>JAMXBB010000004.1:118340196-118529715 GCA_024138015.1 Lumnitzera littorea | reverse complement strand
AAATATAGAGCATTGAAGTTGTTGAATTCAATAGCTCCAGTAGCCAAATGCAACCAAGAATTGGGGAGAATATTTTTGTTGTTTCTTCATTGTTTGCAAGATGCTTTGTACAATATATATAGCCATCCTCAAGGCCAAAAGATAATAACAAAAACTAGTCTAGAATATTCTAGAATGTTACCAACTCATGTAATGACACGTAATATATTTTTCTATTTTCTCTCTTTTTTTCTTTCCTTTTCTTTTTTTTTCTAATAATATTTTCTAAACTATGAATATAAACTAATTATAATAGATAAACTCTAAAACCAAGATTGGTCTTATAGATTATATAGTAAATATTAATTAAGCTTAAATATGAAGAAATAAGGAAATTTACATAAATTGAGCTTAAAAATAGTATATTATGAAAATATAAAATTTAGAAATTAATTAAATCATAAAATACTAAAGAAAAACTCAAAATTAATAAATCAAAATATTTGAGTCAAAATAATTGAATTTATAATAATTTAAGCTTATTTCGAAAAATGCAAGTTTTAACATTCAAAATAGACCCCATTACACAAACATACGCTAAAAAATGATAAAAATCGACTATAAGTTTATAAATAATAGAGTTAAAACAAAAAGTTATACATGATTACCAAAAGAGCTCGAACCAAGGAAATTTGATAAAAATATAGGTAGATTTAGATAAATAGATATATTAAATAGTTAGTTTACTTAAATACTCATTATTTTTTTCATTTCCTAATCAACATGTGATCCCGAGACAAACACCAACTTCCCTGAGGATTATTATGATCCTTAATCAACATCATGGCCAAGTGAGTACTCCCTATAATTCCATATACATTCGTGCTTATAGTTAGCGAATATTAACTGTTATTAATAATTAGATGATGTATGGAATTAAGTTATGCATGTGAATGTTACTACTTAACAAGTTGTGAAATTACTTTGAAATATGATAACTTACTATTTGTTGCATAATAGATTCAGTAGAAATTAATTTGTTTATGATTATGATTGGTTATACAATAATTGGATCTAAGTATATCAAGCATGATTAAAATAAATCAGATTATGCATAAACATACATTACATAATTAATTCCGGCCGTCACATCATACGGAGGTAGTAAAAGGCCATACGGGAGTTGATAATTTATGAATATAGTGTTTTAATTTTGTGCATATGTACGATACGACCTTATACTAGCCCGTGGGATTACTAGGTACTAAAGGTACCAATCACTTAGCTAAGAGTCGAGTCTAGAAGTCTCCATTTAAGGGTGAGTGTGAACTATAAGGATCCACTCATAGTTATACTTGAAACTTAATTCTTTTTGGTTAAAATAGACTAACAACTAACTATTTTGAATTGAATACAAAACGTAAAGTTTTGCAGTTATTTAAGTTCAGGTATAAGACCTATATCTGATTAGTGTCGTATATAGTCCAATCTTGATTTTGGAGGGCATTAGATTTAAGTTGCATATAGTACTTGGTCAACTGTATGTATCTATGTAGTATACTATATGAAAATGTATTCATATGTTTAAATTAATGTTTGTATAACTTGATTGTCTGTGTGGTTGAAGGATACCTCATTAAACTTAATAAACTTATACCTTTGTAAACTTTTATTATAGGAGGACCTATTTGTTACACTTGGCCAAGGCATGCCCAAGGTCCTAGTGTTCTAGGTTGTGTAAGTAAGGTTGAGAGAAGAGTGAGCTTATGTACAGTATGACTTTATTATAGACTTGTAATGATCTGTATAATGTTATACAGTAGTTAGTCCAATAACTTTATCCTACTGTAAATTGTTTACTAGTCTTATGAGATAATGAATTCTGTAATATTATAATAACTGTAATATATTATAAATCTTATATTATATAGTTGTGTTATGGTATTATCTTTATTTGCATACCCTCGGATAAATGATCGTAATAATAGCCTTGTATGTTGTATAAAGAGTCGTTAATTGGAAGAAGAACTAATTTACGATCTTTTGTGTGATATACGGTGCTTGTCACAATTAGGACACCCTTGAATCATGACAAGTTCACTCTTCATGGTTCGCTTTCTCCTTTTATAGGGAGTTTTGGAAGAGGTATGAATAGGTTTGGAGTAATTTTCTACGGTACTAACTAAGGTGAATCTAAAATCCACTTTTATTATGTATAATTTTCACATGCCTTTCATGATATTTATGGTATATTATTTTTCATTTACCTTTTAAGCAAGTTTCCTTTGGTATCATTATCTAAAATCCACTTTTATTATATGTAATTTTCATATGTCTTTCATGATATTAACGATACATTATTTTTCATTTATCTTTCAAGCAAGTTTCCTTTGGTATCATTAGACTAGGTATTATATCTTCAATTGCACTACGAATATCATTTGTATTACTTTTGTTAAGTACTATTGTGCAATTCATTTTTAAATTTTTCCTTTGTTTCATGACTAAAATACAAACATTGATATGGTTATCCAACAACCATTTTTAAGGGTTGCATAGTGATTGATGTATTATGTAATTATAATTTTGTTTTTTGTAAGATTGTATAGCAAATGAATATGACTATAAGATGTGGATGCCAATTGAAATGAAGGAACATAAACTTCTTGAATTATTATTTCATGTAATTATAAGAAGGAAATATATGCTTACGAGGTAATACTTGAATGCTACTACAGGTACATGCATTATTTCATTTATTTCTTCAATAATTGATAGTGTATATAGGTAGTTTGATTTGGTCATTATCTTATGTTAAAAATTTTACTATAATGCTATATTTACATACGTAACAAGAGTGCATCGATTACTAGTATATTCTTAAGCTAATAGAATTTTATTTCTATCCATTTTTTAAATTATATATTTATATTTAAATATATATATTATTAGATATATTGTTCTTGGTACATATAATGCAACTGCATGTCTACATGACAAATAATTATTTTCCTTTATTAAAATAGTAATTGATGCTATATTACATTATGAGTGCTAAAAGAATTGGAAATTGATTAGATAATTAAATCATTTCTATGATTGTTTTAAAAAGTTGCATTTTTGTTTATTCATTAGTTATCATTTATCTATAAAGGTAAATATATGTTTCTATAAAGCCACCATAAGTAAATATTCTATGTCCCACTTTTTCAAAACTACCCCTTTTTTCCTTTAATTTCTTTACTTGTAATTTTCATATTCTTTTATTTATTCATAAAATTTAAGTGACCATATTCAACATGCTCTCTTTAATGTTATTAATAAAATCTCTTTGTTTTATTTTTTACTAGTAGTTGTGCACATGATTTGTATCAATATCTACACTAAAATGGCAATAGATAACAAAAATTATAGACAAAATTAACAACAAAGCAAATATCCATATAAGAAAATATTAAAAAGTCATTCTTTTTTAATTGCTTACTTGTTTTTAGGACTTCTCTCAAATGCGCAAGGATAAAAACAAATAAAAAATGTAAGTAGAAAGTAGTTTCAATTAAGGGTGACACAAATAAAAAATCCAAGTTTGTTCATCCATATTAAACTGAATTGCATCATATAGTTTGGTAGTAAGGATGTTGTGGACATAAAAATCATATTCCTTTTTAACTAAGAGACATGTGATCCATCCCTTTCCTTTGTTTTATAAATTAGATGTTGTGTTCATGAATTTTTTATTTATAGTAGGAAGCCAAAAATCTTTAATTCAATTTTAACTTAGCCATTAACTTAATGCCTACCATAAGAAAGTAGGGAAAATTAAACATTAATGGTCCAATTATCCTTTGTTTGGATTGTGACCCCGATTAAAGGAATTGTTATAGATGACAAGAAAGATGGATAATGGATGTTATGAAGAAGTTATGAATTGTTAACATACTAATGGTAGAATTATGGGGTCTTTATGTGGAAATCAATTATTGTTTTCGAATGGGTATGAAGAAAATAGAAAGAAACATCAACTAACATGCAACAATTCCATTATTACACTACGTTTGGATGGATTGAAACCTAAGTAAATCAAAGGAAATAGAGGGAAAATATGTGTTTAGGTATCTTAAAAGGAAGTGGAAATCGAATGAACTTGGTGAAGATGCATAGAAACAATTCCACCTAAGAGCCTTATTTTTTCTCTAAACTTTGACAAAAAGTTGTAGAAATAGATGGAAATGTGAAGAAATTACAAAAATATCCACAAAATTAATCTTTTTCTTTTTCTAAGAAAACTCATCATTAATCAATCTTCTATCATGTTTCGTGGTTGGAGAAAGTGCATGTGTGATTATAGGTGAGAGCTTAAGAATTTACTAGTTAGAATCTTGAGGTTTTATTGATGCCAATGACTCATCTTCCTCAAGAGTCATACTTTTCGAAAGCCTTTGATATTTAAGAGTGCCATCCATAGCTACGATTTTTAATTGATGTATGATGTTTATGAAGTGATTTAAAGTGATTCATGTTTGGTGCCATGCCCTAAAGAGGTAAAGTTGTAATAGTCCCTTCATGTGAACCATCCTAAAATAGAAAGTAATCTTACAGCCACTATCTTAAACTTAGTCTACATCAAGCATACCTAACTTGACCACTTTGAAGTATCTAATTCAGTACTTGATTGATATAATACTTAAGAGCAATATTTCAAAATAATTGCTAAAAAACGATCCTATAATTAAATCTTTCAAAAAGAATCAAGTTTTATATACATTATTGGATACAAAACATAGAAACTAATAAGTAATTTCAAAATTATATTTGTATGAAAAGATAGCTTGTCCAAAAGAGAATTTTGTAAAAGTCCACAAGTTTACATTAATTAGTATACAGACTACAAGATGAAAACTAAAGGGCCACTCAAAGAGACCCTATTAATTTTTATAAAAGTTAGTAAAGTCAATAGATAAAATAAGAATCTAGGCAATTGTTCTTGATCCTCAATCCCCTACCCTAATCTCCAATCTTTTAGGATTTGGTAATGTGCTTGTAAATTTGCTTTCAATCACAAAACAAATTATAGGGGGATGAGCGACAATTTATTCAGTAAGTAAGACAGAGAAAGAATTACATATCTAACATAAAATAACCATGATTTTTAAGCAATGTAGTTAAATATAATGAATGTATAAGTGCCATCACGTGACGTTATTTGATTCGTTATGAGATTAGAGAAATTATGTTCACTCTAATCTGAGTTAAGAAGTTTGAAATCTCACATACCAAACTAGAGCTTGTATAATGGATAGCACTCTCCATCCAAGACTAACTTCAGACCATGGTCCTTAACCTTACAGCAATCTCCTCTCCTATCATTTAGTTTGATTAAGGGTGAGGAAAGAATCATTTCAACTATCCTTATTGAAATCTGTGTTTGGCTCTAGTATCTTAGTTGTTTCACCTGATAAGTTGTGATGCATGTTAGATTAGAAGTTAGGCCAAATTAGAGTTAGTTTTCTTTTGAGGTGATCAACCAATTTCAAGCAATCCGATTAAAACAAAAATCATATAACAAGAAATACATAAAGCACATATCTACAATAATATAGCATTATTCAGGTACATATGCTACACACGCATATTTAATTAACTTACAACAATAAACAAAATACATACTAAAGCCTCCAAGTATTTTAAATAATATTTCGAAATGCAGTAAAGCATTCATTCTACTTACCTAAACATATGACGCTCGGTGATATTGAATGTTGGTCTCGTCTGCTTCAATTTACCTCCTAAATATTCAATGTAATTATTTTAGTTTTACTAAATACAAAGGAGGTGAGTTCATTTTAATAGTTTAAGTATGATTATGACTTATCTTAAGCAAGTCTAGTAAACTTTATATTAGGTATTACCTTACTATTGAAGTCTATAAATAAGGTTCTAAAAGCTTGTGTAAAACCAAGTTTTGGTCCAGGAACCTTTTGACGAAGTCTCTAACATAAGTCTTCCTATATTGGTAACTCTCTGGCCAATTCTTTGAAGTTATTTTATCTAAGCTTCCTACACTAACCAACCCTCTAGTCAAACCTCTAAAACCATTTCAACAAAGCTTATTTCACCAACTAACTTTCTAGACAAGTCTCTGACATGGTAGTTAAGTTCCCTTTACTAACTAACCTTCTGAGTAAGTTTCTAATTTTAGGGTTAAATCCTTCTTTTAAGAGATCAACCCTCTAAACAAGTCTAAATCTTGCATATTTACACTAAATCATCTACTCCCGCACCCTATTTCCAATCCAAAACTCATCGTGATATTCTAAGTCAATCCTTCATTAGTCTTATTACTCAACATCACCTCAATCCTTTTTCTTATATACACTTTTTTACTTAATAGTCCCACTCCAAAATCTTAATTTGTAACACATCCACCACTTCGCTCATATCATTTCGTTCCAAACCACTAAACTCAATAAAATTACATTACAAATCTAATCCAAAATGAGTATAAATCAATCTTTTAAAAAATAATTAAATTATATTATGAAAAATGGCAT
Organism: Lumnitzera littorea; assembly: GCA_024138015.1. Lineage (NCBI taxonomy): Eukaryota > Viridiplantae > Streptophyta > Magnoliopsida > Myrtales > Combretaceae > Lumnitzera > Lumnitzera littorea. The sequence goes on along the minus strand of JAMXBB010000004.1, from coordinate 118,523,185 downwards.
TTTCCTATGATTAAATGGCTTAAAATTTCATAGAAATTATAGAAAATGATTCTACATAAAATCTCTTCGTAGCATCTCTTTATATAATATATTGAGCTCAAAACTACGTCATAAAGGATTTCAAAACAACCTTGAAATTGACACATGTTTAAGCGATTTCTTAAAGACAATATATATATTCTTAGAATTATTATAAACTGATTTTTTTCTCAAATTATACATGATAATAGTTTTTTTTTTTTCAAAATTTTCGGACATAATTTAGTATTTTTGGAAAATAAAAGAAAATGGGTGAAATTTGGAGCTCATCGAAAGTTGGCCATCCAGCCACCTATGACCACTGCTACCATGTTGATAGCCTTAGGCGTTGCCCCCACTGTTGGCTAATGGTAGTGGTTTACACCTAGATTGGGCATAGATCCTTACTCCATCAATTCGCACTACTTTTCTTTAATTTTCTGCATAATTTTCCTTCGACCTTTTTCTCCTTTCCTTAATTTTCCTAGAGCCTTAAGATACTAATGAAGGCTACAAAGAGCGTTGGTGAAAATTCCAAAGTTGCATGGAGTGGAAATGGCTTACTCTCTTTCTCCAAATACTTTATATATCTCTCATATTAGCCTTGTTGAGTGTCTTAGCTTAGATGATTTACTTTAACAGGTGTCCCCTTAATTGTCCATGGCTTTTCCCTTAAAACCTATTGCCTTAGTTAATTTTTAGTAAATTTTTTACCATTTTCCATTAATTTTAGCTAATTTTACATGTTTTCAAGTATTTATTTATATATAATAATTGTACCTAAAGTGCATACACTACTCTTACATATTGTTTTAGGTCATTCCAAAATTTGATAGTTCAAGTAATTTATCTCTAATCCTTAGTTAATTTTCATTACCTAAACCACACATTTCCACTACATATAATATAATAGAGCATAATATAGTAAAATTAACTATTTTTTATTAATAAAATACTTATTTTATTATATTTTTATATTTCGAACTGCAAGATATCCTCAGCTAACTCCTAAAATTTACTCATGAAATATTGACTTGTTCAAGTTACCATCACAGATGCCCTAAATTATCTATTTAAAACAACTACGTAAAAGTTTAGATCTCACATCTAGTATAGGGTTTTGAGATTTTCTTCTTGTTATACATCTTGTTCTTCACCTTAAGAAAACCCTCATCATCATCCATCTTAAGAAAACCTCATGAATATGTAGAAATAGGTACGAGATGAAAAGAGTATTTTCGTTAGGTTAAGAAAATATTTTTACTTATTTCTTTCTATTTTCACTTTTTATATCCAAATAAAAGTAGAAGTTTTTTTTTTAATTTCTTTTTCTTTCCATAGCTTGCCTTCAATTTCACTTTGTTTAAAACTTGTTGAACATAATGTTAGTCTTGGATGAAAGCAAATTGACCAATGTTTAGTAACATCTGAAAAAAGGTGTTGATATATAAACATACCGTCAAATTATAAACAATATATGCAACAATCCCATTTACTTGGTTACCATCCAGTGGGCGGTAATTTTGCTGTGTCAAGGAGAAAGGGCTCCTCTAGATCCACTTACTGGCCGGAGGTCACAAGCTGATGCAATGAGCAGGTAATAAGCTGCTCTTTGTTTTTATTTATTTTTTTTGTCATATTTTCTGTTAATGATATCATCAAATTTCACCCAAAAAAAAAAATAAATAAGAAAGTTATGTTATAATTATATTTGTCATACTTTTTTTTTTCCAACTATATTTGTCATACTTTACATTCTATATTTTGTACAGCATATCATAAATGTTACATAATGTTATATTTACAATATGTTATCATGTTGTATATACGTTTATAGTGAATAATAGATATTACGTACGTAATAAATAATGTATATGTGTGTGCAACTAATGTTATGGTATGTGTTATATAGTATTATGTGATAAATGGTTATATACATGTGTTTTTATGTTACATTAAATATTATTGGCTATACGTCCTATTCTCTCCCACTGCCATGTGTTATTATCTAGCCTATAATGTTCAAAGAATTTTCTCTCCAGAGGCCTGCGACAGAACACGATTTTATCCTGTCCAATTTCTAATCCGTTCTACCAAACAAGACTCTATAGATTATGGAAGACAAGATTTCATCGTTCTCCAATTTTTCCAGTTTTATAAGTTTCCACAATTTGGAAAAGCCAAATCAATCTCATGTCTATGTCAATGGTATTGTGTGTTTGTTATTAATCCGTTCGAATTTTTTATTCTTTTGAAGCTATCCAAAAATTTACAAGAAGTGTAGACGTATCCTGATGTAATGGATGTAATATTTTACACCTTATTATCAGATGACTCAACTACAATACTCAAATTACGATCCAATCCTATCTTCTTTGCAAGCATGGGTGCAATAACAATAGAATTTAAAGGGTGCTATGTGTAAAAATGAATCCTCTTAATTTTTCACAATTTTCTTTCCTTAAAATATTACCGCTTTCTTGACCAAAAAAGATTTACCATGTAAAATGAACAGTTGAGATTATAAATAAAAAAAGTAGTAGCATGATAATATTACAGAATTATTTCAAAAATTCAAATAATCTCAATCATTAATTTATATATAAATTAAATAAAATTGAAATTTAAAATACTCAGAGGATCCAAATAGGTCATGTTCTTGCAATAGAAATTTTACAATCCCCAGTAACCATACTTTCTACTTTAGAAATTTTGCTTCAACGTCTATGTTAACACTTTTTTTTTTTCCTTTATGCAATGTTGATACATTATTATTCCACATTATTGTTTTCCTAGTGGGTATAAGTTTACATCAATTTGTTGTGATTTAGTAGTTCAATCTTCTGATAGCATAACAGATATATTATTAATTGCTTGGTAACAATGAAACATAGGTTTATGTCTCGCCTTCTCTAGAATAAAATCCTGCATTCCATCGAGTAAATGCTTATAAAGTAGATGCTGATTTCTTTAAAAGAATTTGTTGCTATCGAGTTTTCTTCAAATCCAAACGCAAGCTAGTTCTTATATCATTAATGTCATAAAACTCGAAATTTGTTCACAACCAACACTTTTATTGGGATTCAACATTGAAATTGATCAGATCCTAAAACCATTATATATTTCAGTTCCAAATTTTTAAGATCTACACTTATAGGATAAGCTATATTCGACCTGCTACTTATCCTTAATACTATTTAAGAACACCATATATAGTGCGAGTTTTATGTCATATGGTATGCTAATTATTATCATTGTTATTTTTTCTTTTGTCCCGATGGGATAAGTTATGCTATAATTTTACATTGTTATGTAGGCTACCATTCAATTTGATTGTAGATATCTCCAAATATAAAAACCTAATATAATTAAATTCACAAATGTAAAAACCTAAGCAAGATGGCTTTACTTACAACTTACATTTTAGATAAGCATTCAGTCAATCAATTAAATCTATATTATATCTCCAATTCAAGTTGATGCATTGTTAATTTTGTTTTCTGTTTTTAAATGGAAATTCATTACATTTACATTCTCTATTAATTATATTCAAAGCCAATATTGATTTTCAATTTAAATAATATAATTCCGTATGGTGGCTATGTTATTTTAAACAAATAAGATAATAGGAAACCCAGGTTCTAAATGTGTACTTTGAACTAGGCGCGGGTTAGGTTTTAGTTGTACCTAAAAATAGGATATGGAATAAGCAACTCAGAACGTCGCATCTTTATCCTTTATTGTTGCCTTTCGACGACATCATATACTAACAAAAATCATGGTTACTTTCAGTATTGAAGTTTATAAGATGTTGTCCACCATTTTTTCTTTTTTTACTTTTTCCAGCTTGTAAGCGAGATGGTTTATTATGTAAAATCGTGGATCCTTTCAGCATTGAAGTTTATAAAATCTTGTGGTTTTACCAGGGAGATAATATCCTGATGCATCTCGAAGCTTCTGAATTCGTTTATTGACTGCCCTGTGGCCTGTGGCTATCAATCATAAGGAGGCAAAATAAGTTGTACAAACGCTAAATTATACATAGAATTACCACTGACCTATTTATCTTCACTAGAATTTATCCAACTCGAACTCAACGGGGGACAAATATGTATAAAATACAAACAGAGAACATTTGATTTTAGTGTTTTGTTTTGGAATGCCATACGGTCCTAGCTCGGACGATCTCCGCCTTATCGGCTTGCAACCTAAGCAGATGCGTGTACTCCAAGTCTGGACTTGAGATCAGTTCAGCAGTGGACCCGGTGGTTGAAGCTGTTAAGGACTCAAGTAAGTTGGATAGCACGCATTCACGCCGATACTCCAGCGTCATACTTGTCAACTTGTATGCCTCTAGAACGTTAATTGGCACGCTCTGAAATTACATCAATTAGACCAAATGACTTGAGTTAGAAGTAAGCATTAATGACACATTATGCTGGGTAGATTCTTTTATGAGAATTCAAACTTTGCTAATTGCTACATAATTAATATATAGTAAATTCCCCTATTGCCGGTGGCCGTGTTTGCGTTAAACAACATTTCGGTTATATCCTATACATACATACAAGTAAATATTTGTTTTATATCAATTTTTGAATCTATTTTATATCTATCGTGTGTGTTTCATCTTGTTTTGGGTAATGAACCATATTCCAGTTTTTGGATTGGTGTCAAAATGAGACTAAAAGGACACGAAATGTACCTCCAAAATCCATCCAATGTATTTAACATTGTTAACATGCTGGTTTGCATCCATATCGCTCCATCTTGGCTAGAAGATAACAAGATTACCCCCCATAAATTAAAAAAATAAAAATAAAAAAACCAAGATTATAAGGGTAAATGTATCAAGGAAACTTAAAGTAAAACAGAATGAATGAAATATATAATTGTCGTACGGCTAAGCCGGATCGAATTCTTCCAGCAGTCTCATCGGTAAGTTTGCCAATGTTATCGCTGTTGATTTCTTCTTCAGGAATAGCCACTCTATTAAGGTAAAAGGGTTCCACTTCCTGTTTGACAGGTTCAGGAATCTTAGAGAGCCGTCTCGTTTCTCTGTTCATGGTCACCCATGTGCTGCATGGATTCGATAGGATAGGAGATAACATTTATTGGAAGGTGATCACTAACAACTTGAAAGATATTAATTAATTAGCACCTAGAACACCAAAAAGACAAAAAAAAAAAAAAAAAGAAAGCACCTTACCTAGTTGCTCTTGTTATGATCTCCTGGGTATGGTAATCACGGATGATCCAGTCTCTTCGCATTCCATTTTTTCCAGATGCATCGACCCATGTATCTATTTCAACGACATCTCCCCTGCCGTACAAGTCACCTAAACAAAGTTAGTTTGCGGATAAACAAAGAAACAATATGTATGAGAATGGATAGTAAGTACCAGCTGCTAAATCTTTGTACTTGAACATGGATGCGGGTAACAACCCAGATGAGTTTCCTGAGGCTCATCTCGTGGGTAGCACCGAAGCCATTTCCAGCAAGCCCCGAACTCATCACATGATTTAGAGCAGTTTCCTACGTACATCATACGGAGATTATTTTTTTCACACTCGATTTTATTCTAGCAATTTATTTATTAGAAAAGCAGCGACAAGGTTGAAATAAAGCGGACCTGAAGGAGGTTCATAAGCGTCTCCATGGTGGCTGTTTTGTCAGGTCCGATCTCATAAGACCTTATTATGAAGGTTTGCCTATAAACAAACCTGTCATCCACAAACCTACCTAGAAGACATGCATGCACGGAAGGATCACTGCCTCCAGGTGTGGTATCTTTTGGCAATCCGCTGTTCTTCTCGGTTATTTCATGATCTACGAGAATCCCATTCACCTTCTTTCCATTAATCATACCTACAACTTGATCATTACTCAAACTTGCTTTAACCGTAAGACATGATCTCCTACGAGGAAATCTGTCTCTAAAATAGCACACACTAACATCAGGCATCGGTGCCTTGTACTTTCCCGTTCCACAGTACGAGTTTCCTAGGGAGACTTGAGGGAAATAACATAATGTAGTTGACATTATTCTGGCTGCAGTTATCGGATCCATCGTACTAAGATAAAAAGAAGAAATAAGAAAGAGAAGAGCTCTAGGACATTTTGCATCGTCCCAATTCCAAGGGGAACGCAACAGGCGGCATGTTGGTTGGTGCAACTAATGCTATACAAAGAAAGCCTTGTAGAGAGAAAGGGAGTAAAGCCGTCTTTTTAATGAAAACGTGTGGTGTTGGGCAAAATGGATAATTAAACAAAGATTGTTGAAGGAGGATGAGGATTTGCAGCTCAACCACTTTAAAGGGTGGGAGAGAAATGTCTCTTGATTTGTGAGCTTGCACGCAAGCATAGGGGACATGTTCCTTAAATTTAGAAAGTTCTACTCCAGTACCTATGTAGCTTGGCTTTGCTAGCTACAAACGGGGGTTACCTCTCAACAATAGATGGGTAATGATATATTTCGGTCAATTGATTGAATGTTTACGGACAAGCCCACTTCGCACCATCCTTTCCTTCTATTCCAGCGGAAACTAAACTACGTATTGTTCCATGACTTTTCAAATATCTCAACTTCGAACTCATATCATATCCGTGTTAACCGCATAACTCTTCTAATAAGATTAAATTAATATTCTTAACTTTTAAATAACATTTATAATATTGTTTAGACATGATTTCCAATCATGTAGATGGGTTAAATGAATTTAAAAGACAACTTGAAAGCATCAAGGTTAATTAGAAGTGTAGAATTTCCCATACTTTGATGTGTTACAAAATCAATTTTAATCACTAGGAGTGGTGCTTCAAACTTATTCAAACAGAACAAGAGAGAGAAAAATTAGGCATGAACACATTCAAAAGTTTTGTAGAAGATATTTGAAAATTTTGCGAAATCTATAGAATTTTGCAAATTGCGTCTTGCTAAAGAATTTAGTTCATTAATTAGCTGAATGTGTTTGTTTCAATTCCTTGATTTATGTGATTTCAATATTGAGGTATTGAATGAGTTGGTGATTAACCTAAACTTAATCTAATAATTAAAACTAATATGCTTTCAATAATCATGTCCTTTAAAACGTTTTAATACTTGGGAAATAAGAAAAAGAATTCAAAGTATATATTCATTTTGGCAAACATTTTTCCCACGAATCTTTTGCACTTTTCTTTAGCAATATTTAACTCTCAACCTTACCAACAAATAAAGATACTCATAACCTTCTAAATATGTTTTACAAATTTGTATAGTCATCGACAACAAAGGATTACTACTACTATTCTGAATATTCACTTAATTGTATTCCACAAGAGATACATCAATCCTTGGCAAATTATGTGCATAGGAAAAGGAAAATTCTTTAAGGATAGTTTCTTAATATGCTATGCCTCTTGATATCCGATAATCATTTGAAAATTTCTGACAACATTGAAGAGTTTGAATAAAACAATAACCTAAAATAATGAAAAGAAGTAAGACTAAGTCAAAGAATTGGAAGAAAAGCAAACATGGAGGAAGATATATGTTGTGTGTGTGTGTGTTCTTCTACTAATATATGTGACTTATAATGTAACAATTAATTTTTAATGGTATTGTTCATTTAAAAATATTTATCTTTATGATAGTGTTGGGAGTTGCGTATAAATCATAAAGTCAATTTAAGAATTGTGCATTTTATGAACATTACAAAGCATTTGGTTTACAATATATTATTTGGAGTGCATTAAGTTGGTTGTGTGTTTCATTGTTGACATTGTATGCTATTTCCATAATTCCATCTAATAAGTTAATGGTTTTTTCTAGTGTAAATTCTAAGATGGAAGAAAATTGATTTTAAGAAATTTTCAAAGTATGGATGTGAACTATTTAGTAAGAAATAGGTAAATAAAGAATATATGTGTATATCCAACCTAAACTCTAAAGCAAATAGACTCCTAGAATAAGAATTTGATATATTTGATTTGGTAATGAATTGGAAACCTAACTTGATGGTAAAACTCCTATTTTCTAAAAATAAACATAATCTAGCATTACCTATAAGCTACTCCATCAATTTCCGAGATAACCTTCTTAGCACTAAGTTGCCTGAAGACCCAAGCTTTAATTTCCACCAAAAGCCAGCTGAATGTACTTTTCTTAACCTTTTGTAAGAGCTTCTAACCACAATGCAACACGTGTTTATAGTACTCAATCCTAAGATGATTCTCTGACATGTATCCTAGGAATACTACTTGTTTTTACCCTTTTATCTTTTCTATTTTCGACTATAACCTACTTGGCCGAGTATAAAAGGCCCTACTCTTCTAGTAAGAGTAGTGGTGAGTATCCCTTCCAATCACTTGTTTATAATATCAAGTGATCGTCAAGACAAGTAGATTTTTGGTGTGTCGTAATCGACGGTTGCATTTAGGTTTTTGCTAATCCTTTTCATTTGTGTTCGAGCCCTTCTTAGTATGCCTTATGAGTTCAACTGTAAGGCATATCATTAACTTAGTGTTAACAATAGAGATATTGTTGAGATAAAAAATTCATAAATCAATGAGTTTGATCTATTCTATAAACTACCCCTATAATTGATGTTATGATAACAAGTGGTAGAAAGTTTATTTATGAAAAGCATCGTTGCTATAACCAAAGTTACCTATTTTAATCATTCAAATCATGGCCAAGGGGATTATAGCCTAGTGTATAAATACAAAATTCCTAATGGGATAGAATATGTTCAAATCCCCCTAGCCCCTTCATCTTCCCCTAAAGTTGTAATATGTGTAATAATTGGCTTAAAATATCATTTTAATAATAAGTTACCATGTCAAGCGTTTGTAGTCAAATATACAATGGGAAATGTAGGTATAATAGGCTAATACATAAGTCATAAGGTTATAGGTTGTAGGTGTAACCTATTTGAAGATTAATAGTAAATAAGTAGTTTCATCAACAAAAGTATTATCAAAGTATCTAATCAAGTAAACTTAAGGCCCTAAGCATACTTAGTAATAGTCATGGGAATCGTATTTCTTTTTGGTAGACCACTAGTATACATGTTTAAGGGATAACAATAATCTATTTTCAACTGTTAATTTATCAATTAGTAAATTAGAGGATAAGATATTGTAATATCTCTAAGTAGATCGATTGAGTATTGGAAATTTGATTTAGTTTTAAATGAATTCCACCTATATAAATAAAGAAGTAGTGCTGTTTCTAGCAAGAGTTAATGATTATATCTCTTGTAAATATTCATTAATTTAGATGGACATAAGGTATAGTAGCATTAGAAGAAGACCCACGTGGTTTATTAGATAATGGAAATGTATGTTATCTTTCTAGCTGTGATGCAACGTCATAGTCCGAGAGTTTAAGGGCAAGCTGGGGTGTTCAACTAGGGCATCAACTCTTGGCCAGTTTGCTTATAGGCAGTCAAACCCACTTTTAGAGAATACTCCATCCCTCAAATAAACTGCTCATTAGTGTCACTGATCGCTTTATATGCCTAAGTTGAACACCTCTAAACTCTACCGCAACTGCCCTCGGCGGCTCTTCTCAAACTCTTGAATTGTGACACATAACACGTAGATTCAAGCAATAAACCACTTAATACCCTATTGTAACTTTGAGAGACTATAACTATGTAATGGTTTATACGTTTCACAAATCCAAAGGAATCTACATGATTATTTATCTAATGGGAGCATATAAATAGATTTTGAATTATGTAGATGGAGTTAAAAAGTATAAAAGATAGCTTTGAAATGTCATGAATAACTTGAGTGTGGTACTTCCTATAGTTTGAATCATGTAAAGATTGTTCTAACCACTCTAAGTAATAACTCGAATATATTTTTAGCTGAATAGGAGAGAGAAAAATTAGATGTGAACACATTTGGACATCTTATATAAGAGATAGGAACATCTTGCTAAATCTAGAGTAGATTGTATCCAGCTAAAATTATACCCATTAATTAGAAAGATGCGTATTTTAATTCCTTAAGTGATTCATCTTGTCCTCCCCTACCCCCCAACAAGCCCCCCGCCCCCAACACCCTCCCATCATCTTGTCATCAACATGAACTTTTAGTACAATTTTTTTTTTTTTTGGCAATATTTCTCTTTCAAAAACATTACCAACCAAGATACTCATAATCTTCCAAACGTTTTGCAAATTTGTGTAGTTATTAAGAATAAATAATTGTTGTTTTTATTTTTGATAATCACTTAGTCATATCCTAAAAAAGATACGTTGGTGCTCAGCAAATTATGTATAACACATTTAAAAATAGTATTTTAACATACCTTTAGATCGTTTTGGTTTCCCAATCATTCAAAAATATTTTAAGAGACGTATAAGATGGTTTGTATTTATCATGTAAAACCAATCTAGTTGTCAGTTAATTATGTTGTGCTTAGTGATCTTATTATTACCCTTATATCCTTCATGTCAAAAGATGCTTCACATGTTGATTAATCATGCTTTGTTATTTTGATTGTTTTATCTATATTTTCTAAGTAATGTTTACATATAGCAATATAAATTAGAACTCCCACATAAATGAACTCAACTAGCACGTATAATAAAAAAAACTATCTTATGACGGGCAACTTCTTAAAAAATTAAAGTAAAACAACAAGAAAATTATGTTTCAATTTTATGTTACATTTCTATATACATGTACTTTGTGCCTTAATTAGGAAAAATGTTTCAAAGAATTGCAGTAAGTGGGAAAGAGGAAAAAAAAAAGACACTCCCCAAAACACGATGGCGGATTATTAATTTGGATAGTAAATGTACATAGTGTGTTGGAATTCGAAAAAGGCTAAAAGCCCAATGACAAAGAAAGCCCACGTGAAAGCGATTGCCATGGCTAGCAACTAAGTGCATGATGAGATGGGATAATCATATCCACAATTAAAAACTAAAAGAGTTAGACACATGTCACCGACCACAACTATGAAAAAAGCAAAAAAGATGACAGTAACGCCACTTGGCCTGGGATTTGGTAATGCTTATTTTATTTAAATTGAAGATGACGACACTAGGAGTATATATATTATGCACATACATAACATCGAGGAGGGCACCCCTTAATTAATAGGTGATATTGTCCCTAATGGAGTTGTCTATTAGGATGCGAGTAGATCTAGAAACTCATGGGTAGTTGAGACTTGGAATAGTAGTTTCCAATACTGTAGTATGTGTATGTGTATATGTATGTATATATATATATATATATATATTGTGTGCAGGGGTTATGAGTTACTTAAGTCTTGGGATGCTAAGATTGCAATGTTTAGTAGACTGATTCAAAAATAATAAATTAATTGTTTGTGTTATATGTTTGTATTAATGCATGTGATCTTTTATTTTGTGTGGCATCCTTACGTACTTGTGATGTTATATACTGAGCTTCATCTCACCCCTCTTTCTTTTTCAGTTGCAAAAAACCTAGATCAACAAATAGATTATAATGATCTTTGAGATTTTATTATACTGTCTTTAGGATGAGAAGAGTGGCGATGATATATGATATAAGAATTAGAATAGCTAGACTTTTATTTCTAGGTTATTGTTTATTACTCAAGAATTAATTATTCATAATTAAATGTTATTTTGGCTTAGAGAATAATTTTTTTACGTTATTTGAGGTTTTTATAGTGATATTTGGAGATTTTAGTTATTAATTTACGCCTAACGTATTATTAAAGACAAGTGATATATGGTAGTTTGCAACGTCCTAAGTTTGGAGAGTTACGGATAAAGTAATATCAAAGCTAATGTTTGAATGAGCTTAGCAAAACATATAAAATGGATTCGTAGAACAATAAGATAAGGAGTGTAGGTAGAAAGTAGATTAAGTATGACTTTATAAGTCAATCTATGTTGTTGAATTACAGTTATATAAAATTAATCTATTTGCTATTGTTGCTTACTTTAAAAATATTTATTATTTATTCTTCTTTATTTTGGAGATAATTAATACTTACAGAACTTAAGATACTTAAGAAGAGTGTGAAATAAAGGTAAAATAGCTGTAATGCATTAATAAGTTTATCCATTTAGAGGTTAATAAAAAAATTTTGAACATTAAATTTCTTATCTCTATAAAAAGTTCACATAAGGTAATATAATTAATATTAAATAAGTCACAAACTTTAAATATTAAGTAAATGATACATAATCATAACTATACATTAAAACCTAATTGATTATTAATGATTTACTATTAAATAGCAAAATAAGGAGGTAATGACTCAAAATAATAATAACATAAAATAAAAATAGATGTAAATATTAAATAACTATTATGTAATTGTAAGGACACCCTTAAAACTCATTCAACTAGATAACATAATCCAGTGAGAAATTAGCCAATAGCAAGTAAAGGTAAAAGTGGTGATCCCATGGTACCCACCTAGACCTTACTCGTCCAAGTTGGTTCCAGAATGTTATTAAAGGTTACGGGGTAGGTTCTAGGTAGCAAATTCTTAAAACCTATACCTATAGGGTAAGGTACAAGTATAAGGTTAAAGTACCATGTACCCACCCTAGAACCTTATTATGAAGTACATAGAGTATAAGTTCAAAGATACCTTATACCTATTTTATAATAATAATTAAATAAAATTAATAAATGAAAAAGAATACCATTTCATTTATACGAGATTAAAAAAAATAACAAAGCACATCGCGTGAAAAACCTTAGACTAAACTTGATGTCCTCATGTCAATTTCTTCCTTCTTTTCTCTTCTTTATTGCATTTTCTTTTCACTCCATCTTCCTCATTCACTAAGTATAACTCTACTAAAGTTAAAAAAGAAAGAATATGCATGAAGCCACTTAATCAAGATATGCTATTAACTTATTTTCTTTTGATGCAATAAATTTCAAATAACCTTAATCAACTATCAAAATATAAAATATATATAATGCTACCATAATAATAATAATAATAATAACTTGTTTCAAATTTTCATAAATGATTTAGTGAATGTCTTGATTGCCTCATTAAAAACGGCAATGCTATCATATAGTGAAATAATGAAGATTAATAATAGTAATAATGATTATATTAATAATAATTATAAAATATCTCCAAATATAAAATATATTTCACATTGCACCCTTATAGTGAAAAAGAAACACAAGAACAACAAATAATATATACAATAATGATAATGGAAAAGGACATGATTTTACCAAAAGAAGGAATCATATAAATAAACAATCTTAATGAATATATATATGTATGTGTATAAGTATATTAAGCTATGTTAATCGATAACTATAACAAGTATAAAGAAAGGAAATAGACCATAAACATCATTAAGATATACAATTAAAAAAAATAAAGTTTTATTAAAAAGATTCTTATTTAAAAAACTCTAGCATGTATACATATTAAAAGGGAATGGTGAATTTATAGGTTTCTTCTTGTGTCGATTATTGAGCGTGTCATATGTCGTATCGTGTTGTATTGTGTCGAGTTATATCATATTACTTTGCGTCATGTAGCATTAAGTCCTTTATTGTATAATGTCATGTCCGAATTTGCCAATCCAACTTATATAAATACATATATATAGTTATACAATGACTATCATAGAAATTTAGTAAAATGCTTCTTTAAATGCCATAAATTTATTATATAATTAACAAATATTAGTGATATGGACGACAATAATGAAAAAAAAATAATTTATTAGTAAAAACAACACAATAACAATAGTATAAAAAATAATAATAATAGAAAAGAGATAAACATATAATCAAAATAAGATGTAGATGGCTAAATTCAAGTTTGAGCTTTAAGCCTATTAATCAATTAGATTTGATTCTTTAGGTTAGAATGATGGGGCCCAAAGAATTGAATCCAAATATTCGAAATGATTATAGGAGATTTGGTATGATGAGCTTAGGGTAGGGTCTGTTGGATCGATCCGTCCGATCTAACATTTTTTTGTTTAGCTCACACTAAAATAATAAATAAAGTATTTATTTGAGCCTAAACCCATGAAAATAGCCCACTTAAAATCTATTAATAAATGGCCTCAATCTTAACCATTAATCACCATTATGACCTAATAGATATGATTAACTATTATTTCCTATAAATACTCCATTCACATCCTTATTTGGATAGGAGAAAAACCCCTATTAACACCATTACTCTGACGGAGTCTTACCTTAATGATCAAACACTTAAGCACATCAAGAACTCTATCCTATTATTCATCAATTGTGGAGTTTAATGCCATTGTGCTTCTCCACCTGTCACGATACATGTTAGAGCCTTATTAAGATGGTCTACTCCTCCTCCTTACACCTCTTTCCTGATTATCCAATGCGAGTCACTCAAGTCATTTCCCTAATTATGTGTAACATAACTTCACACGTAGCACGCACATAACACTTGCATTTGTACTAATACCCCCACATTTTTCTAGCGACTCCATTAAGGAAGGAAGATTTAATACTCACATCATAATACCTCCAAGGTGAAAACAACCCAATCCTATTAATGGCATTAATTAAGAGCAAAATGCTATTACTGTGACCAGTAACCAAAATCCACCTTTAGCTGGAGACACTAATTAAGGAGATGGTATGCAAAAAGGTGTCCTTGATAATACGCAATTAACACACAAGTTACGGGAGACTAATCGAAACCTAGGTGAACTCATAGTCATGTTTGCTCAATGCGCGCCTACTTTGGTTACCTTTACTACTGTACAACAAGGAACAACTTCATTAAATCCTTCTAATGTGGTGCAACAATACACCCCACCTAACCCTCCTATTATCAATGAGCATGTCACTCCTACAGTTGAAGAACAACCTCCTACTGTGGAACCTATAACTACACAAGATTCATTACCTAAAGTAAGGAACCAAGGAGTTCAGATTAGAAGCTCGTCATCCTCATGTGCTATACCACATGTCACAAATGTTGACTCTGTATAACCAACACCAATGAATCCTATGTCTACAAGATCTACACCTATGAACCTTGCATCCATGCATCCTACTTGATGTATATCACGGGCAACGAATCTTGAAAGGAAGATGATGCAATCTAGGTTCAAGTGAGAACGAGAAATAAAGAATGAGAACAGGGGGTTTTGAGTATGAATGTCTATAGATATCACATACCAAGACACAAACACAATCAGGGGTTTGATCTCAAAATAAGGTTTGATATAACTCACGAATATTAAATATTGCTCAAGATTTAGATAAGGGTTAAATGCAACTCATTTATCAACTCAAATGAGGGTTCACTACAATCTTAGGGTTAAGATTGATAAGAACGGGGGAAAGATTAAAGAGTTTAATCAACACTTAATAATCCAGCAAATGTAAGCTCTGCTAGCTTAAGTATAGTCTCGCTCCAAAGAGGAAGGTTTCACTCTGTATGGGAATATTCTTCACTATCTCTGAACTGCTCTTATGATTACAAATGTTACTATTTATAGCAAGTCCTAAATCTTAGTAGCAAAACTATAAATAATGTATAAAGCCTTAAACCTTAAAAAATTGGGCCCATAAATAAAATAAAAAAAAACATATATAAGAATACAAAATTGTGCGTTTAATAGAAGTCAGCATGCAATCACTCGGCCTGTCCTGGAAGGAGTAAGATTTGAATTGGGTAGGGTCGACAGTTAGATGTCCGAGTCGGAGGAGGAGCTTCTAAAGTCTTACAGTACTTAGCCAAGACACCAGAAAGGTTAGCCCATAATTGCTATGTGCTAGAATTAGTTGGCACTAGTCTCTCGGTGCCGTATCAAGTGAATCTTTGGCCTCGAGTCCTCGGTTGTGTGGTCTCTTAGCCTTTCGATAGATGACAGATAGCATCGAGTGTCTCCTTTTCTTCCCCTTAGCCTTCTGTTATTAGTTCGGCCTCGGCAAAAGCTGATTGACCTAGGCTTAAGATTGGTCGACTTCGACTTGGAGATAGTTGGAAGCTGATTCCTATCACTACTCCTACGATGTCACTAAAGGCTAAAGCATCTAGAGGTTCATTTGTGACAAAAGAAGATTTAAACATATATTTGAAGGAGATGCAAGAGAAATCTACTGTTAAGATACTAGAACTAAAGCTTCCATATCACTAATGTATTATTGTAAGGCCATATCCTAAGGATTATGTTAGTCTGAAGTTCGTGCTATTTAATGGCAAGAAAGGAAGAGCCAAGGAACATTTACTGAAATTCATAGAGATGCTAGAAGTATATGGCCTAGATGACAATTTGAAACAGAAAGAATTTTCTAAGTCACTCACTAAGAAAGCATACACCCAGTATGTAATCTCCCTTTAAGGAGAATTTGACATCTCAGTGCAATCCCTTAAGACTATCAAGTCACAAGCCCTGGCCGATCTATTAACATACTTCCCGAACACCTAAGAGGGCTTGACTGTAGATATAATACCGACTAAGTTTCATGAAGATACATTGATGGTCAAGGCAAATGGTGAATGGACACTTTAATTTAATGGTTCTACAAGAAAGCAAGGTTGGGAAGCAAGAATCATATTGACATCAACTAAGGGTCAAGAGATACCCTTAGCGTTTAAATTTGATTTTTAATGCACCAATAATGAAGCTAAGTACAAGGCATTATTACTTGGTTTGTTGTCTACATAAGAAGTCAAAGTACGTCATTTATATATTCGAGGCGATTCAAATTTAATCATAAAACAAGCTACAAGTGAGTTTGGATCGAAGGAACCTACACTTGTGCCTTATAGGGCTGCAATACAGGTTATGGTCAAAAAATTTAACTCTATACGGTATGAGCATACAGATCAATCAGCAAATAGATATGCTAATGCATTGGCCACACTAGCATCCAAAATTCAAATTCAAGATGCTAGTGATAATGTGAATATCTAAGTAGTTAAGAAATCTATACTATGTATGGCTTTGAATTTTGTTGATGAGGATAAAGACATGTAAGACAATTGGTGCATCCTACTTTTGGAATAGTTAGCGCACCATAATGCGGCTTCTGTTTTAACTTTGAAGAATTTTTTTAAAATTAATGGGATGTTATATTATAAGGGTCCAGAAGGCGTTCTATCTTGATGTGTTGGTTTTAAGGAAGCTCGTCTTAAGTTAGACAAGTATCAATAGATCTAGTACAAGGAAGAAGGGCCACTACTGTATCGTCGTATTCAACATACAGGCTATTATTGGCCATCAATGGCTAAAGATGTACTTCAAGTGTAAGTATATTGCCCTAAATATTCTAAGCTCCCTGACCAGAGTAAATGTAATTTTGTATCTAGTGCTGGAGACTGAAGGCACCTATACGTTGATTACTTGAGAAACAATGTATTACTAACAAATTGTACAGACGCCAAACTTATAAAGCGAAAGGCCAAGAAATATCTTATGTATAAAGGCGAGCTTTACAGAGTATCACTTATGGGAAAACTCCTAAAGTGCATTGCTCCTCCTGAAATGGAAACAATTTTGACTGAGGCACATATTAGAGAGAGCGGGGAACATCAAGGAGGAAAGAAACTATATTATTATTTGCTTGATAAAGGATACTACTAGCCAACTATAAGCCCCACAACCAATCACTCAAGATTTCGATCGGCTGAAAAATCCGATCAAGCCTAAATTATAAACTATTGAGAGAAACATTAGTAAAAATGACCCCGTAAACGTGAATTTAGGAAAATAAGTAATAAAATAGGAGACTATAAAATTTTAAAATTTTAAGCATAATAATTGCTAATTACCGAAAAGACAAAAAGTTTAATCTAATAACTAATAAATTACTAGAGATAGATTATATGTATACTAAAAATAATAGAATGACCTAAATAATATTTAAGAATATTTATTTGTACTATATATGAATTTACATATAAGTATAAATACTCGTAATTACTTAAAATACACAAAATATGCTAAAATAATACTAAATACTTAAAGAAAATTCATAATTAATTAAGAAAAAATCAATAAAAATCAGGAAAAATCATAAATGATCCAGAATTGGGTCGTAGCAGCTGAGAAAAATAAGAAAAAATTTGGCCAATTAAATTAAGACAACACAAAAGCCAAAAATTAAGAGAAAAGGCAATTATCTTATCCCATTTAATGCACAATAAATCCCCTAAAGCCCTATAAATAGCAGAAAAAATCATAGAGCTCATTTGAGCAATTTGGAAAGTGAGAAAAATAGAGAGAGGCGAAAATTGAGAGAAAAATTCGGGTTAGAAAAAAATTAGGAAAAACTGTATAATTAGGGCCTTTAAAGGGAACCCCCACCAAACGAGCAGCTGAAAGTGGACGGCCAAAGCCACCTAGATCGGTGAGTCCGATTTCCAGCCCGATTCTTATGTAATTTTGTAAAAATAGTAAATATTATTAGAAAATTATGAATTTTGTTATTCTGAAATATTTTTGTATGTAGTTTTTAGGAAAAAAAATTTTTTGATGAAAATATGTCTTGTGACATAGGGTCCTTAAGAAATCATGCAAAACCGAGCATATTTCGGTTTAGAAATAAATGACCTTAAGAGTGTAGTTTCTAACCCAAAATTTTTGTGTAGATTACTTAGATGATATAGAATAGTGCTATGAAGCCCGTTTTCAAAAATTATTTTTTGAAATTTTTAGATAATTTTTAGGCCCTAAAATGAGGCATAAAATGGATAATTTAGGGTTAATTAAGTAATTAAATGGTTAATTACTGATTTAGTGAATAAGTACATGTTTTAGGATGTTGAAATCTGATGGAGTATGATACTTGTAGCATTTAGGGTGTTAGATGTAATTATTAGGTTAATTATGTAGTAAATGAGTAATAGGAAAAATAGTTAATTTTAAGTTAATTTTGTAAATTAGGGAAATTAGGAGTAAAATCTGATTTAGGATGAATTTAGACATTTTGAAATGATAATTGATGTTTAGGGATGGTAATTAAAGTGATAAAAATATTAGAAGTGCATTATGTACATAATAGGCAATAATGCATAATATGTAATTTTTGAAAATATAATAAATAGAAAATATTAGGATAAAAATTGATGTTATACAAATAATAGGGATATATAATAAATTTGATAAGAAAATTAAATTTATGTAATTATATGAAAAATATAAAAATTTCTCACATCAGGAGTAAATTCGGTACACTAATAAGGATATAAGTGTACCGGGTGAAATAAAATACTGACTAGGGGTAATAATGATATTTAGGAGATCAAGAAGTAATGTGATTAATTTTACATTATGAGTTGAAACAAATTTCTAGGGTTGGAGTATAAAACACTACATAGAAAATCGAACTAGAACTTAGTTTAGAAATCGATACGGAAACCGAACCCGAACCTAACCCCAAACCTAGAATAATTGTAAAAGACTTAAGACCTAGATAATTAGGCATATTAAACCCTAACCAAAACATAACAATAAGCGTTATAGGATAAAATAAACCTATAATAGTTATATGAAAAACTGAAACCGCGTTTGTGTTATAGGGATGATCAGCAGTGGCCTGAGCAAGTCGGACCTCGAGTGAGTGAGCGAGGAGTCGAGGTAAGTTGGGATTAATACAATGCTGTATTTTGGAGGCTTAAGATTATGCTTAGTTATGCTTGTTAGATAGTTGGATATGTGCATGTGCTTGATTATGGATAATGCTATGATTCTGTTTGTTGCTTTGTCAAGTATTGTATGATTTGTATGAAATGATTGATCACCCTAAACTGGACTTAATCAAATATACGACCAGTAATCATAATCGGACATGCATAGCAACCCATTAGGGGAACTTAGGACTCTCCGGCCAAATACCGACCCATTCAAAAGGGATAGCGCAGGATTGCAAAATGGTCCCTTCTTCATCCTTAGTCGAACTAAGTAACAGGAGAGGAGGTCGTAGCGAGGGTGAAGTCAGTGGTTCGAAGGTAGTCGCGGGAGGAGTGAGGTCTCTAGTACACAAGCTTGGGTTTGGTCGTGAGTTGTTGCATTAATGGCAACTCCTTAACCCGGATTAGAGCGGGCACAATTTCTCTAATCTCACGACGGGTCGGACAACATCGTGCGATGGCATTTGCTTGCACATGCATTACACCTAATAAGTGATTGAAAACCTTGTTGTGTACATGGTATAATTTTAAGTCCTCTATCCTAACTTACTAAGCTGTGGTTGCTCACATCCCTATAGACGTCGTACAGTTGCTGACTAAGAAACGGCAAACAACTACTCTGAAGCTAGCAACTACTGGATCCTAGGGAGTGAGGAAAAACCTTTGAAGAACAAACATATATTTTTAAGGTCTAAGTTTTTATTTTAGAATTATTTTTCATTTCCGAATGATGTAATAACTATGAAATATATTATAGAGAAATATTATAAACTTTAATTGCAATAATTGAATTATAGTATATATATAATTCCTCACTTTTACAAGTAAATCATTTATTTAAATTATAAACTGTTTACTTCAAAGCGGGTTAGTCATGGACGCCTTGTGTAAATCAGGTCTAAAATAGCGGTTATAAGGCCAACTACTATCTTAGGATGGTTTACACGGCGGGGCTGTTACGACTCTACCGCTTCGAGGTGTGACACCAACAATGAAAGTGGACGCTTTTAACTTCACCAAGAAGTGTGATGTCTATTAACAACATGGCAATGTTATTCATACTCCTACGATCACACTCCATAGCATCACAACTCCTTAGCCTTTTCATACGTGGGCTTTTGACCTTATTAGATCTATACATTCACCATCAAGAGTATGCATATGGATTTTAGCACAAATAGAATGCTTTACAAAGTACGTAAAGGCAGCTCCTTTAAGGAAGGCAACAGGACCAATAGTTGCAGGTTTCATGAAGGAGACTATCATATGTAGGTTTGAAATCCTGAAGCATATTTTATTTGACAATGGCAATCCTTTTATCAATTTGCATGTTCGCTAACTACTGGCTTCTTATAATATTGATCATGTAAAGTCTGCGCCTTATTACTCGAAAGGAAATGGACAAGCTGAAACTACTAACAAGAGCTTGTTGAAAATACTTAGTTGCATGGTTCATGATAATAATAAGGAATAGCATAACAAGCTACCATTAGCGCTTTAGGCCTATAGGACATCTAAATGAAGGTTGATGTAGGCAACTCCTTTTTCTCTAGCATATGGGGTTAAGGACGTAGTTCCTATTGAAATCTTGATTCCACCTGCTAGATTAGCTATCAATGCTAAGCTCGAACCTAACACATTGTGAGTGATAGATCTGGAAGCGTTAGATGAAAGGTGTGATATCACCAAATATAATCTCACCAATTATCAGCATAGACTCAGAGTGGCATATGACCGTCTAGTGAGAAAGAGATCATTCCAACAAGGCGACGTCATATTTCATACAGCCAAGCATGTGCGCCAAGGTACCCTAGTACCTAAGTTTACACCAAAATGGGAAAGACATTTTGTAGTTGAGGAAGTGTACGAAAATGGATATTATAAACTTAAGAATCCCAGCACAGATGCTATTACAGCTCCTATTAACTTTTAATATATCAAAAAGTCCCATTTATAAAAAGGAAACCATAGTAAAGTTAAATGAATGAAACTTACAGCTCAAGTTATACGAGCTTGTTTTGCATATCTATTTCTACTATTATCTCTTTTGTACACTATATGTTGGAAGAAAACAATAGCAACGTATTGGTGTTTATGATGCTACTACTTGGTAAGAGACTTGTATCTTAAGTGTGCAATATACATTTATCATATGAGTTGCTGACTGGTTAAAGCTTTGACTCCTAGGCGCATTGTATGATACTCTATCGAATAAGACAATAACTTGTACTATTTGAGTATACATTCGTGGGGCATGTCAAAATAGTTTAGTGGGTAAGACCCCCTTAACTTACGATGTAACTACCTAATGGAAATAATATTCCTCGTTTGAATCAATATCTCCATACTATTGGATCACATATTCAAATCCTTGCTTGCACATGGGAATACACTTCCAGTACATAGGGTTTTCTCGAAAATTTATCAAGCCATGAAGTAACCTATCATGTAAAGTGTTGTTAAGGAAATGCAATATTTTCTAAGCACATAATGATGTGAACTTTTAAGAGTTTGCTAAATCAATAAAAAAACTTAAGTTAATTCATAATGTTCTATGTAAAGATACGAATCTCAAATAGGCGAGAAGCGAAACTGCACATACTAAGCTCAACAAATCCTTAAACTCCATAAAAAAAAAAAAAGGCGCAAATAGAACAAAAGTAATACTATTAGTGCTTGACAGTAGACGCTACAGTAGAATCAAGATCTATGCCTACCAAACGCTCCTTTCTCTCAAGTTTTTCCTTTACAAGTTTGACTTTGAGTAACTAACATCTTTCTTCATTGTCTCAACTGCCTAATACCTTTTGAGCTTCAGCTGCAATAATTTCCATCTTAATAAGCTTAAACCTAAAGGCACGTGCTATAGTGACACTATTAATCAAAAGTTTGAGATTCTCTGTGGATAACAAGAACCAAGCTTCATTAAATAGCCCTACAGCTTACCTAAGTAAGCCCAAGATATGAGTAGTCACATTGGAACCTAAACAGACGGATCTCATCGAAAAATCCCCCTCCATCCCGTATAAGCGCTCCAATGGCGCTAAGAGATTAGAAGGTATCATGAAGCCATGAAAGAAGGCAGTATCTTCTGAGCCTGCTATTGTCTCAGCTGCAGATCCTTTATCTTCGTGTTGTATTATTCTAATCTTTAGGAGAAGTAATGCTGTAGGATCTCTTAAAATAGGTGAAGTCGCGTCACTACAAAAGGGAGGGATATTGCCAACTATAGCAGCATCCATAGAAGCACTAAGTGTGACATGTGTCTCTTCGTTATGAAACCATACATCCATCAAAGCATCAGTAAACGCCTGGATCACACTTTCTTCTAAGAGTGAAAATTCACTATCTTCACAATCATCAATGATATTGAACACACCAGAGATTTTGATATTACCATAGGTGCCTTCATCAACTTACTTTATGAAGTCTGTTTCATCATTGAATTGCCCTTCTTGGTTATCATCAATGTCTGTCGTAGAATTTTCTCTATTGTCATTTGTGTGTTCGAGAGAATCCCCATAATCAACCAACTCAACATCATCTTCTCCTTTGTTCATAACCTCGATAACAGTAGGTGGATCTTTTGCCCAAAGCACCTTTCCCATACCGTAACGACTTGGAAAAGGCCGAGTGATGGGAGGGATACATTGACTTGAAGAAGTGCCTTTAGGGACACTACCAATCACTCCATCAAGATGATTTTTCACTGCTTCCTATTTAATAGAAGTATCGATCTAATCCTTTCCCTTTTGCTCCTGTAACACACAAAATTAGGAAAACTAAAAAGAGTAAATTTCAAGAGAATATTAGTGTATAAAGAGAGAGAGAGAGATAGAGAGAGAGAAGGGGGGGGAAGAGTATATTGACAATGCTACCTTATAAATGCAGCTACACTTGGGTTGTTTGATGATCAATGGAAGGGAGGGTGAACGTTCATTTTGTAATTTACCCCGAGCATCATCAGACAACTTTGCACTATTAGACAATTTTGGGTCTTCTTTGAGTTGAAAGTGAAATTCATATTTCCGAATGACTATTTCTGACAAATCCTCTTTAGGTATCTCCAAGACATACTTCTTAAACCCATCCAAGCAATTTTTCCAATATGTGAGCCAACCACTCGAAGTAACCCCAAAACGACTCATAGAAGGAATGAATAATTGCTTGATCCTTTCATGAATATTTTTTCAACTCTCAAGTCTGAACACTTTGCAACACTCATTAAAACTCTAATTAGTGACCAAATCATGAGGCATTCCTTAATCAAACTCCAATTGCCGAGCAACCTAATTAGGTGAATATTTCATGATACTACACTCAAGGAAGCAATTAGAAGCATCAGCCCAATCATGAAGTGATGGAAGACCCCCAGGTGTACTCCATAAGAAAAATTCTATCTTGACATCAAAAGGCTCATCATGAAGCTCTATCAAGTTTACCAAGTCCTTCGAATCAGAAGGGTAGATTTCTAAGTACCATTTATATTCAGGCAATTCCTTTGTGTACAAATGAAAACTGAACTCATGACAGGCATCAATGACATTCTTCAAAGTACTTAGGAGTTTTCTATTAACCCATCCCCAAGCTCGGGGCTTAACGGCGTCAGAATGTGTAAGAGGGAGACCAGAATATCTACTATAACAATCACAAAAGAACATGCGGAGAAATGCTAGGTTTACATACGACACCACAATATATCTACCTTGTGAGCATATCAAAGCTTCATGAAAGAGGTCCAAGTGCCTATATAAGGAAATTAAGAAGAAAGGCCCCAAAGCAAAACGTTCCCCTAGTGCGATACGAATAGATAAGTGAAAGAGTCGAGGATTAACTCCTTTCTTTAGGCCCCTTAGGAGCATGAACAATGACAACCAACAAGCGATAAAAGCTTCCAACTCATACTTGAAATGTAAGACAAGATAGATCAGGTTAGGGTTATAAAGTGAACATCAACAAAAAAAAAGGGTAAATGATGACTATACCACATCAAAATGTAGGAACTTACTTGCACTGATATCGAGGCCCCATCTTATCACCCTTGTCTGGCCTAAAGAAATGCCTGATCCATGCACTAAGCATACCATGCCAGCGAGTATCTAAAGCTTCTTTTTTGTCCACTTCTAATAGTTCAATTAGTGTTTAGTTATCTTCCGAGATTGAAGTTGTAGCGATGTCAGTCAATCCAAGATTAAGAAGGCTTAAAAAGACTACAACATCCTCTAGTGTTGAAGTGATCTCACTCAATGCTGTCACAAAGGTATGTGAGTGAGTACTCTAACAGGACATGATAGCTCACCAAGTTTCTATTTCTTACGAGTGATGCAAAGTTAAATGAGAAGATACCCATATGGGATAATGTACCCCTAACTTTTCCAAAATGGATGTATATCCGGGATTCTTGAAAATATACGTCACCTAAGACAACTAGCCATTTACAATGTGCTTCAGGCCATCGAAACTACTATCTGAAAGAGGGATTTCTTTCTTCTCGTACTTCTATCTTAACCTGCTTATGTACTAGAGGTTCTTGTCTTATGAAACACAGCTTGCCATCCTTAGGTGGATATGGATGTATATCTCGCCTCTTTATATCTCGCTAAAAGAAGTCGCCTTCAATAATTAAGTCTACCCATTTGTCCCGAGGTAACGGGATTGCTGGAATGTGATCCTTAGAATATGCCAAAACTTCATTACTCTTTTCAGCATTGTCACTACAAGAACGGCTCTTCCCAAATTCTTTACCCATGTCAATGACCCCTAAAGGTAGTAGTGATGTCTATATGAAAGTATAAAAGAAAGTGAGCACCTGTAAATGAAGGAAAGTAAAAAGTTAGTAGAAGTAAGGTACATTCGGAAAGTATGACATCCGCTTATGGAAACTAAAGATAACACATATGCATAAAGGTTCTTACAATGTATGATGACAATAGGCAATTCACACATGAGATTAGTGACACCATCCTCAGTTCACATGCTTATGATATGTTCCAGCACGTGTATTTGTGTTAGAAGATTAATGTTCAATGCCTTATACTCAACTTATGTAATGGGCTTGTGTCTTTTCACGTTTATGTAGAGAAGGCTCATGATTCAACTAATTCTATTCAACTTACGTTCCAAGCACCATGTTCAACTCATTATGCTAAGACCTATATCATGCTCGAACCTCACATCGTGTTCAGAGGCCATGTCATGTTCAAATCTCATGTCATGCTCAAGGCTTGTGTTATGTTTTGATGTCAAGTTAAAGGCTCACCTCAAGTTCAAGGTTCACGTCATGGTTAAGCTTATGTTTGATTCTCATGATTAAATCACATCTAAGGCTTGTGATTATAGCTTCTGCGTACTCACATTCAACCATAATGTTCAAGACTTGTATTCACTGTCATATTCAAGATTCAAATGCGACCCTTATGTTCACTCATGATCAAGGATCATGTATTAAGGCTTATGTTCGATGTACACAATGAGACTCATGTTCAACTTAAATGCTGAAAGTGCTATATTCAATTTACATATTTAACTCACGCCTGCTCATATAGGAAGTTTAGAAGTGCTCATATTAGAAGCCCACATACCTATACCAAAGCGACTATGTTAAATTGAAGTGTTCGATTCTCATGTGTTCAAGCGCAAGATTTATGTCCCATTCATGTGTGTTGAGCTCATAGACTCGCGCTCTACTCTTACGCGCTCATATTCAAGGTTCATGTCCAAATTCACATTTTATGGTTATGTAGAAGCCTCATAGTTATCCTGCATGATTGATCCATAAGTGTTTGTATTGAAGGGCAGTAAAGTTCATTTCACGTATTACCTCACAAGTGCTTATGTTAAAGAGAGATTATGTTTAACTCAAGCATGTTACTATCATATGCTCATGTCTAAGAGTCGTGTTCAAATCGCATGTGCTCAACTCACGCTTAACTCTCATGTGCTCATGTATGCATGTCGTTACGACCTAAGACTCATAATTCAATTCATATTTTAAGTTACAACTGGTTCAAAGGCCATACATGACCCAAGTATTATACCTATTCATCATCACTAGTCAATGAAGATCAGTACTTAAGTCACAACCACAAACTTTTAACCCTCAATTGACAAACAATCACAATCCTAGCAGTTGCTAACTGTTGCTAGTTCGAGATGTGGTCCTCAAGTTACGATCGCATACTTTTGATTCTCAATTGCAAGCAGCTATAGTCCAAGCAATGAAGATATCCTCTTTAAATCAAACTCTCAAATATTGGTCATGCTACCTACAAAGCATAGATAGCGAGGAGATATCAGTTTCAAAATTTAAAGAGAAGGAAATGAGGATGACAGAAAATTTTCAACTTTCCTTAATTATCTTAATTCCAAAGCTTGTGCAAAAGGTTCAAATGGTCCTTAAACTTATGAAAATGAAGTAACAAGACATCCTAGATGCAATTGAATATTCACCATAAGTAAGAATCAAGCAAGAAAGAGAATTTGAATCAAGTGCCATGCAATTGAGAGTAGCCATGTTTGATCGGATACGGAAAAAGGACTAAGCACTACTGGGGATCCTTATAAATTTCTCTTCAACCATGAACTCACATACGGATACATTGCACGAAAACTGAGGCCGTTATCCTCTACGTCTGCAAATCGTTCGCTTGCCGCCAGCAGGCAATGGCAGCAGCGGGTCAACTCATAGTCCTTACCTCTCTCCAACTCACTCACTGCACCAAGTCAACTTAGTCGAGTCCATGCCTTACTCGCTCCAGAACTCTAATTCTCTACAAAAAGAGCAATACCGATGCCTTTTTCAAGGAGCAGAAAACTGGCTTCTTCGACTACGGCAAAGGCCAACAGGAGGTCCCGATTCGTATAAGTGGACTTAGAAAGAAAGACATACCGGAACGTTGGAAGTGGACCAGTTTCAAAAGGATTGGAGTGTGTCGAAGGTAGTAAAGAAAGTGATGGAGCTTAAACATTGGGAGAATGTTGATGAAGTGTTGAATCGGTAGATTAGCATAGCTTCTACGCCCCATTGCATGAGTTATAGAAAGTTTAAACAGAGTAAGCCAAAATAAGTGCGGAATGGTACCTACTAGCAAACCAGATCGGTCTCTAAATCATGGATCCCGCTGACGAAATTCTTGGAGACACGAGTATTCGTTTTGCACCGGCTCAAGGAACCGCTGTTTGGCAAAGATATTGGCAAAGATATCTACAAGACATTGCTGAAGACAGTAAGCAAACCTACATCTATAAGTTGAATATAAATGCATATATATATAACATACACACATGATAACAAGATGTTAGTATCCTTGGTGGACAAGATGCTTCGACAAACTTGGAACACGGCTTTTCCTTCAAGTCTTCAAGTTCCGAGTTGCCCACCTTCACCGAGCTAAACACGAGTCTAATCAAAGAAGCACAGGCCCGAGCTGTTGAATATGGGGAAAAGTCCTCTGTGGAAAACTAAGACAAAAAATTTCAACGAACTAAAAATAAATAAAAAATAATTACCAACACGACGAGCTCAGTTCATAATTTAACTTAGCTAGCAAATGCACGGGTTCGAGTTGCCAAATCCGAGCTTCATATCCAGAATTTTTTTTGTTTGGGTCACCAAGCTGATCTGAGAATCAGAACTTGGGAAAATAAGTTGAGATATGAACGGGTTTAGTAGTAAAATGCTGTTTTGCGAAGCATAAGCTTGTGCGCGAGGTACTGGCTGGTGCTCTTAAGAATGAGATCGAAATTCGTTGGTCAAATATATACGAATGTCTTCTCTGCAATAGCGACTAAATGGTGCCAAAAAGGGGGAAAGTTCTTTTGGTCGATTCTGTCCTTTGAATTGGCTGCTATGTTTTGTAGATTTGTCTACCTTAGAGAGATACACAAAAGAAAAGAAAAAAAAAAAAGAAGGTAAGGGACACTTGTCAAGCTTGTAATGGGAGTAAAGGAATTAAAATGAGAAAATAATAACGTGTATTGAATCCTGACCTTGCCCTTTATTTTGCTAAGGTTATGAGTATTGTATTGCTGATGTAGTCGTTTTGCTTATAGATGGCCCTTGGATGTTAAGAGGTTTTTCAAAAGAGGGAAGTTGGGGGCAGGCCTCGTACAGTATAATTCTTTTAAAGATGGATACCTTAAAGAATATTCATTTCAGAACGTAGAAAGAGAAAATAAAAAAAAAAATTTTATCGATAAGGATGTTTTCCTAAAATATTTTTTAAGGAGTTTTCTAAATAGAAATTTGTAAATTCGTTGAGTTTTTAGGGCGCTACTCCAAAACCCCACAGGGGACGCTGTTCTCTTGACCTATGCCCACTAATCCACTAGCACGGCCAACATGCTTACTAGTTGTAATGCAATAAATAAAATTTGGTTTACACAAAGCTTTTACATAATATATGAAAACCTTACAAGAAAAATACTCTTATATGAGGAGAAGATCAAGGTGGCATTGATATATAGAGTCAACCTCATGAAATCGCTAATGTAGACTTAGTGTATAAATTCAACTTAAGAGAACCAATAACTCATACGGGTCAAATTGAAGAAATAATTTAGCTCAAGAGGAGATAACTTAAAGAAGTTTTGTTTCAAAGTGATGTCTTGGGAGCAACGTACAACCTAATCCAGCTGAGGGATGACACGTAATCAAGAAGTGTTGCAAACCCACACACTAAGACAATTCTTAAATTAATTTGGCAGTAGTGGCACAGCTGTTCAATAGCATGCATGCACTTGAGTCATTTGAAGGACTCATTCAATGCCCAAACTCCTTTGACTTTCTTCGAAAGACTTTGGTCAGTGAGCAAAATGTAGAGGGCTAAATTCACGTTTTGGCTTTAAGCCTATTAATTAATTAAATTTAACTCTTTGAACTAAGGTGATAGGCCCTAAAGAGTTAAGTCCAAATATTCAGAATGATCAAGCGAGATTTAATACAGTGAGCTTAGAGTAGGGCTCATTGGATCAGTATGTCCAATTTAACCTTTCTTGATTTAGCTCATACTAAAATAACAAATAAAACCTTTATTTAGGCTTAAACTTATGAAAACAGCCCACTTAAGATCTATTAATAAAAGAACTTTTATCTTAATCATTGATCACCATCATAATCTAACAGATGTGATTAACTATTATTTCCTATAAATACCTCATTCACATCCTCATTTGGATAGGAGGAAAACCCTTATTAACACCGTTATTTTACCAAAGTCTTGTTTTAAAGATCAAATACTTAAGCACCTCAAGAACTCTATCCTATTATTCATCAATTTTGGAGTTTGATACCATTACGCTCCTTTACTTGTCACCATATATGTTAGAGCCTTACTAAGATCACCTACTTCTCCTCCCTACACCTCTCTTCTAGTCATCCGGCGTGAGTCACTTAAATCATTTCCCTAATTACTTGTAACGCGACTTCATACGCAGCACACACGTGATACTTGCATCCGTACTAACACCCCTCACATAAGACAACGAGTGCACGTGCATTTAAACATAGTAATTAACTATTGTGACATATTAGAAAAAAATAACAATAGAAACTTATAATAAACTTTTAAAATTATTATATATCTAAAAGTATAAGACATAAGAGTTTGAGGACAAGTGGGGTTGTTTAACTTCTACATTAGCTCTAAGCTTACGAAAGGATAAACCTGCCTTTAGAGAATATTGCGCCCCACAAACAAACTTCCCTCTAACGCCATTATCTACTCAATATGCTTAAGCTTGAGTTGAACGCCCTCAAACTCTTGAACTATCACACATAGCATGTAGATTCAAGCAATAAACCACCTAACACCTTATTGCAACTTTAAGAGACTACAACTAAACAATAGTTCAAATTTACGGATACCATTCTTTATTTATTTTCACAAATCCTAAGGAATCCACACGATAATTAATCTAATGTAGTGGGAGTATATTAAATAGATTTTGAATTCTGTAGATGGAGTTGAAAAGTATAAAAGAGAGCTCGGAAATGTTGAGAATAAGTTAAGTATGGAACTTCCTATAGTTTCAATTGTGTAAAGAATGTTCCAACCACTATGAGTGATAACTCAGATGTATTCGAACCAAATAGTAGAGAGAAAAATTAGGTATGAACACATTTAAATGTCTTATAGAAGAGATCTAAATGTTTTGCTAAATTTGGAGAATCTTGCATATTGCGTCTAGCTAAAGTTATACTCGTTAGTTAGAAAAATGTGTATTTTAATTTCTTACATTATGTTCTTTCAAAATGATGTCTTGGATGAATTGGTAATTAACTCAACTTAATCAAATGGAGGAAACTAATTGCTTTATTGATCTTGTCCTTTGGAAGTATTGTTCACTAGGAATTAAAGAAATTATGTCTTAGTATATATTTGGTAGAAATTTTCTAACACAAACTTTTTATAAATTTTTTTGGCAATATTTCTTTTTCAACAACCTTGCTAACCAAGATACTCATAA
Source organism: Lumnitzera littorea (assembly GCA_024138015.1). Classification (NCBI taxonomy): domain Eukaryota; kingdom Viridiplantae; phylum Streptophyta; class Magnoliopsida; order Myrtales; family Combretaceae; genus Lumnitzera; species Lumnitzera littorea. The sequence continues at coordinate 118,492,079 of JAMXBB010000004.1, read as the reverse complement.
TCTTCCAAACATTTTGCAAATTTGCGTAGTTATCAAGAATAAATAATTGTTACTTTTATTTTTGATAATCACTTAGTTATATCCTAAAAAAGATACATTGTTCCTTAGAAAATTAAATATAAGATACATAAAACTTTTTAAAAATAATGTTTTAACGTGCCTTTAAATCTTCCTAGTTTCCCCAATCATTGAAAAATATCTTAAGAAATGTATCACATGGTTTGTATTTATCACATAAAACCAATCTTGTTGTCTATTAATTATATTGTGTTTTAGTAACCTTATTATCAACCTTGTATTGTTCATATCTATTAATAAGGTATTTTGAACATAGGTCACTTAGACCCACAACGATCTGCTAGGACTTTGGGTCGACCTATTAACTCATTAGCCGACCTCTTAGAAGAGTGTTCAAGCAAGTCAGCTCCTCCATGTGATTTGCTTAACCACAAGATGGTCACAACAGCCATTGAACATACGGATAAAGCTCGGAGACCCAATTAACCGTCATGACCTTACAATTCTAAAATACATTGCACTCCATATTCCCGCCATCTAGATTGTGTAATCGTATCAACATGCCAAGTATGCTTCGAGATTCATAGCAACCATCCTTTATAAATAACTCTAAGCATTCCAACAGCAAATCACATCAAGTTTTTGCACACTAAGCCTCCTTTGCATACCTAAAACTTCCTACTTCATTTTTGTACAAGTATTAACTTACGTGCTGAAATGACCACATCAAATAGCTCTCCAATACTCTTTACTATGTTTTGTTTTGTAGGCTTTCTACATCCCTGCGTAAAGCCCAATCATCTTACTCTAAGAACATAATCATATTGATGACAATATCAAAACATGCTTCACATTTTGATTAATCATGATAGGTTGTTTTGACAATTTTATCTATATTTTCTAAGTAATGATTACATGTATCAACAAAAATTACAACTCCCACATAATTGAATTCCAATAGCATCTTTAATGAAAAGCATCTTATGATAGTGACTTTTTGAAAATTAAAATAAAACAATTTTTTATTTTAATTTTATGTTACATTTCTATATATGTATGTATATGTACCTTGCGCTTTAATCAGGAAAAATGCTTCGAAGAATTGCGGTAAGTGGGATGGAGGAAAAAAAAACAAAAAAAAAAAAAAAAAGAAGGGGAGGCAATCCCCGAAGCGCGGTGGCGATTATTAATTTGTATGGTAAAATGCTACATACAAAGTGTGTTGGTAATTGGAAAGAAGGCCGGAAGCCCAATGACAGAGAAAGCCCACGTGAACCGGCCGACTACCGTGGCTAACGATCGAGAGCATGATGGGATGGGATGAACATAAATGCAATTAAAAACTAAAAAGAGGTAGATACGTGTTGCCGACGACGGCCATGAGAAAAGCCAAAACGAAAACAGCCACGCCGCGTGGCTTGGGATTTGGTAATGTTTATTTTATTTAAATCGAAGATGATGATATTGGGAGTATATATATATATATAATTAAATATTAGTATTTAATGTACGACGGAATGGGAGAGAGAAGCAGGTTTAGGTATGCATATGTCAAAGGAAGCTCTTCTGCTGCCACGTGGCTAGTCCAGGATCTATATATATGTCATATCTCCACTCCACTAGTCAATAATAATAAACTCGCTAAACTTGGCATTATCATCGTCAACGTTTGTATTGCTGTTCCTAAGTCCTTTTCTTCGACGTTGTAATACCACCAATCGCAGTCTTTTCTATACCTTCTTTGTAGGCTGTATACAACAATCTCCTTTTAGTTTTTATTCTGGTTGTTGAGAAAGTTGAGAGAATGGGCCGCTACTGGACGTTGATCACACACCTCCATTCACTTGCTGGGTAATTATTAAAAATATCTTCACTCTGTTTTCCAATTTTATTTTACCCTTTTTTTTTCTTTTTAATTCGATCTATTTAGAGTTGCTCAATCGATTTTTAACGATTTTTTTTGGTCCCAATCCGGGGAATTAATTGATGTTGGTGCAGGCCGTCTTTGATGCTGCTATATCCATTGTAAGTATCGGTTTTTAACATTTACGTAAAGTTGGTATATTAATTACAGATGAGTGACAAGTGGGTAGGTATGTATATGCAGGTATGCATCGGTGATGGCGATGGAGAGCCCCAGCAAGGTAGACGACGAGCAATGGCTTGCTTATTGGATATTGTATTCCTTCCTCACCCTAATGGAGATGTTGCTGCAACCTGTCCTTGAGTGGTTGGTGTACTTACTTTCATGCTTCTTTTTCCGTTTTTTCTTAATTAGTTGTGTATCTAATTATATGTATGAAAATGAATGATGGTTAAAAAAAAAAAAAATGAAGGATACCCATATGGTACTACGTGAAGCTAATATTAGTGGCGTGGCTGGTCCTCCCTCAGTTCAAAGGAGCGGCTTTCCTCTATCACAAGTTTGTGAGACAACAAATCAACGAACCCAAACAACATAAACCTAAACCCAGTAGTAGTATTACTAATGATAGTGGTAGTGGTTCTCCGTCCAAGTCTACCAACGGCGGCAAGTCCAAGAAGAAGTTCATTGATTTCATCACCCCCAAGGCTAAGAAAGTAAGTTCCTCTTCTTCTTTTTTTTTTTTAAAATCTTTTGAAATTTTTTTTGTTTATTAAGATGTATAAATTATGTCTTTTTAATTGGCTTCGATTGCCGACGTTGTGTAATTAGACCTTTCCTTCACAAACTAGAAAGAATATTTGTGTTCTGTTTTATTTTATTTTTGGGGTATATATACCTGCTATGTATTGTTAATCCGAATGAAATGGTCAAACAGGGGGAACACGAGGCCTACTGAAGAAATTAAGAAGGAGATGGAGGTGTGTGTGCCCTTGTTAATTTGTATCATGGTTTCTATCCTCTCAGTATGTCTTTTAAGTGACGAGGTGGAATGGAAGTGGGCACCATAATGCTTTTTGTAGACGGTGTACATAATCTGCTTCTTTTTAAGACTAGAACACGGACATATTTTTCTTTTTCATAAAACCTCTCTTGTAATTGATCAGTTCACTGTTGTATTCTTCCACTTGTATATATATATGGAAACCTATCAAAACAAAACAGCCATGCTTTTTCCCAAAAAACAAATCTATATATATATATATATCAAAAACAATCGTCAGTATGCCCCTCATGATGATGGTACTGGTTGCACATTACGTAGAGCAGAAGTCCTCTGATCATCTCCATCGTGTGTGTTCGTCCTTTCTATTGATAAGGCCAACTGTTGTATGCGAATGATGCGCGCACTGTAAAGAATTGGAAAAATTAAGTACTGTGTGTTTTTGTTTTGGGTGTGTGAGAATGAGAGAGCTGAGTGGATGTCAGTAATAGCACAAGAATTGAAAAGCAACGAGATCAGACAACCAACAATTATTACCAAAACTCAAATAGAGTTTAATTACATTTCTTTATATTATTAATTATAAAAAAAAAAAAAAAAACTAATCACCACGACTAGCATGATTAAATCCATTCAATGAGCCAGAATGCCTGCTAACTGCTATGCTGTTGAGGTTGAGAAAAGAATTATAGGATTAAAAATGCCCAAATCCGGGAGATTGACAATATATCAAAACTTAAGTGCTCTGTTGAATTGAAGGCAATACTCAATGAAATTCTTTTTAGTTATTTCCATTCCAGACTTTAGTAATCGCATTAAAAGCTACTGATAACTGTTGAGAAGATGATTGAAGACTATTTTTGACACTGGGGAGGAGTTCTGGTATGTTACCTTATGCTCCCATTAATAGTTTAAATGTCCTTTTGCTTTTCGTAATCGGGGAGATGGCATGATGATTTAGAAATACCATCCAAAACACAAATTTTTTATTTCAAAGGCAAAGACAATGGTAATCAAAGCACAATTAGATCAACAACCACAACCTTAATATTTATCCTTAATTGGATGTAGACAATGACTTTGTAATTTCCCTTAATGGTATCTAGACATGAGATGTCGATTACACATTTTCCTTATGTAATTATGCAGATGAAGTTTTACACAAATAAGAAATCTAGCCCCGTTTTTCTTGATTCATTTCTTCATTAAACATGATCAATGCATAAGCATTTTAAGCACGTTGAACTGTTACATCAACCTATCCATCTCTTTCTTAATCTACTCCAGATTTAAATCTCTTGAAGGCTTGCATAGAGCTTTTAAAGGCAAGCTCGATTTAATTACCAATTTACCATTATTGAAGAGAAGACACTAGACACTGAAAAAGATGCTTCCAATGAAAGAATTTAAAAGACATCTCCATATTCTCTCTTAGATAATTATCCTCCTCTCCACTTCATTCTTCAGTTGAGGTACGCTAACCACGATGAACAAACCATCAGATTCACAGAGAGAGAAATGACTCAACTACTCAATGAAGTTCAAAGGATGAAATGAATGACAAGACCAATCTTAAAAAAGATTGAAATGCAAACATGATGTTAGTTCCACTTCAAATTCAGAGGCCGCATGTCCTTGCAAGTTACTGTAATTTTTCACATACACTACACCACCACTAAAGCACCAGACCCATCAAAACCAAAAAAAAAAAATAACGATACAAGCTAGTCAAATTGCATTCAAGCAGCCCATAAAGCCTATCTCTCCACATCACATAATTCCAACTATTAACTACATGGTAAGCATTGCAAAAAAAAAAAAAAAAAAACCACCGTATTATACTATGATACAGCATTTGATATGCCTCATCTTAATCCTATAAATAGGAGTCATGACCCTATTAAATAGGAGTCATGACGGAAACAATAAAACCCTGATATTCATACAATGACGTTTGCAATGTACGAGCCAAGACTTACATCTAATGTGCTTGCAGCATTGGGATAAGCATCTTTTTGCACTTTTGGGGGGTGTTGGGTACAAATATAAGTATCACGTACGTATCACATGTAAAATTATGCTATACGTGATTAGAAAAATGACTCGAGTAACTCACATAGGATGATTAAAAGAGAAACATAAGAAAGAGGAGTAGACGGTTTTAGTAAGACTCTAACAAGTATGATGATAAATAGAGAAGCACGACAATATCAAACTCCAAAATTAATGAAGAACAGGGTAGTGTTTTTAAAGTGTTTAAGTATTTGACCTTTGAGGTAAAGTTCCAACAAAGTAACGGTGTTAATAAAGATTTTTCTTCTATTCAAATGAGTATGGGAATAGGGTATTTATAAAAAATGATAGTTAATCATATCCATCAGATCATAACAGTCATCAATGGTTAAGATTAAAACCCTTTTATTAATGGATCTTAAGTAGGTTATTTTCATGGGTTTAAGCCTAGATAAAGATTTTATTTATTAGTTTAGTATGAACCAAATCAAGAAAGGTTGGATCGGATGTCCTACTATAAGCTCACCATAACAAATCTCCTTTGATCATCCTGGTAATTTATGGACTTGACCCATCGAGTCTTGTCACCTTAGCCTGATGAGTTAAATTCATTTAATTAATGAATTTGATGCCCAATATTAAATTTGGTTCTCTACATTTTGCTCCTTAACCAAAATTTTTCAGACAAATTCAAAGGAGCTTAGGTATTGAATAAGTCTTTTAGATGACTCAAGCGCATGCACGCTATTAAATAGCTATGTTGCTATCAAATTAATTTGAGAATTATCTTAATGCGCAGGTTCGCAACACTTCTTATTTATGTGTTATACCTCAGCTGTATTAGATTGTATGTTACCCTCAAGGTAACACTCTAAAATAAGTCTTTTTTAAATTACTTCTTCTTAAGCTAAATTGTTTCTTCAATTCGATCTATAAGAGTTACTAGTTCTCTTAAGTTGAATTTATACGTTAAGCTCACATTAGCGATTTCATGGGATTGACTCCATATATCAATGTCACCTTGATCTTCTCCTCATATAAGGTCATTTTTCTTATAAACTTTTCACATATTATGTAAATGTTTTGTGTAAGCCAACTTTTATTTATTACACTACGACTAGTAAGCATGAGCAGGTAAGGGTCAAAGGGACAGCGTCCCTTGCGGAGTTTTCGAGGCAACACCTCGAAAGCTAAACAAAATTCCAAATCTCTATATAGAGATGTGCCAATTTCTTTTTTTAATAACTCAAACATCGTATGGGGCTCTCTCCACATGAACATAACTAGGACCAGCATGTTGTGACCAATTCACGCACCTTAAAGAAAAATCCATAAAGTAGAGGCCAATGAATAATCAGCTTCCTGACTTGATTTAACGTATACTGAGGCTCAACACTTGAGATGTATGGCCCTTTTCATTTTAGATTCGGGCCAAGATAGCGTCTCTTCTCCTTTTCTTTTCTTTTCTCTTTTTTTTTTTAACCTTTAGTTCAATTCCTTTGTCTTGAGGGTTAGCAGGCGTCTTAGGGTTCTCAAGTAACAAGCCGCTCCATCCATCGTGTCATATAGAGTGAAAACAAATGAAAATTTTGCACTGCCGCATTGCCACACTACTCACTACCGACGGCATAGTACTACAGTTTGAGTACTAAGACAGCCACAACAAACAAGATGACTTGCACGCTTAGAAGCAATTCGGTGAGATGATGCCTCTATTGATCCCAACTGAGCACATGCTACTAAATATATACATCAGCTTACATGATTTTGCTCTCACAAGCTCAGACACGGTTACTCGAGTCGACTGAGTTGAACGGAGCTCAGGTAAGATGTTTGCTAGTTCCTGGTCCATCGTGCAGTTCAGCTCGGGCTTTGTCGGCGAAAAGCGTAGAGCTGCTTGAATTGATAAGGTCTTGTTCGTGAACATCAGTTGCTAAGGCTCTGTGATTCTTCAATGCTTACTATTGTTTGAAGAAGGCTTTGGGGTCAGGCCTATCTCATGACTATGGCTGCCTCATGCATCTTAGTTCAAGTTGCTGCTGAAGCTCAGCTGAAGTATTTACTTTTCAGCACTCCCATGATCACCAAGTTTTCGTCAGCTCAACGGCAACTTGAAGCTTCTATATTTCAGCCCATTTTCGTCAACAAGAAAGGTCAGTTTCGAGTTTCTTGTGGAGTACTAGTTTCTGCTGTTGCTTGTGTCTCTTGATGATTTCAGATTGTGAATAGCTCGTGTTACACAAGTGGCCTGTCAATATTAGCTACTGCTCACTATTTTCATCTTTAGGTCCTGCTCTTAAATTTCTGCTACTAAGTGCTAGATGATTTTTCAATGCTTGTCGTATGCATACGTGGATAGCTTGGGTTATTTGGAAGGTGCGCTGCTCATTCCACTGTACTGCGTGCGAGGGCGATCCTCCATGACATAGAAGCCGGATCTTTGGCTGTGCGGCGTCCTATTGTCGAAAACCTGCAGCAACCCCCCAGTCGATCTATCCAAGAGAGTGATACGGGGAATTGTACGAGGCATGCGTATGGATCTCAAGGTCGCACCTGTTTGTCTATTGTACAGCGGTTGTGTTGGGGTTCCCACGAATTGTGTAGTGGTCGGATTTTTAAGTTGAGTGGACGGAGGTAAAATCAGGGTGCTCACGGATTTAGGATTTTCATTTCGACTGGGGTTCCCAATCTTCTAAAGCTGCCTGGTGTGGAAATTCGTATGTTGGATGTCGTGTGGAAATTCGTATGTAAATGAATAGATGCACCATGAGGTTGTTGTTTTGGTACATACTGATGGGTCATGGACGGGGATCCATCATTGGGCAGGTCTTGCTTGTACTTTCCGACGTAGCAGGGGAGGCTCTATCTCGGGTTACTCCAAAAAGGCCTTTACATCAGGTCCTGAAGCTTCCAAGTGCTTAGGTTTGTTATTGGGCCTGTCTCAAGCAAAAAGGTTAGGTTATGGTCGTGTTATTTTTTTCAAGGAATGCCTTTAGTTAATCAAGCGCCATTGGGATCTCTTAGTATTTTACATTGGACGACCAGAGCTTCATTTCATTAGCTGCTCTCAGGGTCGCATAACTCTACTAGTCTTCAATTTGGCTTTGTTTTTGTTCATAGATCAGCTAATAAAACTGCTGACTGGGTAGCTTTATTTGTAAGAAGGAGAATGTGTCTTCTTGATTAGTGGTTGTGCATGAACAGTAGGACCCTTTGACCACTTGATAACAGCTTCATATTTGATTCCATAAGATGCCTTTGTGTCACAATAACTAAACCAAATTTCTATTCAATTTTCTTCAAGTAGTTTTCAATTCTTTGACTATGAATGTTTAAATTTAGTTGACCCTATTTTTGCTTGACATGAGAAACCATTGTTTGGAGAGTGTATTTAACACTAATCATGATTTCCCAGTGCTTAACATGGGTGTTGGTTGTTGACTTCCCATCTTCATCCGTTTGTTTGTCTTGATATTTCAATAACCATTGTTTGCTTAACTTGAGATGTTGAGAATCTTATATATAACCTAAATCTATGCATTTTCTTTAACTCCAATATTTCTTCTTCGTATAATGAATAATAAGATAGTTTCCACTACCTGATGCCTTTGTTCTTGTAATTTTACTCGTACTTTGATGTGTGTCTTTAGATAATTAATTATGACATTCTTCTCCTCCCCTTTTTTTCTTTAAATTTTGAAACTAACATCTCGATATTGTCCTTACTTTGTAGGTAGCATAATCAACATTTGAGAATTTGGTTTAAAGAGGATATTTTCACTGCTTGGACCGTAGCTGCTTGCAACCAAAGATTAAAAGTATGCTATCGTAACTTGAGGACCACATCTCGAACGAATAACAGTCAACAAATCAGTACGGTTTAAAGAGGGTCGACCTTTTATCGTCCAAATTGTAACTGTTTGCCAACCGAGGGTCAAGAGTTTGCAATCATAACTTGAGTACCGATCTTCATCAATGGGTGATAGCAAAAAGATATAACACTTAGGTCATATGTGGCATCCTTTGGAACCTTCATAAAGCCAATTGCAACTTAAAATGTGAATTGAAACATGAGTCTTGAGTTGTAAGAGCATGCACACACGAGCACATGAGAGGCTAGCACGAGCTTTACACATGAGATGAACTAAACATGAGGTATTAATAAAACATGAGTCTTAAACATGAATCTTGAACATAATGTGACTCTTGAGCATGACTTAATCTTTAATCATGATGTAAGTCTTTGAACATGGCACAATGGAGTCTTAAATACGATGCGATGCGAGCCTTGAACATGTTAACCGAACGTAAGCCTAGAATGTGAACTTAACATGGGAACTAAACATGAGCTTCAAACCCCTTTAACATGAGTACTTATGAATTGAAAGTTTGAAATGAACATGACTCCTTTTAACATGAGTAGTTGTGAGCTAAATCGTATGAAATGGACATGAAAGTTCTAAGTCAACATAGCATGTGAATTGAACATAAACCCAGAGCAAGAGCACGTAAGAGTTGAAAGCGAGTCCATGGCTAAAGCACATATGAACCAATTATAAGCCTTCCACATGAATACATAAGAGTTTACCACTTCAATTTGATATAATCCCTTCTATACAAGTACATGTAGGCTTCTAACATGAATGCTTCTATCATGAGTGCTTCTAAACCTTCAATATGAGCACGTGTGAGTTGTGTATATGAATTGAAATGACACCTTTAGCATGTGAGCTAAATATGAGTTTCATCACATGAGTCGAACATGAGCCTTAACATATGTGCTTTGGTTATGAGTGAACATGAGAATTGCACTTGAGCACTGAATATGAGAGTGAATACCAATTTTGAATATTAGAGTTGAATATAAGTGAGCATAAGTAGTAATCATGAGCTTAAAACTCGACGTGAGTCTTTAACATGACATAATTTGTGAATATAACATGAACTTTGAATACGAACTGAATCTTAAACATATCATAAATGTTGAGCATGATATGACACGAGGTTTGAACTCGACATAAGACCTGAATACGACGTAAGGCATGAACTTGACGCGAGGCTAGACCATGGCATAAGTCTTGAAAACCACATAACTCTTGAACACAACGTAAAGCTTGAACACGATGTGAGGTTCCATTACATAAGTTGAACATAAGGCTTTGATCATTAATCTTCTAACTTAGATATGTGCGCGTAAATGAGTTCAACATGTAAGTTGACATAAGTCCTCTGATATGAACATGAGTGAGTTAAACATGAGTCTTCAATAAGACTTCATTCCTTGTACTACCTTTGTAATTTTTTCTTTGACTCTCCACTTGTATAGTTGTATGATTTTTATCCAATTTGCACTTCACTTCACTAACTCACTTACTTTCCTTAGTTTTCACATGTAGTTAACCCTTCCTCCTCCCCTAAGTGGTAGCAACTACATATAAGCATTGCTGCTACTTTCAAGAATCAATAAGAGGAGATAACATGGCATTGTATGTGAGTAGCCTCATGTACTAAACAACTCTAGTAATGTTATCCTGTACATCCAGCAAAGGAGATGATACAAATTAGCATAACGTATCGAATATCTAGAGTACTCATATGTCAAGTGCTACATATACATTAAGCCTTGTATGTACGCGTGCTTTAAGCATCTCAAGTACACATGCATAAAGCCTTGCAAACACACGCACATCGAACACCGTGCATAAAGAGTGTTGTATAAAGCAAACATAATAAGTAATGATAATCATTGTGTAAGAATAACCTCTTCATATACCGTATTCATTTATAATTTCCCTCTCCTAGTTATTGACATGTGGAGAAGAGATAATCATTTAGTCTTTATGCCTTTCATTCCCTTATAACACCATCGAGGACCTAGTGTTGTATTGTAGCGCACTAGTTTTTGAAAGTCACAATACCTTGAGGGGTGCAAAACGATTTAGCTTTGTTCTATGTAATCTTCTTGTTAACTCGATTGTAGCTCTTATATTTTCTTGTAAATACGAGTTGTAATAGAATATATAAAATCAACAACAATGAAGTTCATTGATCAACTTTCATGCTTCTTTATCTCTTTGATGCTTTCATTAGCTTTAATGAACGTGCCTTATCATTATGCACTTGGAAGTGATAGCTCTTCACTCAGCAATAGTGTGCTAGACAATAATGTAGTGGGGCAACTTCGATTTCCTTAATAACTTACAATGTCTTGACAAATAGTGAGAAGCATATCTTAAAGACTTTACGCACTTAGGAGCAATGCCTCATCTAAGTAGTGCTATTATTTAGTATAAAGTAGTAAAATTGCTTCGTTATCTCTTCTTTCTTCTTAAAAACGACACCACATGGTAAGGAGTAAAGGCTCAACCTAATTACACTAGTGTCAAGCAATCGTGACCTTCAAATTTTGGATTGATATAACTTCAAGACTACTTAAACTTTTTGATCTAAGGGGCTCTTATACAATAAATATAATTATGAGACTGCTTAGACTCGATGATCTAAGAGAGTCTCCTTTATGATATGCATAATCATGAGACTACTTAGACTCGATGATTTAAGGGATCTCACATGTCATCTCGCATATTAAAGCAAAACTTTTGCTTGTTACTGATAATATATAAAAGATCTATTCTAAGCATTCAATCGTGCATACACAACAACAGTAGCATTGATTGCCTAGGATCAATAACTTTTTGTTATTAGTCAAGGGGGTATTTCCCACTACTTGACTGCGTAGCATGGCATACCAGGATGTTACTTAGGTTTAAATGCCAATATATTAAAATACTCATCAATGAGATTGTTTTCACTAATTGATGGCAAAAAACATAGAAATTAGATAGCATAAAAGTTATACATGATTAGCATGGTGTGATGTACGTCTAGGAGCTAGTACTCTTGCCAGTTCACAAGATACTAGCTAAGCTCAGCATCGTACACTTAAGAGACCAAGCTCTTAGTAGCTAGTAACGATGTATAGTCTATATATTATGTAATTATTACTTTCTTTGTTCAATCAAGGGGTTTAATATCCCCCCATTCAAATATAAACCGTTTTTTTTTTTAAATTAACTTTGTGCGCTAAAGAGATTCGTCTCTTACTTTACAACGACAATAGTAATAAAATGAAAATACCCAAACACTTATCATGTTCTCTCGTTAGAAAATTCCAGTGATGGGAAAATCAACTTTAGTCATTGTAAATAGTAGTGATGTATACAAAACGTAGATGACAATTACATTGGAATAATAAAAAATAGAGGCTATCTATACATTGGATGATCAGAATTCCTGCAACCTGCAAAGAGCTGTTGAGAATAAGACAAATGTTGAAGATGGCGCAGACTTATATGCCTCATCTTAAGCTTATTGCATAAGATAAAACATCAAATGTAAGAATTTTTTACGATATCCATTGCCCTGTAACTTCCAGCAGAAAACAGGAACAATGATTGCATATCTGATTTTCTTTTTCTTTTTTTTTTTCTTTTCTGATTTTTGTATTGAGGTTCAACACAAATACCTTAAACAGATATTCATCGGTGAATCATTCGATTCCGTTGTTCCTGTTCATGTTTTTCTCAACTAACACTAATAGTTCCATAGCCATGTAACTTCTAGCGGCAGATCATAACAGACATGTGGCCATATCTTATTAAGTAATGCCACTGCGTCCCCTTCTCTATTAGTATTATCCACCTCTGTTGGTATTTAAATGCACTAAGCATCCATCTCCTATATATATACCACGGCAGCCTCTCTTTTCTTTCATCATTTGTACGGTAGAGGAGGTGTATTTGCCTGAGAACACCCACTATCAAAAGCATGTTTCTAATATCCATGCTCTTGAAATCTTTTACATAGAATATCTTTGAAGTAGAGCTGCTTTCATTCAACGCGCGGACCCTTCTTCCCCTAATACTGAGATGTACAGCAAATAACGCACATTCTGCAAATGAAATCATGATTAGTCGCTTCAGTCATTGCAAATGAAATTGTAAACAACAAATACTTGTTACTATTAAATGAGGATGAAAACAAAGATCTATTTGAATTCAAGAGAGTTAGAAAATAGCTACCTTATTCCGTTCAAGTGTTAATTGTTAAAAGGGAGGATGCATATTCAAAACACATCTTATATTTTTCTAATTTCCATACTGAGGAGAATCTTTTTATAAAAGAAAGTTGTTACAGTATTCTCTTCAAAATCTCAGAAAGAAACGAATAGAATGAAAGGTTAAGTTATGATGATATTGTAAATATGGAAGTAAGTAGTATGTATAAAGAGAAATGTTTCAGAAGGCACATCTCGTAAATTTGGAGGAAGAGTGTTGGTTGGTTGAAGAACTAAATTAGTGGGACAGTTTTGATACACGCGGTATCCACGCTCCAAAACTAATCCATCAGGTTACTGGAAGAAGTAGCTTTCCTTATAATCACACAGAAACATTCAAATATGTCTAACAAAACTTCCTTCTAGGTGGAGCTTGATTTATGATAAGGATTCCATATGGCATATAATACTTGCCTTTCCCCCTTTCTCGCTACCAGCATATACATATTCACTTGAGAGTTAGACATAGACTTGACTATTTCTTTTATGAGTGAAAGGGGTCTTATTTTATACAATTGCAGCATAATATCTTCTATTTTATAATACTAGCAGATACTGCATACATTATTATGTTTGTGTAAATTTAATAATATCCAATACTTAATATTACAATAAAATTACATAGTTAATTAAATGTGGTAATAAGTATTAAATATGGAAAAAGATGTTAACATGGTCTTAAAAAATCATATAAATGTCCCAATAGTTAACGTGTTAATTGAAAGGGTATATATGAGAAAGAGAAATAAGAAACTTAGTGATGGGTTACTATTACTTTTCATAACATTAGGATCAAGTATATTGAGAAATCAATGGATTCATTTGTGAATGTGTACAAATTCATCCTCAGCGTGACCCTGACATTGATGCTGTTGGGGCTAGAGTGGAAAAGATTCAAGAAAGCATGGCAAACATGGAAAGAAAGAGATATTAATAGAAAGAGAGAATGAGAAGATACGAAGGAAGAAAATTGAGTGAGTTGAAAAGTATATTTATCTTATAAGATATTTTATAACTTTAAAAATATAATTTAGTATTGGTTTTTTCGTTATATATTATTAGACTTAAAAGTTAAATAGTAATATGAGAAAGTAGCAGTTGCACAAAACCCTCAGGTATTTCATAATATAGATAACTTTTCCCTTGAAACACTCACCATTTTTCTTCAAATTATTATATTTTTTAACATATCCCCATTAAAGTTACAATATTATAATCTTATCATTTCAATATTATGATTAAATACTCATAAAAATATAATCTTAAAATTATAATTATGATTTTATAAAATCTTATGGTATAGCTATATAATTATATAATATTATTACACTATTATATTTATCCTATCATAATTATATAACATATTCTAACCGTCGCTATGTTTCTGTGCTTATAATATTACAAATATATAATTTTACTCACATCACTATAATAACAATGTTGTATAACTATAACTACACATGTAATTATATAATGTTTTATATATGTTTAAATAATGATGGTTATGATAAGTCATATAATTTTAGTCACATCAATATAGGTATGTCCACATTAAAATAGTCTTGACTATAAGTATACTTTATAATTATGAAGTTGTGATTGTGTAGTTACCCGACTATTATATCCACAGCTAGTTGAGAGCTGCTGCGGACAACAAGTTGAATAATGATTGTATAGATTTTTCCTAAAATAGGAAATATAAATGTTAATATACATAATGTTACGAATGAATTGGTAAAATTTGTGTTCTTTTTGCCTTATTTTTTGTCTTTGTAGAAGCAATAACTTCGATTTATAATTTCATAAGTCCTCATGCATTGCATAGGGATGTTTAAGATATATACATATATGTTATGACTAAAATTGGATTTTTCAATTATCTATGTATTATTTTTATTTGACATACATATTATTCTCATTCACGACACATCAAGTTGTCATATACTATCTATATAATTTTGCATATAATGTTTAATCGATATGCGAATATCTCTTCATGTAATAAAAGTTTGTATGACTTTATATATTATATGTTAGTACCTTTGGCATAGACAAATTTTTAAGATGAAAAGAACGATTGAGGAGTCAAAGATATTATTTTTTAGGATGTGGAGCTCACACATGCTATTAGGCCTAGGGGTATAATGGAGTCAAACCAAACCAATATAGTAATAAGCTTAAACTCGAACTTAATCAGAAATCTCGAAACACGAGTTTAACTATTATTTGAATGAACTCTAAATTTTAGGCTCAAACTCGATTCAAAGATATATTTATCAAGCTCGAGTTTGACTCGATTAAGTTCAAACTTTTCATAGTTTTTTCTAGATAACCTTTTTAAAATATAAATTAAAGTTATACTAAGCTCGATTAAACTTGTTAACTAAACAAACTTAGTATTTTAAAGTTCAAACTCAACCAAATTTGCTACTCAAATAACTCGAGCTCAAACTTGACTTGATTGTTATCGAATTAAGTAAAAGTAAGTCGAACTTAAATAGTTTGTAAACCAATTTAGTCCATTTATACTGCTAATTAGGCCATGTGTGCCATTCAATACAAAATTAATCTCTACACTACATGTTCGCTCTTTTAACTAATTGGGCTACCAATTATTATAATTCATATGTACCAAAAATAATTTTTATTATAAAGTCCAATTTGAAGCATTGGCCCAATTAGTAAAATGATTTTATGCCTTAGCTTAAATGATTTGATTGTGTTTATTTTTTGAACACATATATTATGGGTGCATAGTTATTATTGATATAACTTTTATAAAAAAATTACTGTACATATTATCAATACAAATTCTTTTCAACAATTTTGGATACCACTATTTTACTGTGTTAAATAAGATAATTACTTTCATAGTTATAAAAAAGAGTCCTTAAAAATCATATAAGAGATATCAATCAATAACCTACAAATTTATCCCTCCTTAAATCAACAACGAATTAGTAGAGATTTATTAACAAATTAATAGTCAAAGTATAAGTAATGTTAATATTAATATAACTAAAATTAATAAACATCAAAGTTAATATACAATATGCGACTATTGTAAACAATATTAATACTAAAGGATGCCACCACAATCACCTTACGGGGCTTAAAAATGATAAATAATTAAGTAAATGAATTGCTTATAGGATTAATTGAAAAGAAAAATCAACTTTTTTTTTTTTGAAGGTGATAGTTATTACTTACTAAGAAACAACGAATATGCAACTTGATAAAATGGATATGTAACTTATGGTATGGGATTGCTTGAAAAAATTACTAGACTATACAATAGATACACTTCTTTATCATACAATACTTTGATAATTTTGGATCGCGCATTTCTCGCATTCACATTTTAGTTTTAAGATATGATTTTATTATCCATTTATCATAATCGAGTATTTCTTAGCAATTTCTACATTATACAAATTTTTTATGATTATTAGATATCCTATTATTCTTATTGTAAGTTCATAAACAACGTTTAATAAATTGCATTTCAATTATTTATTTAATTAAAATTCTTAATTAATACTAATTTCATTTTCTGATTTTTTTTTCTTTTTCAGTTTGTACAATCTTTCAACTTTAAAGCATTAAAAAAAATAAAAATATATATTTTTTAATTAATTTGATTAATTTAGTTTTATAATAGATATTAGTGAAAAGTGATGACTAGATAGCAACTATTTAATTTGAGCACACATATTGTTGTGCATCATTGACTAATTAGTAAGTATTGATGTAATGTCATTTTATATAAAATCTTGCTTTAGTCATGATCAACGTATTTTTAGTGTATTTCTTTGTTCCATTTTTGTCTTCTTTTTTATTTTACACACACTTTATAGATTGTTTATGTTTTCTTTTGCTTTTCTTTTTTGTTTTACATTTTTTTTAAACCATTAGTTGAGTATATAGCTTAATTCATTTTTTTTTAGTATGCTATGAATTCTATTGCACCGCTTTATTTATCCTTTGTACATGCATCAGTAGGTGCATTGTCGGTATTAAATAAATTAATTTTAAAAAAGGTTAGCTCCGATATTGTTCCCTACATTTGGTAATAACTAAAGATACTTTTCTTTTTCCCCTTTCCATATTGTGTGTTTTGTTGGGGAAAATATTTCAATTATGGCTATTTTTTTTTTCTTTTATTTTCACAAGTGTATTTTTGGCAATATGACATAAACATTCTATTTAACATGGGGGTGTAATATAAAGGCAAACAAAAATAAATTTCCCATAATACTTTGATCTCCTTCTATTTTTTGTGCTCCTAATGTATGTTATAACATGTTTAGTCAAGTTGATATTAATTACTGATATTATAATGTCTTTCCTTTCTATAAGCACCACCTGCTCAGAGTTTTCAAAAGTAAAAACAAATGATGAAACCAAATAATTATTTTTCAGCATTGGTTTAATTTTCTTCTTTCCTTTTTTTGCAACAATTTAGTTTGTTATTTTAAGTTATATTCAAAATTGTATTAAACTACTATATTTAATTTTTACACACACATTGTGAGGGGGTGTTTACTAATGTGTGTGTAAATATAAATATACACATACATGCACACACAAGTGACTTAAGTACCATCTATAATTCTAAATATGAAAAATATAAAAGGGTTGTTTTCAATGTGGTTAGTATATTGTGCAATTTCTTTAGTCTTTTTTCTAACTAGCAATCTTTCTGTTCAAACATATAGTAGAAAAGTAACGGAAGAAACGCACAAAATTTAACTCGTGGAATAATCATAAGGATTAAGCATTCACATCCCTATTTTATACACACTTGTGTGTCAACAGTGGAAATTTTCCATGAGATGTTTTCTGCATTAGACTTGTTCCAAAGAGGACCTACGCACATTACGTATACTTGACCAGAATGATCACCAGTAACCGTGTGGGAGTTTATGGTATAAATAAAGGTTTGAAAGACTAGTTTTTCCACAATAACAAGAATCTGAAAACCCTTATCACCCATCACTTCACATATTCAATTCTTCTTGAAATAAGTCTCGACTTCACATACTGATAGGAGTGTAGTGTAACCATTCCTTTTGTAGAAAATCCTTTAGAAGTGTTTTGTCAAATAAGGAAATGAATTACACGTACCAATATCCAAGTCCCAAAAAACCAAGTAAATGAAACGTACTTACCAGGTATTCTTACATTCCTCCAGGCTCCATGATAAGATAAAAACAATACTTTTCGGATACCAAACCTACTGAAAAAATCTAGCTCTCTAGATCTGATCTGCAATAATCCCAAACTTTAATTTTCTATATATCTAGTTATTAGATATTTAACAACTGATGATGATTGATGACACTTAAAAAAGATAATAGCATCTGATGCTTATTATGTGGATTGGATGCATAGCTTTGCTCAACTCACCATCTGGCCAGGAACACGATGGAACCTTCTGGATCGGAGGCTCATGGTAGGATTTAACCATTCTAATATGTGTTGGAGTTTCAATCTTGCTAGCTAGGCCTGCTCCCATGGCTCCTACCCTCCCCTAGATGGATTTCTTGGAGTCCCAGTGTGCTAAACTTTTCTATTAATTATTATTATTATTATTATTATTATTATTATTATTACTATTATTTCATGTATTAATTATCATATTGTTGTATCTGAATATAGATCTATATTGATGTAATATTAATTAATAATATGAATGTTTTTTTTTTTTATTGTTGTTATTATGCCTATTATAATTGTTAACTATCATCAATTTCTTCAGCTTCAGATTCTTTTATTTATTAGTTAGCTAGTTGTTTGGATGTTGTTATGATTGTTGCAGTAGTTACTGGTTGTTAAATCAATCAGCTGACGACAGTTCTAATAGTGGTTAGTTAGTTAGATCAATCAAGCAACACAACTTACTACTATAAATACTTGTATCAATAAGCTACTTTTAGGATGTTAAAAAAGAAACTTCATTCACTTCCTGCTACACCTTGCATACCCTATTTTCGACGCCTCTCAACCTAATGGATGGAAACTAAGGGAACTTGACATGGTATCAAAGCCACGAAGATTTGGTAGATTTCTTGGTAATCAAGCTTTCATTAAACTTCTCGTTTTTCTACTTGATCAAAGTAATTTTGTTGATCAACATGAATAATACTAAACTAGCAAACAACAATCCATATTATTTGTCCGGTTTGGACAATCTTGGAATGATGATAGGAAACATCAATTTTAATGGCAGTAATTACTTTCCGTGGAGTAGATCTATGAAACTAGGTTTAGGATCTAAGTTGAACACCAATTTCATAGACAATTCCATAAAAAGACTAGCGGATGATTCAGATGACCTTAGTAAATGGATTAGAGTTGATTATATGGTCAGGTGCTAGTTATTGAATTCTATGCTCGCTAAATTCGCATAAAATTTTTTGTATACTCAGCCCGTCTATCAGTTATGGAGAGAAGTCAAAAAGCAATATGGTGTGGCTAGTGGACCATTAGTTTTCCAACTTCAACATGAAATAAGTAATGTTAGACAAGGAAATCAAACAATTACTGTCTATTATAATAAATTGCGAAAGTGCTAGGATGAACTTCATGAGCTATATAGTTTTCCTCGTTGTGACTGTGGGTGAATAGAGTACTATATATGTGTGTTTAAGGAAAGAATTGTCAAGTATAATTCACATATGAAGCTGATGCAGTTTCTGATGGGTTTATCTGAGGCTTATGAGTCAGTACGCAATCAAGTGTTGTCAATGAAACCCTTACCCTCAATTAATAAACCGTATTACTTGGTTCAACGAGTAGAAAATTAAAGACAAGTTTCTAGTTCTGTTGTAGGAAATATAGAAATGGCAGTGTTTAATTCTAGAACAGGGGGTTCATTTGAATGAAAGAAGTTCAAAAAAGGATTACTATGTAAACATTGTAAGGTAGAAGGTCATCTTATTGATGCTTGCTTTCAGTTGATAGGTTATCCTGATTGGTTTAAAGGAAGGAAAATTTTTGCAAAGGGAAAGTCTACGAGTTTAGTATCGATGTGTAGCAGACAAACAAGTAGCAATAGTTCCTTGGATACTCCGTTTGATGAAGTTGCTGTTAGTGCTCCTATTGTTGCTAACAAATCATATGATAAGCAAATTATGCAGGAGCTATGTCATGAGATGATGAAGTTCACAAAGCAAGGAGAAGGTGATGCAATGGCCTCAGTGTCAAATGCAATGAACTGTGCTAGTATGAATCCTTTTTCTTCTACCGCTTTAACAGTAATAAGTAATAACCCTGCTATATGGATTGTTGACACTGGAGCAACAAACCATATGACACCTTTTTTTCATCTTCTATACAATATTATAACCATACACAAACCCATACCTATCAGATTACTAGATGGCAGTATTTACTGCATAACCCAACTTGGTTCAATTCATATTAATTCTCACTTTACTTTACATAACATGTTGTTTGTGCATAAATTCACACATAGTCTTATATTAGTTCATAAGCTCACTTCACAACAATCTTTAAAATTGATTTTTGATTCTTCTTCATGTATATTCTAGGACCAGATTTCTAACCAAATTGTTGCAATAGCTAAAGCTCAAGAAGGATTGTATCTTCTGAACATTAAGTCAATGTCAATGTTTATTTCCTCTAGTCCTGAAAACATAAACAATAGTTTAGGGTCTTTTCTTGTTAATTCTTTGAACAAAGATGAACTCATGACTCTTTATAATAGATTGGGGCACACTTCAGTTTCTAAGCTACGGCATTTGGAGTTTTGTAAGAATTTTGATTTTTCAGAATTCATTTGTAACACCTATCAAGAATCTAAATTTCATCGTTTACCCTTTCTTGATAACAAAACTATTACTTCCAATGCATTTGATTTGCTTCATATTGATCGCTAGGGTCCGTATCATATACCTTCCTTGATAAGAGCACAATACTTCCTTACTGTTGTCAATGATTGTACCAAGTCCACTTAGACTTTCTTAATGCAACACAAGAGTCAAACACCTAATGTCTTGACACATTTCTTTAAATATGTGAAAAATCATTTTTCTTGCTCTCCGAAAACAGTTAGAACTGACAATAGAGGAGAATTCATTTCTCACCATTGTCAAGAATTGTTTCACAATCTTGGTATCTTACATCAAAAGAGTCTTCCTTATACTCCATAACAAAATGGGCAGGTAGAGAGAAAACATCATCATCTCTTGGACACTTCAAGAGCAATTAGGATTCATGCTGGATTGCCAAAACAATTTTGGAGAGAGTGTGTACTTGCTGCAACACATCTTATAAATCTTATGCCAGTTGTTGCTCTTTCTTGGCAAAGTCCCTTTGAGGTGTTGTTTCACAAAACTCTTGATTATAGCAAACTTAGAACTATTGGATGTTTATGTTATGTTGCAAAGCTTAGATCTCATAGAGACAAGTTTGATGCTAAGGGAGTCAAGTATATGTTTCTTGGATATACAATTGGTTGCAAGGGGTATAAAGTCTATGATTTAGACTCAAAGCAATTGATCTATTGTAGAGATGTTAAATTCTTTGAGAATATATTTCCATTTCGAAACACATCTTCTCTTGATGTAAGGAATTCAAGTATTCCATCTTCTTCATTGCTTCCTTCAATCTCGTTTGATATTCCTTCATCTGTTCAACTTGAGCTTGAAACACTGTCTCCTAAGCTTGAAACACAATCTCCTCCAACACCTTTACTTAAACACATAGCTGTTCCAGTTCGAAAGTCTGATCGAGTTAGAAGGCCTCCAGCATGGCTTAATGATTTTGTTAGTACAGTCTTTATTAGGTCTGATGTTGTTGCCTCCTCTGCTCATATAGTTAAATATCCTTTGTTTAATCTAGCCATATACAAACACTTTCCTTCAGAATATGTTGTATCTCTTGCATATGTGTTGATAGTTCATGAGCCTCGTAGTTATTCACAAGCTATTAAACATCCAAAGTGGTTAGAAGCTATGGATAAGGAGTTAAGTGCTTTAGAAAGTAATGACACCTGGGAGCTGACTTCTTTGCCTAATGGTAAGAAAGCAATGGGGTGTCGATGGGTCTATAAAATTGTGCTATAAAGCAAGGTTGGTAGCCAAGGGTTATACTCAGGTTGAGGGTGAAGATTATAATGATACCTTTTCACCAGTTGCTAAAATGAATATGGTGAGAATATTACTTGCTGTTGCCATTTCTTATTCTTGGCCCATTCATCAAATTGATGTCATTAATGCTTTCTTACATGGGCATCTTGATGAGGAAATATATATGTTGCTGCCTGAAAGTTATTCTAAGGCTCAACCAAATTAAGTTTATCGTCTTAAACAATCATTGTATGGACTCAAGAAAGCTTCTAAGCAATGAAATATTGAGATCTCTCGGTTTTTGGTTGCATAAGGATTTGAAAAATCTAAGCATGATCATTCTTTGTTTACTCATAGTTCTTTTGGTGGCTTTGTTGTGATATTACTCTATATGGATGATATGATTTTGACTAGTTCCAATGCTTCTTTTATTTTTGAAATCAAACATAAGTTGAATGATGCATTTACGATAAAAGATCTTAGACGAGCTCATTTTTTTCTTAGGGTGGAATTGTGTCGTACTTCTGATGGTTGTTTGCTTAGTCAACAAAAGTTTATCATGGATGTTCTAGTTGATACTAGTCTCACTGCAGCAAAGCCGATGAAAGTTCCTTTGCTAAGTAGGCTTAAGCTAGACAATTGTGCAAGAGAGTTACTTCTTAATCCAACTTATTTTCAAAGGTTGATAGGACGTCTCTCTTACATCAATTTAACTCGCCCCAATATCAGTTATGTTGTACACTCTCTTAGTCAGTTTATGTCAAAGCCACAAACAACCCATTTGGATGCTTTGTTTCATATTCTTAAATACTTAAAAGGAACTATCAGTTTAGGTTTGTTTTACACCACATCAAACACATTAAACTCATCTGCTTTTTCTTATTCTGATTGGGCCGCTAATTTGCTAGATCATCATTCTATTACTAGATATTGTCTTAAACTTGGGATTGCACTAATTTCTTGGAAGACAAAAAAACAACCTACAGTAGCTACTTCTTCTACAGAAGCTGAACACAAGGTTTTAGCAGCTGCTGCCAAGGAAGTTCTGTGGACTGTTTATATACTTCGTAATTTACATATTGAGCTTCAACTTCCTATTTCCTTATTCTGTGACAACAAATCTGCATTATTAGTAGCATCTAATCCTCGTTTGCATGCTTGGACAAAGTACATCAATGTGGATGTTCACTTTGCTCGCAATCACATTTCCTCTGGACTTCTGTGTGTTCATCATATAGCTTCTCAGCAATAGCTTGCAGATGTCCTAACCAAACCCCTTGGTGATTCTCAATTACAAGTTTTTCACTCCAAGTTCTCGCTCTTACCAGCTCTAACTTAAGGGGGCATGTTAACTATCATCAGTTTCTTCAGCTTCAGATTCTTTTATTTATTAGTTAGCTAGTTGTTTAGATGTTGTTATGATTGTTGCAGTAATTACTAGTTGTTAAGTCAGTTAGCCAACAACAATCCTAATAGTGGTTAGTTAGTTAAATCAATCAAGCAACACAACTTACCACTATAAATACTTGTATCAATAAGATGCTTTTAGGATGTTAAAAAAGAAACTTCATTTGTTTCCTTCTACACCTTGCTCACCCTGCTATCAACGCCTCTCAACCTAGTGGATAGAAACTAAGGAAACTTGACAATAATTTATATTATTTCATAACATACGTGCTCATACCCATATTCATATGTAACTAATGATGATGTAGATGCTTAACAATTATATATATATAGCAAGAAATGAGATGCTTCAATCAGGTGTATAAAAAAAAAAACATAATAATAACTTTTAACAGTTATATATAGCGAATGATATACCATGTTGTACATATAAAAATTGATTATTAATAAAAATGATAAAAATAAGATGGACCTACAATATTTGTTAAAAAAAAAAAAACTCGAAATAGTTATAAATTGAAACAATTAAAAGATAGATTAACCTATTTGAGGTAAGTCCATAGGGAGGGATGTCGGATGTTGGATGTTGGAACGGCTCAATCAAATCAAATTTCCCTAGTCATGGTATGTGGGTCCTTTCATCTGATTAAACCGTACGAATATCAATCACTTGAAATTCTCATGTACTTGCTTTGGTTACCAAGTTATATTAGGCCATCACCAGCGATGGAGCCTCGAACAAAACTCCATTAGCGTCGGGGAAGGGTGCTTGTTGGAGATGCGGTCGGACCGCAAACCGTCTTTTTTTCTTTTTCATAGCTTCTGTCTAAGAAGATGTGCACTGGGTTGTTTTAAAGCGCAAAAGTTATACTGCGAGTTCATAAAATTTAAAAAAAAAAGAAAATGTTAAGAGACTCAGCAGAAAGATTCTTAAAGAAAAAAATTTCCTTAAAAGTACATTAAAGATGTGGCATTTCGACTTTTGAGAACCTTATAGAGTTGCTAAGGGTAGGAAATCACCTTACAGCCACTTTCCTCTCAAATTCCAGTTTTATCATTGGTTTACAATATTTTTCCTGTACTTGATTGAAGATACACAAACCTCAGCTGTTATACGCATCCGTATGTTAAAGAACATCAACCATGTGAAGCCACATTTTGAACATCAGAGGGCTTCCAGAAGCTGAAGCACATCACACAGGTTCATTTTCTAGGAAGGTAAATTTTTTAATCAAAACAACTGCTGTCCTCGCTAATATGGTGGCAAATCCCCAATTTCCCCATATCAGGTCTCCAACGAAACTGCCAAATAGCTTCATCTCTAGTCCATTATACTATTTTTTGGAAAGAGGAAAAAAATTAAAGAGAAAGGAAATGTTGGTGATTTTTATCAAAAAATGCCATGAATGTCGGTGTATTTTTAATAAAATGCTTTTGTTTGAAGGTAAATTTATCATTCTGCTTGAAGTCATTCCTACTTATCTTCGAGTTAAAACGGATTTTTTTTTTTTTTTTGCGCCAAGGAAAAGTTTAATGCAAACATAGCGTTAACATGTTTTCTAGCCGAAACTTTCCAAGCCCCAACAATCGCTAGCTAATACCCATCCGTTAACAGGCACAACATCCATGTTAAGATCATTAACTCCAAACCTTCTACTTGCTGGACTCCAACAACTCGGATCCCTCGTAAGCATGTTCCCTTCAGTGTCTAGAATCTTGCAGTATGAGATGATTAGATCTTGGTCTTAAAGTAATTCCAATGCAGCTTGTATTGTGACACCATACTGTTTCCTGTTATTTAAGATAACCTTTGATTGTATAAAATTTATAAGACTAAAATAAATAGAATGGATGAAAAAAGGATATGAAGAATTGGAAAGAATACTCAAAATTTGTTCCATTTAAAATATAGTACAAAAGTTAATTTTAAGACATAAATATGACTAAATAAATATTAGATAATATCTAAAATTTACACTTTTTAAATAAT
The DNA here is from genome assembly GCA_024138015.1 of Lumnitzera littorea. Lineage (NCBI taxonomy): Eukaryota > Viridiplantae > Streptophyta > Magnoliopsida > Myrtales > Combretaceae > Lumnitzera > Lumnitzera littorea. Next base: position 118,466,573 of record JAMXBB010000004.1, on the reverse strand, counting down.
AAAAAAAAAATTAATCAAGCATGTAAACAATATTGAAAGTATAAATATCAAAATACAATATCGAGTCCAATATTTATAGATACCAAATAAAGAAAATCACAAAATCTGTGTCAAAGTTTTGTATAAACAAAATATTGATACAATAAAACTTATATTTATTATACATGTATTATCTAATTCTTATTTTCCTATTCAATTTTAGCAGCCGATTAATTTTGTATTATAATGTACAAGTACGATGAATAACAGTGCTGGGACCTTATCCATCATCATTCAACTTGTTGGCATATCTTGTGAAAGTCCTATTGGCCTCCAGCCAGACGAATGCCTAGAAGATGCGTATAGGTTTTTCTCAGAAAAAACAAGCAGTTATATTATTTAGAAATTAAAATTATCAAAATTGATCACACGACTATGACCTAAATCATCAAAAACATTAACAAGACAAGAAAAGAAAAGGAGAATCATTGCCAACAGCATAACCATAACTAAGAAAGAAATGTAAATTTCATTTATTTACTCTTTTTATTCCATCGAGGATTCTAAACAGCTCGAAGCTCCCATGTCATTTTTGGCAGCCCACAAGCAATAGTTGATATATAGATAACACTGCAAAACTTTAGGAAACTTATGCCTTGTTCATTTAGAGAAATTAGAATTCAATTCCCTCCTTATTTTTTATTATAAAGTTCACTTAGTTTTTTATCTTCAAATCGCAATTTCTTATGAATTCTTATTACATGAAATCAAGTAATAAAAATTCCTTAATTCAACTAAAGAATCACAATTTATTACAAAATTTAACATTTTTTTTTCAAAAATAACCTCATATTAATTTAACAATAACCACCACCACCACCACCACCACCACCATTACTACCGTCACTACCGACCACTACTGCTACCGCCACTACCGACACCATTAACCACCATTACTATTGTCGTCACCGTCGCTATCGCTACAACCACAACCGCTACAACCACCATCATTGCCACCAACACCATTACCATCACACTGCTGCCACCACCATCGCCCCATCATCACCGCCACTGCCACAACCACTTACCACTGTCGTCACCACCACCGCACCACCTCTAACCACCGCTATCATCACCACCATTACTGTCGTCACCACCGCCGTTACTACCCCCACCCCCTTCTAAGCTACTACCCCAACCACCACCATTACCATCAACCACCGCTATTGCCACCGCTACTGCCACCACTACTACCATCGCTACTGCCACTGCTACTACCATCGCTACCGCCATCGACCATTGCCACCACCTCTGCCCCTACAATCAATTTCCACCACCATCAAGACCTATTACTTTAGAATTACTTGAGAAAAAAAATGAATCAAGAATAATTTAGTTATTAAAATTCTATTATGTATCTATTCTTAAGTTGTTTATTAATCCAACTAAATAAAGTAATAGGTATTACACCCTTATTAAATTCCTTAAGAATTCCAATCACATTCCTCCCTCATTCCATTCAATGAAGTGAACGAACTGTTAATATGTCATATTTCAAAATCCTTCTTCTATGTTCAATTTATTATCATTCAAGAGATTGCTGACCACTCCATTTGATCCTAGCAGGAGTTGAAACATCCTGACAAAAGGTTGATTTCAAGAACTGATATAATTGTACTTAAGAGCTAGGATTATATAACATTACATGATAGACAGTGCTGTAAACATAGCAACAGCACAATGAAGAAGATTCCTCTTCACTATCTTGCCTCCTTGGGTTCGTTGAGCTGCATATTCCAATTTTCACCACCACGAAATTGTCTCAACAGAGGGATTCTAGGGAAGTTGTCCAATAATGGAGAACTATCCACATCAAAGTGTCCAAAGAATGACTATCCTTGAAAACTGTAGACACTCAATTTTTGTCCCTAGTAGCTATAGTTTTAGTTTTTTTTTTTTTTAAATAGGGTTCTAACTAAAAAAATAAGAAAAATATTAAAAATTGAAAATTGATGAAAATACAAAAAAAAAATGAGAAAAGAGATTATTATAAAAAAAAAGAAACTATTTTAGATTTTTAGAAAGTAAATTATTTTAGGGTCAATTAGTTTTAGTTTTTGTCCAATTCAAATAATTATTTTGAAGAGTCATGCAGTTTAAATATAATTTAATTATACAAAAAATCAAGGCATAAGCTAATAGTCTAACGAATAAGTATTGGAGTATTGATATGGAGTTCATTTGAGGTTTCAAATCTCACTCAACATAAATGTGCTTTTTTATTTTCATTTCTTTCATTTTATGAAAAGCGGGTTGAGCATATGGGATTCACGTTTAATCAAATATTTTGAATTTAATTTGATTGGATTGGAATTATTATAAAATATTTAAATCTAGTTGAATTTTAAATTGGATTTGAATTAATATACATGATTTGAATCTAATTTAATTTTTATCAAATTAGATTCAGATCAATATAATAGATTCGATTTGATATGATCTAAAGATTTATTTTCTAAACTTTATAAATAATTAATGACATCCTCACTAAATGGATGCACTAAAAAAAAAAAAGAGAAACTGATTTTCTATTTTCCTAACACTTGCAAGCCCTAGCAGAAAATTTCAACATACATTCTTCACTACATCTCATGCCCATCTTAACCCCATCCATACACACTGCAACTAAAAGTGGTACCTAACAACACAACAACTATTACCCATTCTCTTGCCCGACACCATCCTAATTCTATCCACCTTCACCATCCACTATATAGCCACGTAGACACACAACACAACACCTTCGTACGCCCCAGCACGCCAACTCAGAACAACGACCAAACACCGTAGTTGTCACGTACGACATAAACCACTGTAGCCTCAGTCCTTAACTACACTCAGCTAACAACAGCCAAGTCTGTTCGACACACCACTCCCTTATGCATACAAAAGCTGCAGTGTCCAAGATCTCCCTCCGCAATCAGCCCCAATGCCAACTCCAGTCAATACTTCAACACAACATCACTGCACCGCTGCAACAGCCTACTGTCCCTCAATTCAAGCCACGACCCGTGACACCGTGCAAGTCGATCAGCACAAACTAAATCCAAACGTCCAGCAGTACGACAGCAATGGAACACTCCAACGTCAAGCTTAATCCACAACGCGGCAGTACGTCCGTCCATCATCGCCCTGTCCTTACCACTGCTGTCTTCATCCACTGCACGACACCACTACCAATTTGCCAACCACGCACCGACCACAACGCCGATTGACTACCACTTCCACTGATTTAACGCCTAGTTTTAGCTACAATGCAATCTGACATCAATCCAACTCCTTACTAAGCGGCATAGCTAAACAGAATGAAGGTAAGGTTCAGTTTCTTCAATTTTTTTCGTTTTGTTTTTTTTTTTCTTTATGTTATATTATATTATATTATTATTTTATTGAGTCCTTAGTAATTCAAGATAGTATATATAGATATGTGTATATAATAGGATATTTCTTTAGTATTAGTTTTCTAATTTATATAGATTAAATATTGATTTAAGTGAATGGTTATTTGATAATAGTTATATGTATATAAACATATATTAGTTTAAGGATTGTTAGAATTGGTTATTTTCTTTTTAGGGATTAGGTTTTGTTTAAAGATTTATCACATAGCAAGTTATATTTCTTTGAATAAAGATTAATAAAAGACCCTTTGAAAAATAGGATTTTTAAAGCATTTTTTTTCTAAAACAAAAACACTCTAGAGTTAGGACCCTTTAGATTTTTTAAATAAATTAATTCAATTAAAATGTAAATCCGGTCAATTTTCAAAAATTAAAATCAATCAACACACTAAATTTTTTTGAAAAAACTACGCTTGTCTGATCCCGGCTAGCAAGTACGTAGGCATCTTCGAGACGACAATAAAATCTGTAGAAACTTAAATTCTTTTTTCTTTTGGTTTTTATTTTCTTTTCTTAAAAATAAGATAATTTAAAGAATAAACATAATTTTGGTAAATAAATAGTGATACCCGTTAGGGTTTAATAGGTTAGCCTCCGGATTTAAATTCCTCTTATTTGTATTAAATTAGAATTGAAGATTGGTAGTCAAATCGTAGTCAATCCACCCGATTGATTACAGTTTTTTTTCTTTTTCCTAACTCTAGTCGGGTGACGACTCCAAAAATTTTTTGAAATAAAAAACAGAATTTCCCAATTTCTTTAGTCAGTGATTAATATTAAATGGGTTTTGGTTTATTATTAATTAGAAAATGGGAAATCAAATTAATAAAGAAGACCGAATTTCAAGCTCGACAAGAACAATAAGAGAAAATAAAACCTCCGACAACTTCAATTTTGTCACGATTGGCTAATCCTCCCCTCGTCGAATTACAATTATTAGGATCATACCCGAGATTCAACCTTCTAAGACTCAATGACACTTTGCTACATGTCGATAATGTAGTTGCTAAATGATTATACCTACTATGAGGAACAGTGGGAGGATTTGTTAGTTTTGTGATGTGAAGATTGTGAATATATAAGAGATACATAGACTCCTTTATTGTGAGTGGTTAACGTTATGTATTTAGTAGTGTGTTGTGATAGGAGTATATGAGACTCCATTAAGTTAGGTTTTCAAGTATGTTTGGTGAAGCACGATAGACTCCATAGATGTGATTATTACTAATACGTGATGCATAAGTAAGACTCTTAGAGTCACCATGTTTGTTGTCTTGAAGCTATTCGGTAATAGTGTGATAATGTGGTTTGCCTAATAATTGCATTCGTGGCAAATAGCAAGTCTCGAGCCTTCAAGTGTTAATATTTCGATATTGATAAGTGGCAAGCTGTAACTTTTTAGATTCTAGGGCATTACAACTTATTATATCATGCATGATCAAATAGGTTCAAAGATGAGTATTATATATCACACGATAAATTCTAATTTCAAATAAAGCTTGTACCTTGCAAAGAGTCAAATTTTTATATTACATAATACCTACAATTCACCTTATAGAATATTACTCAAAAATATAACTAAATTTAACAAATATAAAAAATCCAATCAAGTTGGTTTTACTCATAACGGAACAGTTTAGATTAACACTCAACCAAGCAATTAAACCTATATAATACACCAGCTTTTACACATGTACTTAATTTTTTGTAGGTTTATGTATTGTTTTGTTATTGTTGATAGTCCATTTTGACCATGGTCCAACCACAAGAGACATAGGACCAATCAACTTAACGTATAAGGCCCTTCTAGCCTAGACTGACCTTTTTGGCCTACTGTCCGAGCTTTCTAATGGCTTTTCCCAAGTTAATCCCCCTAATATGACCCTAAAGAGTAAATGTAAACCTTATCTTCCTCAATCATGAGTTCCATGAAGACACCTCATGAGTACCCATATGCCCTCCAGCAAGAACTCTACATACTAGCTTGTACAACACCAAATTGCATTAAATGATATGTGACTCCTAGCTATTTATCCTCTAAAAAGCCAATGTGGCAAGATTGTATGGAACCATCAAGTGTTTATCAGGAAGTGATAGGTGCAAGGATCAAGATAATCATTCCCTAGCACCATCAAAAGATTCTACACCCCCTCCCCCTACAACCAAAACATAAGACAAGATGTCATATATTGCATACTACGACTTGACAAGAGCTTAGAGGTTCAACATATAAATACTCAACACATCTCTCTCTCTCTCTCTCTCTGAACAATTATAAGAACTTACACATTCATAGATACCTCACTATTCCTAAGCCCCCATCTTTGAATTACATACTTCTATACAAGTATTATCATTTTGTTTTATTTATTAAAATTCATTATATTTGTATTATTCATAATTTACATTTAAAGTGATAAATAATATTGGATTTAAAAAACACAATGTCAAGTATGAATGGTTATACTAAACTAAAAAGAACATGTAATAAGAACAAGTTTGTAGCTTTCCAAAAAAGGACACTTAAAACCTGTTTCTGGGTATAGCTATGTAAGCATGCCCCACATTAACCCACGGTTAAATGAGTTGGCTTACTTTAGCCCACTTACAAATGCAAATTGAAATTTTCAACCCAACCCACCTCACCACAAGTTAATAGGTTAAGTAGACCAACCCACTAACCTGCATCATTTTACCTATTTACATAAAATTTGGCATAAACATTCAAATGAATATTATATTTACTTAAAAATTAATATTATATTTTAAAGTAAAATTTCGTATAAAATTTTGCATAAACATTCAAATGAATATTATATTTACATAAAAATTAATATTATATTTTAAAGTAAAATTTCGTATAAAATTTTGCATAAACATTCACACTCTAATGATTTACTATTAGCATGATTCTTAAAAGTCAAATACATGTTAGTTATATGTACATATACATATATATATTTATTTTATCCGAAGCAAGATCACTATTTCTCATCTATATACTTTTTAGTAAGTCAAAGAAAGAAATACCTTTTGGATTTAATCACTCTAATGAATACCATACTACTTAGTCTACAAAGAATCTTTGATGTACATGAAAAATGTGTAAAAAGAAAGGAAGCAAAATGATATCTCATGAATTATCAACCGCAAGGGGGTGTTGGTTCGGTTAAGGTTATTTGGGGGGTAGGTAGGTTTGGGTGGGGTGGAGTGGGTTTGGGTAGGGGGAGGGGGGAATTCATTAAAAAACAAACAAACAAAGTTAATCCATCATAGCCTGAAGAGGTAATCCCTTAGCCTTTAAGCTATCATCCAAAAATTAGAGACTCATCAATTCCAAAATTAGAGATTTTCCATTTTTGAAGTATTGTAAGTTTCTTTTATTTGGCACATACTTAGAAATACATGTAGATCTTGTTATCTTCGACCTATAATTCTTTCATTCAAATCATCAATCCATCACAAAGGCGATGAAAAAATCAACAATATGAGGATATGTATGAATTTAGAGCTACAAAACATCTTATTTTATAGGAAGCTAATGTAAATCCCTAAAATTGTGTTTAGGACAACTAAGCCTAGATTTAAGGCCTTTAGAGAAAGTTATTTGATTGAGCTCAAATTTTACAATTAAGATAGAAAAGTTAGACAAAGTAACACAGTGAAGTTAGATTTTGGAAATAATGACCCAAAATCCCAATTTTGCCCTTAAAAGTAAGATTGTTTAATATAGCATTAAAAAATTCAGAATCCCTAAAAATCGAGCTCAGATTGCGATGAAAACTTAAAAATAAGTTAATTAAATAATAAAATGAGATAATATCTACTATATGAATATATTCGTATTTTTATGAGTATACTCAGTATAAATAATAATTATACATGTAAATTAACTCTAAATTATATAATTATATAATTTAGAGTTAATTTACATGTATAATTATTATTTATACTGAGTATACTCATAAAAATACGAATATATTCATATAGTAGATATTATCTCATTTTATTATTTAATTAACTTATTTTTAAGTTTTCATCGCAATCTGAGCTCGATTTTTAGGGATTCTGAATTTTTTAATGCTATATTAAACAATCTTACTTTTAAGGGCAAAATTGGGATTTTGGGTCATTATTTCCAAAATCTAACTTCACTGTGTTACTTTGTCTAACTTTTCTATCTTAATTGTAAAATTTGAGCTCAATCAAATAACTTTCTCTAAAGGCCTTAAATCTAGGCTTAGTTGTCCTNTTTAGAATGACCAAAATAATAATTAGGAATGTTCACATGTACCCCACATGTATTTACGTGTAGATAAAAATACGCGTAATTACCTAAATTGGCTGAAAACTAAGCAAATAATTAAAGAAAAATATAAAATAATTATGGAAAAATCAAAAAAAAAATCAGAAGGGTGTGGAATGATGTAAACTTGGTCGTGGCATGTCAGGATGAGAAAAAGAAAAATTAACCAATAAGAATTAGGCAACACAAAAGCCAAAATTTAAGGGATAAAGTAATTGTCTTATCTAATTTAATGCACAATAATTACACTAAAGCCCTATAAATAGCAAGAAAAATCCAGGAACTCATTTGGACAGTTATGAATTAGAGAAAATTAGGGAGAGTCAAAAATTAAGAGAAAAATTCGGTTTAGAAAAAAATTAGAAAAATCTATGCAATTAGGACTTTCAAAGGGAACCCCCACCAGATGAGTAGCTGGAAGTGGATGGCCACCACCACCACACGGTGGTGGCAACGCCCAGGCTGGCCGACAAGGCCACGGAGGCCCACAGTGGCCGGAGCCACCCAAACCGGTGAATCCAATTTCCAGCCCGATTCTTGTGTAATTTTGTAAAAATAGTAAATATTATTAGAAAATTATGAATTTTGTTATTCTGGTATATTTTTGTATGTAGTTTGTAGGAAAAATATTATTTTGATGAAAACATGTCCCGTAATATAGGGTCCTTAAGAAATCATGCAAAATCGAGCACATTTCGATTTAGAAATAAATAACCTTAGGAGTGTAGTTTGGAGCTCAATTTTTTTCTGTAGGATACTCATGTGATATAGAACAGTGCTATGAAGCCATTTTTTTAAAATTAATTTTCAAAATTTTTAAGTTAATTTTTAGCCCTAAAATGATAGAAAAATTGGGTAATTTGGAGTTAATTAGGTGATTAGGATATTAATTACTGATTTAGATAGTAATTAAATATTTAGGGATATTAATCTCTGATGTGGAAACCTAATCTTAGTCTATGGAGTGTCAAGTGTAAGTAATAAAGGTGTTATGTGGTAAATGTAGAAAATTAGGAATATATAGAATTGAAAATGAATAAATATGGAAAAATTAGGTTTAATTAGATAATAAAATAATGAAAATCAGAACATAACAAATCTGAAATGAAATTCAATTTTAGGTAATTATATGAAAAATGTAAAAATTTCTCACAGCATGAGTAAATTCGGTACACTAATACGGATTTAAGTGTACCGGATGAAATAAAATATTGACTAGAGATAGTGATCGTATTTAGGATATCTGGAAATAATGTGATTAGTTTCACATTATGAGTTGAAACAAATTTCTAGGGTCCGGGTACAAAACAGTACCTAGAAATCGAACTAGGATCTAATTTAGAAATCGATGTGGAACCCGAACCTAAACCTAAACCTAGAATAATTATAAAAGACTTAAAACCTAGATAATTAGGTATATTAAACCCTAAACAACACATAACAATAAGCGTTATAAAATAAAACAAACTTATAATAGTTACATGAAAAGCTGAAACCACGTTTGTGTTATAGGGATGATCGGCGATGTCCTGAGCAAATCGAACCTCGAGTGAGTGAGCGAGTAGTCGAGGTAAGTTGGGATTAATATGATGCTGTATTTTGGAGGCTTAAGATTATGCTTGGTTGTGCTTGTTAGATAGTTGAATGTGTGCATGTGCTTGATTATGGGTGATGCTATGATTCTGTTTGTTGTTCTGGCATATATTGTATGAATTGTATGAAAGGATTGATCACCCAAAACTGAACTTAATCAAATATCCGACGGGTAATCATAATCGGACATACATGGCAACCCGTTAAGGGAACTTAGGACTCTCCGGCTAAATACCGACCCCTTCGGAAGGGATAGCGTAGGATTGCAAAATGGTCCATTCTTCATTCTCAGTCGAACTAAATGACAGGAGAGGAGGTCGCGACGAGGGTGAAGGCAGTGGTTCGAAGGTAGTCGCGGGAGAAGCAAGGTCTCCATTACACAAGTCTGGGTTTGGTCACGAGCTGTTGCATTAACGGCAACTCCTCAACCCGGATTAGAGCGAGCGCAATTTCTCTAATCTCATGACGGGCCAGACAACGTCATGCGATGGCATTTGCTTGCACATGCATTGCACCTAATAAGTGATTGAAAACCTTGTTGTGTGTATGGTATAGTTTTAAGTCCTCCGTCCTAACTTACTGAGCTGTAGTTGCTCATATCCCTATAGACGTCGTGCAGGTGCTAGCTAAGAAGCGGCAAACAATTACTCTGAAGCTAGCAACTGCTGGATCCTAGGGAGTGAGGAAAAACACTGGAAGAATGAACATATATTTTTGAGGTTAAAGCTTTTACTTTAGAACTTCTCATTTTTTAATAATGTAATAACTAGGAAATATATTTTGGAGAAATATTGCAAACGATAATTGTAATAACTAAATTATAGTGAATATATATTTCCTCACTTTCTTAGATAAATGATTTATTTAAATTACAAACTGTTTACTTCAAAGCGGGTTAGTCGTGGACGCCTTGCATAGATCAGGTTTAAGATAGCGGTTGTAAGGCCAACTTCTATCTTAGGATGGTTTACACGGCGGAGCTGTTACGACTCTGCCACTTCGGGGCATGACATCTATTATGAAACCCAACCGTCCCTAGGCAGTCAACCCACCGTGTAAGCCATTTGACACACCCCCAACCGCCGTCAACCACTATAGCATCTAAGAGAGGCTAGGTTGATTATCTATCCTGTTTTTCATTAATTTATAAAAAAATACCTACACCATCCAAAAAATTATGAAAAAATTCGTAGTCAGGTTATTTTAAACATGCTTTTGTGTGATATTTTTATTCTTAAAAAATTTGTAATATTTAGTATACTTGCTTAACAAAACTACTATTCATCCAAAATTGGAAATGTAAAATAAATATACTAAATGATGTTGTTTCTAGCTTAAATTTTTTTTTTGTAAGATGTATATGATATATAGATAATTATTATGTAGCCCAAATTTTTATTTGAAAATTTTTAATATTTATTGCATTTTTTTGCCTAAAAATAGCTCGAAAATAGGTTGAAATTGTGAAATAAATATGAAATTATGAAATGGACATGTACTGATCTGTCTGTAGTGAATAATAATAATGTTGGGTCAGATTGAAATTAATTTGGTATAAAAAGTATCATAATTGAGTAATCTAGGATAATTTAGGAGTAAAAACGTAAATACGAATATATAGCCAATAGGTCAAAAACATAAAACCAAGTAATAGCTGAGTTTCCCATATTTTTAGGATTTTATAGAAATTTTGGGGGAATTATTTGGTGACCCAAACTATTTATTATGAATTTTTGTAGTAAAATGGCTTAAATTACAAAGATGAACATATTTTTAGTAATAATAAGTTAAAATGAATAAATAGTTAAATAAAAACTATGTATGAGGTTGCTAATCAGATTAGATAAAAAGATTTTTTTAATATATTTATTTATATTTTCTAATCAGGATACGTTATAGGTATATTAGGGTTAGATAATACTCATATTATAGCGTTATATGGACAAATCAGGTAAAATATAATTTAATAACGTAAATTACGTATAATACGATAATATTTATATAGATATGTATAACTATATTAAAAACCCGAACTACCTGTTAAAAGTCATCTCTAGAAACATGATCCGTAATACATGTCATTAGATCTATTTGAACTCAACGACACTAATTTTATTAAAATCGGACACTCTTAAACAATATAACCTAAAACTCTATCATATTCTAGAATGTATGTATTTCAATAACTCTACTGTAATTAAAACTTGATTTAATAAATTAAAAGTATATTTCGATACGATCAAAATGATATATAATACGTAATAGTGTAGATTACGTATTATCAATAATTAACAACTTAACTCGATATATAATAATAATAAAACTATATATTATGGAAATAATATATTTATATATATATAATCATTTTAGATCAAACCCTAATATTTTCGTAATTATTACGAAAACGGAATTTGGGTCTTTTGTGTTTTTAGGATCTCCTAATGAATAGGTTGTCGATGACTCGAGTCTACCACAGTGAACTTCTAAATAAGTAAGTTAGGATTGTGGTTTCACCACCTATTGAGATATTGTATTAAAGTATCTGGAGACCCAAGAATACTTCTGGTTATGCACATGTTGTGTATGTGTGTATGATAATCTATTATGACAAGAGTTAAACTTCTTAGTGTACTGTTCTGCATGTTCGCATTATTTCTATATTGTATAAACTTGTTTAGCTACCCCTAATTAAAACTAACATCTATTCAACTAAAACGAAACTAGACATGCATAACACCCATTAGGGAAAATAATTAAGAGTGTCAAACCAAATACCAATTTCGTTTAATAAGGATAGCTGAAATGATCCTTTTCCCATCCTTAATCAAACTAAATGACAGGTGAATAAGTCGCGGCAAGGGTAAGAGCTATGATTCAAAGGCAGTCATGAGAAGGGGGTGTTCTTCATTGCACAAGCTGAAATTTGGTCTGATTTGAGTCGCGATAAAACTCACCAATCCGAGTTAAAGCAAATATAATTTCTCTAATCTCACAATGAACCAAATAACATTATACGATGTTTCATTTGATTGATTATATTGCATTTCATCATAATTAATAACTTCACTTGCGATTGTATGGTACTCTTCTGACTTCGTCCCACTTACTGAGCTAATTGTACTCACATCCCTATAAACTTTTTTGCAGGTACTAAGTGAGGATTAAGATGTTTTAATACCACCATCTCCAAGTTAATGTGCTGTTATTTAAGAAAGTAAGGAACAAAGAATCAACTGAACTTGAGCTTTTGACTTTTTTTTTTAGTTTTGAGGAAACTAATTAGGAATTTCCTGAGACACCCACTAGTTTCCTAACTTATTATAAATAGTCTGCAAAACCTGTGGCTTTTTTATAAACTCTGATTGTAAATTGTAACTCTAGATATAAGATGTTTATATCAATACTGTTATGTTATGAGACAATAGATTATATAAAACAAGTATTTTGTAAAGCTATACCATAAGTTTGATTACTTACAGGTATTAAAACGGATCCTTCAAGTTGGTTAAGTCATGTACGCCTTGTGTGGACTGTATCTATGATAGTAACTGTGAGGTCAGTTACTATTTTAGGTTAGTTTATACGGCGAGACTATTATGACTCCTCATATTCGGGGGCGTAATAGTTCTAAGTTAGTATCAGAGCATAATTCTAAAAAAACTGAGCTTTGAAGCGTTTAACTAAAATAAGTAGATAATAAGATTACTGAGAGTGGGGTTGATAATGAACATAAAAGACTTAGATTCATAAGATATATATATAACGTATATATATATATATGTATGTGTGTGTGTGTATGTGTAAAACGGGGTTACAAACTAACTTTAACTTGTTTTAGATTCGTAAGAGTGATTTGTTACATGCATGGTAGAATTTAGAATGGGAAGGGGATGAGACTCCCATTGAGTATAAGATTTGGATACAGAATCTATTACTAGATATGGCTTATTAGAAGATGTTTCATACTATTGATGAGATTATCAAGAACTATAAGTGTGGATTGTCCTTTAGTATGCAAGATGACTGGAAAATAATGAGGGATGAGTTAAGGCCTACGTATAATAAATATACTACTATAGCTGCTTATAAGAAAAAGTATTTCTGGGAAAATTGAGTTTTATCTGTAAGAATCCCTATACTGTATTTTTCAACTTTAGTGGAGGCAGGTAAGGATTATCCCCCTAGGTATTGATCAAATACCTCTAAGTATTCTACATATTCCTAGAAACTATCCTCCTAGTGTAGTCAATCGGTTTCCCAGGTACTTCCTAGATGGAACTGAGGGTATAGAGGTACCACTGCAGCCCCATGAGCCTAAACCCCTTGTGATACCACCTAAGAATCCACCTTAAGAAGCACAACCAAATGTAGGAGTGAATAATGATAATGATGATGATCCTAAGGGAAATCCAAAAGAAGAGGAGGCTAAACCAGAAGATAAAGTACAGGACAGTAGTAGTGAAGTAGACAAACTAGGATGGGAGATTGGTTTCCCCTAAAAGATGTAGCAACTCCAGATAGTGGAAGTAACTAAAAGTAAGAAGATGGTAAGAAGATAGGTTTAGGGCTATTCATATCACCTGACCTAGTCATTTGATATATCTAAGTCCCCATAACATTTTTTATATGCTTTTGACTTTTGAGTGTAACTAATGTATTTTCGGATGTTGCGGCTATTAAGCATATAAATGATGTACATAGATAATTAAATGTATAATCTGATGTTGTGAATAAAGTAATGCAATCTTTTAAATGTAAAGTTTCAATTATGTCATGACTATTGTAAAGTGTATGTTCTTATAGGTTAGTATTTGTATGAGATATCATCATGGATGTGATATAAATGTTACAGGTGAAATGCGATGAGCTTATGACATACAAGTATATATTTGTTGAGTCTGGTTTTTTCCCTCCCAATTCCTTTATAAATTAGGTTTTTCTAAACCAATCAGTATTAAATCATATCCATTTAATACTGACCCTAGACAAGGATTTAAAGAAAAACGATTCTTTTTTATCTTAAAAATGCTTTTGGAGTCGCTACCCAACTGAAGTCAAGAAAAAAGTTAAATTATAACCAATTTGATGGATTGGTTATAACTTAGCTATTGCTCTTAATGAGAACACTGATTTTTACAACAGTTTTCTAAAACGAAAGATCTGGATCCAAAGGCTGTCCTATTAAACCCTAAATAAGTACTACTTTTTAACTTTTCAATTTTAAATTTGCTTTTCAATAATACCCTTTTTAAGTTTTTAAACAGCTAATCATATTATACGCAACTAATTTGATTAATTTACAAAAGTATCTACAAAGATAGAAAAAATAAAATTTTTCATATTTTAAGTCGCCTCGTACTTACGTATGAGTGTCTATGTACCCACTATTTGAGATCAGATTTCCGTAGTTTGTCCAACAAAAATTTTAGCTGATTGAATTGATTTTAGTTTTGGAAAAAGGTCGAATTTATGTTATTTACCCATTTTGATTTATTTAAAGAAAATTTCTAAGGATCCTAATTTAAGGTTTTTAATTTTGGAAACTCTAAAATGGTCTTAATTTGGAGATGGTCTATTTCTTTTTCTTTTTTTTATTTTTGTAAAGTCGATTTTCTAAGTGACTATTATATTTATTACTTATTATTTTTTTCCTTATTTTTTGTTATCATTATTTTTATTTTCTATTTTAATATTATTTTGACTAACAAATAAAACTAAACCTTTTTTCTCTTTTTCTCATTTTTTTTTCCTCCTTTATCATCTTTGATCTTTTTTTTTTTTAATTTTCTCTCTTTTTTATTTATTTCTACAATTACAAATTACAATAATAAACAACAAGAAAAATAAAATAAAATAAGACAATATAAAAGAAAATGGGCCGAAAATAAACAAGGTTGGACTAGGAGCTTGCAAGCACACTAGTCAGACTAGGGGCTCCGATCGAGTTAGGTTGATTAGAACCAACCGAATCCGGATCATATCCAATGATTAGAACTGTGCATCAGAGGCCGTTTCGGGGCGTATTTTGAGCGGGTGAGAGTAGTTTTGTAGGTTTCTTATTGGACTTAGGGGTATAGTGGTGGTGCCACCACCAATGGAGGCGGTTTGGGTGGTAGTTGTATGTAATGGTGATGATGTCTCAGTTGGAAGGGGCTACATATGGGGGGTTTGCTCAAGTGTAGGGGCATCGGGTTTAGCGTTGCTGAGTGTAGCGGTCAATGGTTAAAGGATAAGGGTAGTCAAGGAGTGCCTTAGTATGTTAGTAGGGTGTGTTGCTGTAAGCCCCACTACCAGCCACTTGGGATTCCAATCGGTTAAAAGATCCAATCGGTTAAAAGATCCAATCGAACCTAAATTATAAAGTAAAACTAAAAATATTAGTAAAAATGATCCCGTAAATTTGAATTTAAGAAAATAAGTAATAAAATAAAATAATATAAAATTTTTCAAATTTTAAGTATATAACTCGTTATTTATTAAAAATGCGTAAAATACATTCTAATAATTAACGAATCGTTAGAGATAAATTATATGTATACTAAAAATCATAAAATAACCTAAATAATATTTAAGAATATTTATTTGTACCATAAATGAATTTACATGTAGGTAGAAACACGCGAAATTACTTAAAATATGCGAAATATGTTAAAATAATACTAAATAATTAAAAAATTCGTAATTAATTAAGGAAAAATAAAGAAAAATAAAAAAAAATAAGGAATGATCCAGATTTAGATTGTAGCGGCTGAGGAAAATAAGAAAAAAAATTAGCCAATTAAATTAGAACAACACAAAAGGCAAATTGGAAGAAGATAAGGTAGTTATCTAATCAAATTAATGCACAATAATTTCCCTAAAACTCTATAAATAGCAAGAAAATTTCAGAAACTCATTTGGTTAGTTTGGAGACTGATAAAAATAAAGAGAGGTGAAATTGAGAGTAAAGTAAGGTTTTAGAAAAATCACAAAAAATCTGTGCAATTAAGGCCTTAGAAGGGAACCGACACCAGACAAGCACCTAAGAGTAGACGGCCACCACTACCACCACATAGTGGTACCAGCGCCTAGACCGGCCGACAAGGCCACGGCCGCCAATAGTGGCCAGAGCCATCCAGACCAATGAGTTCGATTTCCAGCCTGATTTTGTGTAATTCTATAAAAATAGTAAATATTCTTAGAAAATTATGAATTTTATTATTCCAGAATATTTTAGTATGTAGTTTTTAGGAAAAATATTATTTTGATGAAAATATGTCCCGTAATATATGGTCCTTAAGAAATTATACAAAATTGAACATATTTCGGTTTAGAAATAAATGACCCTAGGAGTGTAGTTTTGAGCTCAAAATTTTTATGTAAACTACTTAGATGATATAGAATAGTGCTATGAAGCCGGTTTTCAAAAATTAATTTTTGAAATTTTTAGATAATTTTTAGGCCTTAAAATGAGATATAAAATAAGTAATTTAGGGTTAATTAAGTAATTAAATAGTTAATTACTAATTTAGTGAATAATTATATGTTTTAAGATATTGAAATCTGATGAAGTACGATACCTGTAGCATTTAGGGTGTTAGATGCAATTATTAGGTTAATAATGTAGTAAATAAGTAATAGAGAAAAATAGTAAATTTTAAGTTAATTTTGTAAATTAGGGTAATTAGGTGTAAAATCTGATTTAGGATGAATTTAGACATTTTGAAATGATAATTGATGTTGGGAGATGGTAATTAGAGTGATAAAAATATTAGATGTGTATTATGTACATAATAATACATAATAAGTAATAGTACATAATACACAATTATTAGAAATACAATAAATAGAAGATGTTAGAGTAAAAATTGATATTATGATAATAATAGAAATATACAATAAATCTGATAGGAAACTTAAATTAAGGTAATTATATGAAAAATGTAAGATTTTCTTATAATGGGAATAAATTTGATGATTAAATTAGGATTCAGGTATACCGCACGGACTAGAACACTAGTTAGAGACTAAAAACGATATTTAGGATATTCGAAGATAATGCGATTAATTTCAAATTATGAGTCGGAATGATTTTTTTTTAGGGTGTACATATAAATCTCTAATCAAAAATTGAGTTAAAAACCTAATTTAGAAATCGATGCAAAAACTGAAACAGAACTTAATACGATTCAAGAAGAACTGTAAAAGACTTAAGACCTAGATAATTAGGTATATTAAACTCTAAACAAAAGATAACAATAAGCGTTATAGGATAAAACTAATCTATAATAGTTATATGAAAAACTGAAACCACGTTTGTGTTAAAGGGATGAACGGCGATGGCCTGAGCGAGTCGGATCTCGAGTAAGTGAGTGAGGAGTCGAGGCAAGTTGGGATTATTACGATACTGTATTTTGGAGGCTTGAGATTATACTTGGTTGTACTTGTTAGATAATTGGTTGTATGCATGTGCTTGATTATGAGTGATGCTATGATTCTGTTTGTTGTTCTAGCTTGTATTATATGAAGTGATCGATCACCCTAAACTGAACTTAACAAAGATATGACTTGTAAATGTAAATCGAATCTGCATAACAACCCATTAGGGGAAACCTAGAATTCTCCAACCAAATACCTACCCCTTTAAAAGGGATAGCACTGAATAGCATAATGGGTCCCTCTTCATCCTTAGTCGAACTAAGTGACAAGTGAGGAGGTCGCGGCAAGAGTGAAGTCAATGGTTCAAAGGTAATCGCGGGAGGAGTGGTGTCTCCATTACACAAGCCTAGGTTTGGTCGTAAGCTGTTGTGTTAACGGCAACTCCTCAATCTGGATTAGAGTAGGTACAATTTCTCTAATCTCATGACAGGCCAGATAACGTTATGCGATAGCATTTACTTAAACATGCATTGCATCAAATGATTTGGTTGATAACATTGTTTGTATTTATGGTGTAGTTTTAAGTCCTCCATCCTAACCTACTAAGCTGTGGTTGCTCACATCCCTATAGACGTCGTGCAGGTGCTGGTTAAAAAGCGGCTTACAAAACTACTCTAAAGCTAGCAACTGCTAGATCTTGGAGAGTGAGGAAAAACATTTGAAAAACAAATATATATTTTTAAGGTCTAAGCTTTTATTTGAGAATTTTTCATTTCTGAATAACGAAATAACTAGAAAATATATTACGGTGTAATGTTGTAAACGTTAATTGTAATAACTGAATTATAATGTATATATATTTTTTCTCACTTTCTTAGATAAATGATTTATTTAAATTACAAATTGTTTACTTCAAAGCGGGTTAGTCATAGACGCCTTGTGTAGATCAGGTCTAGAATAGCCGTTATAAGACCAACTTCTATTTCAAAGTGGTTTACATGGCATGACTGTTACGACTTTGCCTCTTCAAGGTGTGACAATTGCTGCGTGTGTGGGTTGAGTGAGAATGGAGAGAGATTGAGGGGTTACTGTCACGGTGTAGCTGAGAGATGTCTGGAGAGTGGGCTGTGTCGTAGGAGAGGGTGCAACCGAGTTTATGTAGGTGGTGTGTTTCGTGTATGTGACGTGCAAGGGAGATGGAGTGGATGTGAGTGATCGAGGGGCGAAAGAAGGAGATGATGATGAAGGTGATGGATTTGGGTGGTTTAAAGCAGTAGATGAGAGAGGGTGCGGTAATGGAGACAGAGAAAGGGTATGGTCGCGTCTATGTATGCCTTGGTGAGAGAGATAAGTTAAGAGAGAGAGTGAAGAACACTAAACACACCCCCACCCCCAAATTACCATGTATATGTGTATCAAACGAGGGAGAGAGGAGGCCGAAAGAGCTAGAGTGAGGGTCTGAAAAAGAGACAGTAAGTGGAGACGTAAGGTCTGAGAGAGAGAGAGAATGAGTGGTGTATTGTGTGATGTCAGAGAGGAAGCTAAGAGAGAAAGAGAGAGAGAGAGAGAGAGATCTATGTATGTATCTTCCCCTAGTGGACCCTCTGCTTGTGTTTTTCTTTTTGGTTGCAGTATTGTTTTTTTTAAACAAGAAAGTGAGGGAAAAAAGTTGAGAGGGGGGAAAAAAAGAAAGAAAATTATTGTCTAAACTAATCACAAAATGTCACGTGTCACAATTAGACATATCGCTTAATAATAGCTTGACATATGGCAACGTGTGAAGTGAAAAAGAAAAAGGGTAAAAGGCATTTTTATGCCTCCAGTGAAAGTCGAACCCTTAATCCTTAACCAAACCCAAATGCAATGTTTATAAATATATTCGTTAGGCCATTGGTATGTATCTTGTCCATATGTGCAATTTGCACATATAGACTAAGTCAGCCTAGGTTAAATTCAAATCTAAGTATAGGTCCAACGGTTCTTTATTTAAATTAAAAATTTATTCTATTTAAACTATCTACAAAAATTATTATTTTCTAAATTCCCTACTTTTTCAATTTTTTTTTACTTTTCAATTTTTTTATATATTTTTTAAAATTTTTTCATTTTTTTGTATTTTTTCTAAATTTCTCATTTTTTTGTACTTTTTCTCATTTTCCATTTTTTTTTATTTTCTTGAATTCCATATTTTTGGGTTTTCTTATTTTTCTATTTTTTTATATTTTTCCTAATTTAGGACTCTTTGACCTGTTCTGAAAAAATAAAAAGAGAGGCAAAAATGAGGTATCTATAACTACCCCTCTTTATGGTAAAGTTTAAGCAAGACTTTGCCATAAAAACAAAAGAAACACTATTTTTGCACCAATGATAGATTTTATCCTAAGAAGTGCTACAACTAACTAGCTATCTTAAACCCAGTCCATTAGAGATTTTGATGAAGAGAAGGGTGGCACTCTAAGAGATGGCCAAAAGACTAAAAAAAGGATTGAAGTTTAGTCATACTCTTGTAAGCTGATGAATCGAAGTGAAACGAGGCAAAGCACTCTTTGAGCTAACTAAGGCCCTAAAGAGAATGAGAAAAGTTAGACATGCCCTAATGAGCTGACTAACCCTGGCGGGCGAAGCGTTTCTTGAGTTGGCTAAGACCCTAAACTAAATAAAATAAGTAAACGCTCTTAAAGCTAGCTAAAACCCTAAATTGAATGAGAAAACTTGGTCCTGCCTCCAATTAGCTAACCAACCAAGGTGGGAGTGTCTCTTGAGGACTAGCAACCCTAAGTTGGGATTGATCTAAAGAACCTAGTTGTGCTTCTCTAAACTTACTAACCTAGCCAAGAGCGTCTTTGAGGAACTAACAACCCTAAGTTAAGAACGATCTAAAGAACCTAGTTGTGCCCTTTAGGCTCACTAACTTAGGTGGAAGCATCTCTTGAGGACTAGCAAACCTAAGTTGAGATCAATCTAAAGAACCTGATTGTGCCTCTTTAGGCTCACTAACCTAAGCAGAAGCATCTCTTGAGAACTAGCAACCCTAAGCTAAGATCGATCTAAAGAACCTAGTTGTACTTCTCTAGGCTCACTCACCTAGGCGGGAGCATCTCTCGAGGACTAGCAACTCTAAGCTAAGATCGACCTAAAGAAACTAGTTGTACCTTAGGCTCACTAACCTAAGCGAAAGTGTCCCTCGGGAACTAGCACTCTTAAGTTAAGATCAATCTAAAGAACTTAGTCGTGCCTCTCTAGGCTCACTAACCTAGGTGAAAGCGTCTCTCGGAGACTAGCAATCCTAAGTTGAGATCGATCTAAAGAACCTAGTCATGCCTCTCTAAGCTTACTAACCTAGGCAAGAGCATCTCTCTAGGACTAGCAACCTTAACTTAGGATCGAGCTGAAGAACTTGGTCATACCTTTCCAAGCTTACTAACCTGGGCAAAAGCATCTCTCGAGACTAACTACCCTAAGCTGGGATCGATCTAAAAAAACCGATCGTATCTCTCTAAACTCACTAATCTAAGCAAGAGCATCTCTCGGGGACTAACAACCCTAACGTAGGATCAATATGAAGAACCTAGTTATGCCTTTTTAGGCTCACTAACCTAAGTAGGAACGTCTCTCAAGGACTAACAACCCTAAGCTAAGATCGATCTAAAGAACCTGGTCATGCTTCTCTAACCTTACTAACCTAAGTGGGAGCGTCTCTCTAAGACTAACAACCTTAACTTAGGATCAATCTAAAGAACCTGGTTATGCCTTTCTAGGTTCACTAACCTAGGTAGGAGCATCTCTCGAGGACTAGTAACCCTAAGTTAAGATCGATCTGAAAAACCTGGTAGTGCTTCTTTAAGCTGACTATCTTAGATGAAATGGGTAAAGCAATCTCAAGCTAGCTAAAACCCTTAAATTGAAACCCGATAGTGCTCCTCTAAGTTGACTATCCTAGGTAGGATGGGTAAAGTGCTCCTAGAGCTGGATAAGACCCTTAACTAAAACCCAATGGTACCCTAATTGGGCTTACTAACCTTAGTCCTAAAGAAAAGTTAGAGACGGAAGTGCCTTACGGCCTAACTAAGATCTTAATATAAATTGGGCTTGCTAAGAACTGGGTGAAGAAAGGCACCCTATAGGCTCACTTAAAGAAATCGATGATAAAAGGAAGTGCCCTTTAGGTTTGCTAAGAGGATTTGATGAGGTAAAGTGCCCTATAAGCTCGCTTGAGAGAAATTGGTGAAAGAAAGCGCCCAATGTAAGCTCCACAATTAGCTACTCAAGGTTCGGTTCGTAGAATTTAGGATGATCGAACAAATTGTCCGATTTATCCCAAATTTTACGATAAAGCTAGAATTATCGGTAGAAGTGATCTCATAAGTTTGAATTTAAAAAAATAAGTAAAAAAAATGATAGAATATAAAATTTTTAAATTTTAAATATATTACTCGTTATTTATCTAAAATGTGTAAAATGCATTTTGAAAACTAACAAATCGGTAGAGATAAATTATATACATATTAAAAATTATAAAATAACTTCAATAATATTTAGGAATATTTATTTATACGTATATGAATTTACATGTAGTTAGAAATACGCAAAATTACTTAAAATACTCAAAATATGACAAAATAATGTTAATTAATTAAAGAAAATGCATGAATAATTAAATAAAAATCAAGAAAATTATGGGAAAATGTGAAATTGTCTAGAAAGTGGTCATAGCAACTGGAGAAAGAAAGAAAAAAATTAGCCAATCAAATTAACACAACAACAAAGACAATTTAAAAGAAAATAAGGCTAATATCACCTTAAAATTAATGCAAAAAAATATCTAAGCACCCTATAAATTTAGAAAACTCACTCTCACTCCTCATTTAGTTAGTTTAGGACCCATAAAAAATTTGGAGAGGAGAGAAAAGAAGAAAGGGTATTTTTACAAAAAATTACAAAATTCATGTGCAAACAAGGGTTGTAAGGAGATCTCCAACCTAACGACAACCTAAGAGTAGACGGCCACAACCACCACATGGTGGTGGCAGTGCCCCATACTGGCCAACAAGGCTTTAGTGGCCGGCGGTGGTCGAAGCCACCAATTCCGGTGAGTTTGATCTTTCTTCCAATTTTTTATATTTTATTAAAAATATTAAATAGTTTTATAAAATTATGGAATTTGGTATTCTGAGGTTTTTAAATATGTAGAATTAAGGAAAATTTTTATTTTGATTATTTTGTGTCTAGAATTATACTGTCCTTAAGAAACCATGCAAATGCGACTTTGTTTGGGTTAAAAATAAATAATCTTAGAAGTGTAGTTTTAAATCTAACATTTTTGTATAATCTAGTTAGAACATTTAAAATAATGCCATAAAGCCCTTTTTCAAAAATGAATTTTCAAAATCTTTAGATAATTTTTAGGCCTTAAAATAATGCATAAAACGGGTAATTTATGGTTAATTAAGTAATTAAATGAGTAATTACTGATTTAGTGAGTAATTATATGTTTTAAGATGTTCAAATCTGATGAAGTATGATATTTGTAGCATTTAGGATATCAGATGTAATTATTAAGATATTATATAGTAAATATGTAATAAGTAAAAATGATGAATTTTAAGTTAAATTAACAATTTAAGGTAATTAGGTATAAAATCTGATTTTTGATGAATTTAAATATTTTAAGATGTTGATTGAAGTTAAGAGATGATATTTGAAGTAATGAACATATTGGATATGTGTATTATGTACATAATAGGTAATAATACATAATATATGAAATAGGAAATATAACAAATATAAAATATTAGAATAAAAATTAATAATATATAATAAATCTGGTATGAAACTTAAATTTACGTATTTATATAAAATATGTAAAATTTTCTCATATCAAGAATAAATTCGATACACTAATAAGGGTTTAAGTGTACCGAGAAAAATAGAATATCAATTTAGGATTAAAAGTGATAATTAAGATACTCGAGCCTAATGTCATGAATTTCGCATTTGTGTTCGGATCATATTTTTAAGGTTTATGTATAATACTTGTTATTAAAATTGATTTAACAACCTAAGCTGGAATCGGATTTGGAAACCGAACCTTAAGCTAATCTAGGATGAATTAATAATAACTAATATGTATATGGGAAGAATTGAGTTAAATCATAACCTATAGTGTATATATGTATATATATATATCTCATCAAGATATAAATATTAAAAACATATTTATATTATATATTATAGGACACACAGAGACAAGTAGACCTGTGATTGGCCAAGTGAGCGACCAAAGATACTAGGTAAGTTAGAATTAATACGTTACTATATTTCGAAATACTAGTTTGTAATACTTGGAGTCTTGAAATTGTACTCAACCGTGTTTATTAAATAGTCAACTGTAGGCATGTGTCTGTTTTAGAGTTGATGATGTGATGTGATTTGATTTACTACTCCAGCTTGTATTGTTTGACTTGTATGAAATAATTGAGCATCATAAACTAGACCTAATCAAATATATGACTTGTAAACATAAATCGAACTTACATAACAATCAATTAGGGAAACATTAGGATTCTCCGACCAAATACCAACTCTTTCGAAAAGAATAGCGTTGGATAACATAATTGGTCGCTTCTCTATCCTTAGTTGAGTTAAGCAATAAGTGAGAAGGTCACAATAAGGGTAAAGTCAATGGTTTGAATGTAGTCGTAAAAGGAGCGATGTCTCAATTGCACAAGCCTAGATTTAGTCGTGAGCTGTTGTATTAATGAAAACTTCTCAACCCGGATTAGAGCGAATACAGTTTCTCTAATCTTACAATGGGTTGGACAACATTATGCAACGGCATATGCTTGAACATGCATTACACCTAATAATTTGATTGATAACCCTATTTGTGTTTGCTATATGGTTTTGAGTCTCCGTTCCAACTTATTGAGCTATAGTTGCTCACATCTCTATAGACTATGTTATAGGTGTTAGCTAAAAAGCATATTACATTTACCTTAAAGCCAATAACTGCAAGATCCTAAGGAGTGAGGATGTAAACTAAAGACCAAATACACTCTCTAGTTAGATTTATTTCAATGTTTTTAGCATAAATTTACAAATTACTCAAGTAGATTATGATTGAATTGCTAAATCTTGTAAATATACTCAAATTATTTTAATATAAGTATGTAATTTTTATCAAGTTCATAAGTAAATAACATATTTAATTTATAAACTGTTTACTTTAAAGCGGGTTAGTCGTGAACGTCTTGTGTAAATCAAGTTTAAGATAACAGTTGTATGGTCAGCTTCTATTTTAGAATGATTTACAAGGTGGGATTGTTACGACTCTACCGCATCGGAGCGTGACAATTCTAAATTGATATTAGAGCATAGTTCTAGTGAACTCACTTTGAAAAATAACAATTAAAAGAAATAGACATTTTAAGAGTACATTGAGACTGAATAGAAATATATGGGCAGTAAAGTATTGTACTACAAATTATAAAGTAGTAGTCGAATGGAGGTAAACATTAATTAAACCTAAATTTAGTGATAAAATTATATAGAGAATTGGTGGTTAGTTGAAATAATTTAAGTATAACGAAGGAGGATCTTTGATTTAATATAGAGCTAAGATGTGGGGAATACTACTAAAATTAGCTAATTAAGATATGTTAATATTGTGGATGAGATTATTGAAAAGTTTATTAATGAAGTTATGTTGTAATTGATAAGATGTGATGAGACTCATGGACAATAATGAAGATTATTTGAGTTCTAGAATAATAGAGATATTGTGATATGTACTATAGATTAAGGTAAATTAGAAACCTATAGAATTTCCGAGATGATCTCACATACTTGTGGTTAAGGGTGTAAAAGGAATCAAAACCTATACTAGAGATACAATCAAAACCTAATTCAAGAGTAAATTTTGTACAAAATGAGAATGCAGTATATGAAATGATAAATGATGATGGCATTGAGGAGTCTAATAATGAAAAGGTCTATGGAATGATTACTATTTTTTATTTTTCTATGGAAATATAGAGTACTAAATCAATAAGTGGTGATGACAATTAAATTAGAAAATAAATGTGGTAGAATTCTTTTAAACAAACAATTGTTATTAGTGATTTACATAATGAATACAAGGTGATAGTTCATTATGTTATGTCAGGAGTTAGAATCGATCTTATATTAGTTATTTATATAGGCGGATATCTCAATGATCTCTTAATGGATGCAGTTATGTTTCTCGATGAAAGTATATTCTTTTGGGATATGTACATATGCAATGACGATTCACATACTTGTAGTTAAGGGTGCAAAAGGAATCAGATGTGTTTTGGGCAACTAATATTGAAAGTTATTTGCATATATAAGAATGGTCGTGGAAACTGTAATATGAGATTACAATTAGGTTATGAATTCTTTAGCTCTTAGTGAATCATGAATTGAAAAATTATATTTTGGAGTAATAATTAAGTATAAGTTCAACAAAATAAATATGAAATGGATAATGAGATCTTTATGTGATGCTAAGGCAAATGGAATTATATCATTATATGGTACTTATAATTGGTTATAAGAGATAGATGGTTATTAACTAGTACATGAGAAATGAAGTAAGATTATTACGTAAACTACAACAAAATATGTATCCAAGCACCTTAAAATATTAATAAGATGAGTGATAAGTGATGATGGAAATAGAATTAAGACAAAAATATGTATCCAAGCCTAAGGTTGATGTTCAAATTAAATGGATCCAAAAGGCTAGTATTTAGGTTAAATGGGCTAAGGGACTCGTGTTTATATTGAATGGGTCATCATGTTAGCTTCCTTAATATGTCAAGGAGCCTCATGTGGGTTAGAAGCCAAGTGTTTGGTTGGGCCAAAGGCTTGAGCTTGTGTTGGCTCCTTGAGCTCATAAGGATTTATAATCGTTAGCAATTTTTTAATTTTATTTTTTCAAATATTTTTCTTTTTCTTTTTTCTTTTTTTAAGAGAGAGAGAAAGATAAAGTTTTATTGTACAGAAAACAAGAAAATTATAAGACTATGGATTCTATTTACATATCCCTAAATGAGAAGGAAAAGTTATTAGATAAACGCTTATTGAAGGACTATTTACAAAAACAAGAACGTTAGAGAATGAAGAATAATGAACTAAATAGAACTTCATTATTTGAAAAGAGATCGGAATACAAAAACAAAGGTAGAGATCCTAGCATTTATTCTGAAACTTTATTCTAGGCTCTTTAGATGTGAATTGAAAGAAACATTAAATTAAGTATTGTATACGAACCTTAAGGTCCTCTATCATTTCATAGGTATCCCCAATGACCTGTGCTAAAATGGACCTTAAGGCCTTATTGTGAGTCTCAGAACATTTGAGCTTTTCCTTCAAGTCGGCAATCTCATCTCTCAGCATCTATTTGCAAATCTTAGAGATGTCCAGTGGCCTATCATTCGCCTGATCATTTGTTTAGTTATCTATCATCTTAAGTCTTACACGTTTTATGGATAAGAATCAATCATCAATGCAACAAAAGAAAGCACATGGAAATATGCAGATGTTAGGATCGTTTGGGTTAATACATTACTCCTTAAGTTACAACCTTATTGTAATTTTCAAAAACTTGATTGCATTAAAACTCTTAAACGATTAGTAGGATTGCAATTTCTTAAGGGTAATGTATTAACTCAAGTTTAAAAGGGAGTATATACAATTAAGGTGGGTTCTAAAAGGTGCTTAAGCTATGTGATCTCACTTATTTTTTTAGAAAACACTTTTATTGTTCACAATAAGCTTAAGTAAGGTAGCCTAATTGACCCCGAATGATAGTTACCCCACTACACCTAAAACTTATACAATAGCCCCCCTCTTAAGGTCCTAAGACGGCCTAGGTCTAACTATATCTATCTTACATCTTTGATGCAACAAATGAACCCCTCGTGTCCCGATGCATGTTGTATGATAATTAAAGTTAAGTATATACATGGAATTAATAACAAATAAGCAAATAAACATACAAATAAATAAACAAATGAACAAATAACATAGGTATTATGAAAAGCAATTTCAATTTTGGAAAGTTTTAAAGTGGTTAACCCTCTTGACATCCCTAATAGAGTCACTAAGCTGTTGAGCCTAGTTTTTTCTCTCTCGGTTCTTTTATAAATTAGGTTTCTCTAAACTAATCAGTATTAAACTCTATCCGTGTAATACTAACCCTCGATTAGGATTTAAAGAAAATCGTTTTTTTTTTTATCTTAAAAATACTTTTAGAGTCGTCACCTGATCGAAGTTAGAAAAAAAATTAAGTTATAACTAATTAGCTACTAGTATTAATAAGAAAACCGATTTTTACAAAACAGTTTTTTAAAACAAAGAGATCTAGATCTTGGGGCTGTCTTATTAAACCTTAAATAGGTACCATTTTTTAACTTTCCAATTTTAAATTTGCTTTTCAATAATACCCTTTTTAAGTTTCTAAACAACTAATCATATTACACACAACTAATTTGATTAATTTACACAAATATCTATAAAGATGGAAAAAATTAAATTTTTCATATTTTAAGTCCTCTTATACTTACATATGAGTACCTACGTACCCACTATTCAGAATCAAACTTCCATAGTTCATCCCACGAAAATTTTAGCGAATTGAATTGATTTTAGTTTTGGGAAAAGGCCGGATTTACATTATTTACCCATTTTGATTTATTTAAAGAAAATTTCTTAGGGTTCTAATTTAGGGTTTTTAATTTTGAAAACTTTAAAATGGTCCTAATTTAGAGATAATCTATTTATTTTTATTCATTTTTGGAAAGTCAATTTTCTAAGTGACTATTATCTTTATTGCTTATCATTTTTTTTTTCTTTTTATTTTATTTTCTATTTTAATATTATTTTAACTAACAAATAAAACTAAACCCCTTTTTTTTTCTTTTTCTCTTTTTTTTCCTCTTTTATATTTTTTTTTATTTTCTCTATTTTTTATTTATTTCTACGATTACAAATTACAATAATAAACAAGAAAAATAAAATAAGACAATATAAAAGAAAATGGGCATAAAATAAATAAGGCTAAACCAGGAGCTTGCAAGCACACGAGTCAAATTAGGGGCTCCAGATCAAGTTCGAGTCGGTTTGGACTAGCCGAATCCAAATCATGTCCAGCGACTAGAGCGACATGTCGGAAGCCGTTTCGGGGCATATTTTAAGCAGATGAGGATAGTTTTGTAGGTTTCTTATTAAACTTAAGGGATACAGTAACGATGTCGCGACCAACAAAGGTGGTTTGGGCGGTGGTCACGTATGGTGGTGATGGTGACTTGGTTGGAAGGGGCTACATATGGGGGGTTTGCTCGAGTGAGGGGTGTCGGGTTTAGCATTGCTAAGTGTAGAGGTTAGTGGTTAAAGGATAAGGGTAGTCAGGGAGTGCTTTAGTGCGTCAGTGGGGTATGTTGCTACGTATATAGGTTATGTAAGAATGGAGAGAGATCGAAGGGTTATTGTCGTGGCGTAGCTGAGAGTGGGTTGTATCGTGGGAAAAGGTGCAGCTGAGTATGTATAGGTGGTGTGTTTCGTGTATGTGATGTGCAATGGAGATGGAGTAGCTATGAGTGATCAAAGGGCAAGAAAGGGAGATGATGATGAGAGTGGCGAATTTGAGTAGTTTATAGCAATAGATGAGAAAAGAGGCGATAATGGAGAGAGAGAGAGAGAGAGAGAAAGAAAGAAGGTGTAGCTGCGTCTATGTGTGCCTCAATGAGAGAGATAAGTCGAGAGTGTATGTATGTGTCAAGTGAAGGAGAGGGGAGGTCGAGAAAGCTGGAGTGAAGGTCTAAGAAAGAGATAGTGAATGGAGAGAGAGAGTGAGTGAGTGGTGTGTTGTGTGATGTTAGAGAAAAGGCCGAGAGAGAGAGAGAGAGAGATTTGTCTATGTGTCTTCTCCAAGTGGACCCCTCGCATATGTTTTTCTTTTTGGTTACAGTGTTTTTTTTTTTAAACGAGAAAGTGAGGGAAAAAAGGCAAGGGAGAGAAGGGAAAAAAAGAAAGAAAATTTGTTGTCTAAATGAATCACAAAATACCACATGTCACAATTAGACACATCACCCAATAATGGCTTAACATGTAGTAATGCATGGAGTGAAAAAGGAAAAAAGTAAAAGGCATTTTTATACCTCCGGTAAGAGTCGAACCCTTAATCCCTAACCAAACCTAAATGCAATATCTATAAATTTATCCGTTAGGTTGTTGGCTTATATTTTATTCATAATTGTACATATGAATTAAATCAGTTTGAGTTAGATTCAAGTCTAAATTTAAGTCCAACGGTCCTTTATTTAAATTAAAAATCTATTCTATTTAAACTACCTAAAAAATTATTATTTTCTAAATTCCCTATTTTTTTTCTATTTTTTGTGACTTTTCAATTTTTTTTATAAATTTTTTCTTTTTTTGTATTTTTTCTAAATTTCTCATTTTTTGTGCTTTTTTCTCATTTTCCAATTTTTTTATATTTTCCTAAATTTCATATTTTTGGGTTTTCTTTTTTTTTTTCCGAATTTAAAACCCTTTTACCTATTCTAAAAAATAAAAAGGAAAGCAAAAATGAAGTGCCTATATCACGTTCTCTCTCTCTCTCTCTCTCTCTAAGAACAATTATAACAACTTACATGTTCATTGATACCTCACTATTCCTAAACCCCCATCTTTGAATTACATATTTCTATACAAGTATTATCATTTTATGTTATTTATTAAAATTCGTTATATTTATATTATTCATAATTTACATTTAAAGTGATAAATAATATTGGATTTAAAAAACCTAATGTCTAAGTATGAATGGTTATGTTAAATTAAAAAGAAAATGTCATAACAAAAAGTTTGTAGCTTTCCAAAAAAAAAAGGGATGCTTGAAACTTGTTTCTAAGTATAACTATATAAGCAAGCTAAACGGGCCAACTCGCCTTACCCTACCTCATATTAACCCGTGAGTTAAATAAGTTGGCCTACTTTAACCCACTTACAAATGCAAATTAAAATTTCCAACTCAACTCACCTCATCGCAAGTTAATAAGTTAAATACACCAACCCACAACATTTTATCTATTTACATAAAATTTTGCATAAACATTCAAATGAGTATTATATTTACATAAAAATTAATATTGTATTTTAAATTAAAATTTCATAAAAAATTTTGCTTAAGCATTCACACTAATGATTTACAATTGGCATTCTTCTTGAAAGTTAAATACATATTAGCAAAATATACGTATACAAATATATATATATATATATTTTATCCAAAGCAAGATGACTATTTCTCATCTATATACTGTTTAATAAGTCATAGAAAGAAATACCTTTTGAATTTAATCACTCTAATGAATACCATACTACCTAAGTCCACAAAGAATTTTTTATCTACCTTGAAAATGTGTAAAAAGAAACAGAACAAAATGATATATCATGAATTATCGGCCCTCGGGCCCGGTTGGAGCCAAAAAAAAATCAGAAAAACAAAATTAATCGAAATTGCATCCATCATTGGCCCGTAGAGGTAATCCCTCGGCCTTTAAGCTATCATCCAAATATTAGAGACTATCACCAGTTCCAAAATTGCCAAACCCTAAGATATACATGTTGATCTTGTTATCTTCCACCTATAATTCTTTCATTCAAATCAACAACCCATCATAATGGCGATGAAGAAATCAACAATATCAGGATATGTATGACCTTAGAGCTATAGAACATCCTATTTTATAGGCAGTTAATAGCATTATTCTTTTCCTTTCTAATTTTTTTTAAATTTTGCAGGCAGATTGGCCCGCTTTCACCGTAGATTAAGTGGGACGGGCTATTTTAATCTATATTGTATATTCAAGTGGGTTGAAATTTTTTAGCCGAACCCACTTATTTTTGCAAGCTAAATGGGTTGGCCCACGTGAACTATGCATAGCTCCAAATGGCTATTAAAGATTCACAAGAGAAATTTCTTTTCAGAATTTTCGAAACCTATGGTTACTGACAGGATACACAATTAACGTTTCCATCCCGAACCCAATAAACCCTAATGATAGGCAAAGAAATTCCAAGGATCACAGGGCAACACTAAATAAATCGTATTAACCTTGACGGCTGTACCATGTAGTTCTTCTTCAATAATCCGTGCAACATCATACATTCCCAATCTACAATTTCAAAGAAGCGTGGTCTCTCCACCTAGATACGCCTGCTTTTACAGTCCGTTGCAATATTTTGATGCGTTCTGATAGGATCAACTCTTTTAGCGCATCCAGTTCAGCATATTCCTCCTCCATTATCATCTCCAGGTTGTCAAAGTGCTTCATTTTGTGGTTGACTTTCTTCATCTGCATAATCGACAAATAGGGACTGATGAACCAACCACTTCAAGTATCTAATAGCATGGCATAGCAAAAACTGAGAATACCATTTATCAACCAAAAAAAAAGAAACCTGAGAACTCCAATAAAAAGACTACTCTTTAAGAATTTTTGCAAGAGAATTGCTGTTGAAATCTCATTGTTCCCGGTCTCATACACTACTTCCACCCATCAGACCATTTCAAGCATCTTTACCAAACTCAGCAAATAACTAATCAACACGAGAACATGTAGCCCACCTGTGTATCAACTAAAACTGCCACCAATTGTTCAATTTCACCGTCTTCCTGATCAGCCAATAATTTGGCATGAGCAGCAGCTGCACCTAGAGCTGTTGCTGTGGCAGCCCTAATTTGCAAAGGGGCCACGGTTTTCTTCACTGGCATCTCCTCAGCTCCTGATGGTGACAACATTATCAGGAGTAACAGATATAAGTATGACCATCAAGAAGCAGCAAAGCACCTTTTCTAGTCATGCATGAAGAGCCTACACTCGAAGAGAAATAAAAGGTTTATAGGAGACCTGTAGGAGGAAGCTCATCGGTCATTTCCGAATCACAGACCTGATTTGCCCTGATTAACATAGAATATGAATGAGAATGCTTATAACCACCATAAACAATTATCAAGGAAAAAAACCAGGAATCGAGTACATCACGCTTTTCATTACCTCTCCATGTTGTTGTTCAAAGGGATTGATAAGCCATTAGTTGCGGGATCCCCTTGAACACCAAAAAACTCACTCGAGCATGAGGTTTCACTACAAATAGATGCAACAGCAGAATCAGCAGCAGCAGCAGCAATTTTTGGGCCAACCATAGCTGAGATTGAAGCTACCTATGCATTCATCACATAGAATTCAGGCAATATGAATATCCAAATCGATGGGCTATAAAGGACTAAAATGTTGTACGATAAAATCATGCAAGATATTCGCAAGTTTCGATGAATTAACACCCATCTAAATGAGTAATCGAATAACTTAGCTATGTGCCACTATCTTCTTTTTATTTAATGAGACATTGTAGTATTATACCTGTTTCATCAGAGAACAACCCTCTGCAGTGGCTGCAAGACGCTTCCTTTTGGGAGAGGGACTTTGACAAGCAATGTCTCCATTCTGGCTCTGCTCATTGAGATCTGTTTGCTTGTCAAATGAATCATCCATCTTCAAATCCACTTGAGATGACTGTGCTTGCTCTATTGTATTGGCCTCACTCATTGGGTTTCTTCGCTTGCTGCCCGTATAAGCAGAACCAATCATGAACTCCCCAAAAGGCAGTTCTATGAGCTTCAAAATACACTCAACTCTAGTCTTGGTTTTGACATTCTGGGCAACCAGGTCCCAGTCATCCCCATGCTTCAAAACAGATTCTAGAAGCAGCAAAATCTCTGCTTCAGTCCAGACAGCTCCATCATTAACCTGGCTTGAACTATCCTCAATATGTTTAAAATTATCCACTGTTTTATTCTCACCAAACTTTCCGTTCTCATAGCAATTAGCACAAATAATAAATTCTTCCTGCTGCAAGCGAAAAGGCAAATAAGTGAAATGCAAGGTGCAACGCTATTGTAATATGACTAATCTGCGAATATGACCATAGTAATAGTGATTCCTATTTTGATAGCTGCAACCTGTTATGATAGACCTATTTGTTGTAATATATCTTTTAAAAAACAGAGCTTTCTGAAAAATAAGAAATACCTTGGTAGAATGATCTCCAGAAGAGCGACGATAAATATAAATAATTACAGTTGCATACAGTAGTTACTGAAAATGAAGCTAAAGAAAAAGCGATTTCACACAGTTTTCATAAAGTTGTACTAAGATATGCTCAAATCAATAGTACGCAATGAAGATATAATGAAAGGAGTTTTTGTTTTGCTAAAAACATTTTCTTGATTTAATTCCACGCTTGTCAAAATTAGAGCCTTAAAATTGTCAAATATTATCATAGCGATCTCAAAAGTTGTGAGTTAGCACTAAGAGATGAGCATCAAGGGAAGTGTTGATGGAAAATTGAGAAAATGCTGTCATTTTAAAAAAAGTGATAATCATTTTCTTCATTTCCGTGGGCGTTTTCTATATTTGATAAACACCGTCTCTGGTGGCTAACCACTACTGTAGCTTTCCACCACCACCTAAAACTACAAACTAGTAGTATTTATAAATCTAGAGATTACTACGGCAATATTAGCAAAGACCTGAGTATAGGAAACTCGAAACAACTTGGGAAAACATTTTCCATACCACACTGCATATCAAGGGAAACTAATTAAACCCGTGAAACAGCAAGTGATAAATTAAATGAGAAAGAGAAAGAACCTTGGAGCATTGATAGTGTCCGGAATCACAAGTCTCCCCACAATTCCTACAAGCAGAACTTTTGGGTTTATGCTTCATCCTGTCCCCGAAAACATCTGAAAAGGAAGCAAGAGGGGGCCTAGGCCTAGGCTTAGACCCTATGCTCGGTGTGGGCGTAGGTTCTGGTCCACCGCGACTGGTATTAGTATTGATGGAAGGCAAGGAAACAGGGCGAGAGGAATTGGGCATAGCAACGACGCGGATGCCACTGGGAGGACCTTCCTCGGTTTGAAAGACCAGTTTAGAGGAAGAGCTAGGGGTTTGGTGGGCATCATCAGGTGTTAGCGGTTGGGAATTGGTAGGAACACCAGAATTGATGAGACCCCAGCAGTCTAGGAAAAGGAAGACCTTGTGGAGCAAAGAGACGTCGCCGACAAGGGACTTTCTGACGTGAGTGAAGGTTAGGGTTTTGGAAGGGTTTTCCCTGAACTTGTTGATGATGAAGTCCCTATATTCTCTGTAAATCCGAGGGGTTCTCGAGATGGAGGAGCCATCGAAGAATTCTTTCAGCGTTGTCCTCTCGATGTCGTGGATCGCGTCCCACCGAAACCAACCTGCCAATTATTACCCAAATGTTGTTTCCAAATTTCAATTTCAATCAAACCACATTTACATGTTGTATCTTTTTACTAGTGCTTGAAATGAATGAAAGAGGAAGCATCAAAAGAAGAAAAAGAGAATAACTCACTGGAACGAAGAGGGATAGTATACAGGTCGAGATCCGCGTCGCTCGCCATTCAACTCCCACCCCCCACCGGTTCTGAGTCCGAGCTGTGCTTTTAGTTTTAGCAACACTTCTTCTCTGTTGAAATTAATTCGCTTATCTTTTATATATATATATATAGATTTTCTATCTTTGATACCTATAAAATTGTAAAAACAGAAAAATGTAAATAACTCGCAAGAAGGTTAAAATAGTCTTTGGACCTGAAACAATAAAATTATATTTTGACCGTGTTTATATTATTAAAACAAAAGTAGTTAGATTTAATATTAATATTTTATATAATTTGTAAACTTGAATTATTGATAATATAAGCTTTTGATAAATACTAATCATTTCACTTTAATTATGACATCGGTATAATTTAAGATTCAAATATATTATTTGATTAGTTATCTATATTATTAAAGCATTTTAGGACTTAAATAATTATCACTTTTAAAATTACTTATTTATCCTTTATTTAATAGTATTTAACAAAAAAATCTTACATCAAAATGAAATATTAAAATCATAAATAATAAATAAATATATCACTTTACTTTTTATCTCTTTACTCTCAATTATCCTTTCTCTCTTCCTCGTTAATCTCTTCAAATTCTAAAATTATATGATATCCCCAATATCTACTTTCTCCCTCTCTCCTCCTCATACTTCATAATTGCACCATAACTCTAATTTTTCAGTTTCACTATCTTATAAACTGTAAATATTTTTATAAATATCAAGGTTTTTATCAATTTCTTTTGTTTGATCTAAATTTTATAAATTATTAAAACCTTAATATAAATTTTCACAAAAGATATATAAAAGTTTTTTAAAGTATTTCTTCAAATAGTTAATTTTTAGTTTCATAATTATTTTATATTTTTTATAGATATATCTTATAAATATAATATATTTTAATTTTTTTTATTAATAATTTCAAATATAATTATTGATACATTCATAATATGAGTGCATAATCTGCTAGTATTATATATCATTATTGTTAGATTAAGCAAAAATTTAAGCTTTGGTATCACCCTATGAAAAATTTTTTAAAAAGAATGCTTATCTAAAATCCTTCATTGAATCTATAATATTCATATCTCATGTTGAAAAAAGATATACGGTGATTCATCTATATCTGAGTACTTTTCCTAACTTGGACAATTGGATCTCATGTCACCAATCATAGTCATCAATCCAAATTCTAAACTTTAGCAGTTGTCCGGAGAGAGATTCCACTGGAGTCGAGGACTAACTTTTAATGGGTGGTTTTCAACAAAACAAAACCCCTCTATGTTATGGTTCTGAGTAAATAATATAAATTAAACGTAACATTTAAAGTTAAGAGATTCTTTTATATATTAAAATAATGTTTTAGATTAAAAACTCTTTTTTTAAACCTGGATTATAATATTTAGTAATATGGTTGAAAGAACAATCCTACAAAAGAAATAATCTAAAAGAAGGCTATTTAATGAAACAAAATGTGAGCTACTCAAAATAAAAACTATGAAAACGGGACAGTTGTGAAACCCAACAATTTAGCAATTAAGATATTGGCAATTTTAGGGAATGGATTAATGAAATCATAATACAATTAAAAAGTTAAATAGATCAAGGTTACCCATTATTCATCGAAACTATAAAAAGTTGACTTCCGAGAATGAGTGAGTACTTAAAAGATAAAGTTATTTAAGTGATGATGTTAGTAAAATGACTAATGTTGAAAGGGAATATGCATTCGTTAAATATATATTAATATGCTAAAGTGGACACCTGCAATGGATTTATCCGGAATATGTTTGTAAAGTATGTGCTTTGATAATAGTAGTATGGATAGAAAGTATGATTCCGGCTACCGGAGAAACTGGAAAAAAAAAACAATATGACTATAACAATAATATATTATAATACTATAGAACTAAATCAGTAATACAATAGTAACTAAAGTAACATAGAATATAATACAAAATATCAAATAAACAAGAAATGATAGAACTATTGGCTTGTTCACTTTATGGAATAGAATGAAAATAAATGGAATTGAAATTTCTAGAGAATGGAATAAAAATATAATACATATTATTTTATTTAGTTAGATTTATAAACAATTTAATAATAGACATGTTATATAATTTTAATAACTAAATTATTCTCAATCAATTTTCTTTCTTAACTAATCCTAAAGTACTAAGTGGTGGCGACGTTTGGCAACGGTGGTTGGTAGCAGCAGCAGTGACAACAACAGCAACCATGATGATTGGTGGTTGTAATGGTAACAGTGGTTACAATGGTTGGCGGCAGCGACGGCGATGGCGATGGTAGTGACTACGATGATTGGTGGTAGCGATAACGACGACAATGACAACAATGATAGTGGTTGTTGGTGATGTGGCAATGGTGGTTGGTAGTAATGGTGATAGTAATAGTAATGATCATCGTTAAATTGGGATGAGGTTGTTTTTGTAAAAAAATTGAAATTTTTTTACCAATCATGATTCTTTAGTTGAATTAAAAAATCCCTATTGCTTAATTTTAAATAATAGGAATTCTTACGGAATTATGATTCTAAGATAAAAAATCAAGTGAACGTCGTAATAAGGGAAAAGAATGGAATTCCAATTCCTTCAAGTGAACGGGCCATAATTATCACAACTTTAATGGGCTAAAGGGAAGTAATTGGTAGGTATAGTTGCAACATAGTCACAGCATTTCCATAGATTAATAAAATAAAAACAATAAAGTCATGAAGGAAAATCCTATAAATATCGAAAGATTCTACTAAACATCTACTTAAGAGATCATCTCAATCAAGTACTTATAAATGGAGATAACACTGAAGCTTAGGTTTGGGATAGGGACATTGAAAGCAAGGATCAAATATTATCATACTATAAATAAATGTTGAAAGCTTTAAATAGTTTAGTTCAATTTATGTAACCTTGACGGACACGGGTAGTTTGATGCCCTTATGTTATGTATCCTAAAAGACACTTCCACATTTTTATATAATTATGTGTTATATATATATTAAGTTGTACTTGATTTCTAGTTAATTTTACCCTCAACTTAAGGACAATAGCGACCTATCTCTTAGGCTATGGTATGTTAAACAAATAGGCCCTAGCAGGCATGACACTACACTAGTCATTGATCAACTCACTTGTAACTAACTCTACCATTTTGCATCTAACTTGACCCACTTGATCTACCACTTCATTGTTCTCTTATAACAATCCAAAAAAGCTTTCTAATCTATTTACTCAAGCGCTAACCCACGTGACTTGCTCACCCGGCTTTGTCTTTATCATTTTTCACTAAGGGAACCTACCATTCAAGCTAACATGTGTCTCCAACATTCCTAACAAGTCCAAGCATCCACAAGAATATTATTTTTGTCCCTTTACATTTTTACCCCTTTTAAAATGTAACTAAAACTTGTATTTTGTTCCTTTTTAGATTGTATCTTTTTTATCATTTCATCTTTATGTTTGCCTTGAGAATGCTTTCTATAAACAATCTTCTCATTGTACTAGTTGTGTCATTGCTCAAATGTTATTACTCTTACCATATTAGTTTTTTGTAAGTCTTCTTGTCAACTCTTATCAATTCCTTTTTAGCAAGAAATTATGGCGAGTGTCCCTTTCTTCTTGCATGACATAATATCAAGAGAAATTTAAGTAGTTTAAACCTCATTCACTTAAGAGGAATTGGAATTTCATTCCCCTTTTATTCCTTTTCATTACCACATTTACTCAATTTTTCTTCTCTGAATCACAATTTTGTCGAAGTTCCTACTAATTGATTTCCAGTAATAAAGATTCCTTAGTTCAATAAAAAAATCATAACCATTTACAAAATTTCACATTTTTTTCTAGAAATGACCTCATCTCAATTTAACGATGACCATCACCATTGTCGCCACCATCACTACCGTTACCACCACCAAACATTACCATTGCTACTACTACCACCCATTGCCGCTGCCACCACTACTATCCACATTGTCACCAACTACCACTACCGTCATTACCGCCTCCACTTATTACTTTAGGATTGGTTGAGAAAAAAAATGGACCAAGTGTAATTTAGTCATTGAAGTTCTATTACATATCTATTCTTAAGTTGTTTATAAATCCAAATAAATAAAGTAATATGTATTATACCTTTATTACATTCCTTAAGAATTTCAATTTCATTCTCTCCCCATTCCATTTAGTTAAGTAAACACACCACTAGAGTAGGATTAATGTGTCATATAGATTCCAACTACTCATAAGTTCGTTAAATCCCACCTAAAACCCTCTTTCTACTTCTTTCACACTTAAAAGGACACATTCCCATTTTGTGTATTGAATTGGTATCCTCGTAGTTGTTTCTCAAAGCATAATATCTTTTTGGTATTAGAGCAAATGTTACGTGGAGGGAAGTGAGCGAGCATGTTTGTAAGTTGCTACTATGTGTGTAAAGCTAATGTTTGTTGTTGCTATAGTAATGTATTCTTGAGTGTAGTTGGAGTATTTGAGGTTGTTAGTGTTTGTGGAGTCAAGCTAAAGTATTGTTGTAATTCATTTAAGTGGCTAGATACTATTGGAAAATTTGTGCCTAGAGTTGTTTTTGAGTGTTGCTACTTATATTGTCTAACTTATGTTTGGAGAAACTAAGTATTAAGGATGTTAAATCCAAGTATACAAGGTAATGTTAAGGATGTTGAAAGTGATGCATTAATCCATGGGAGACATGCCAATCTGACCCTTTGAACCACTTATGAGCTAATATAAGACTTGATTGTTGTTGTGGCTAATCTTGTAGTTACTGTGTAATGATTAGTGGATAATCGGCCTATTGAGACAATTCCTTTAAAAAACCGAGTTGATTTTAGGAGGAAAGAGTCCAAGGAGTTAGAGCTTAGAGAAATGTGAATGTAGACAAACAACGAGTGAACTTAGCTCAAAATGCACAAATTGGTAGTATTAGAAGAGCTTGAAGACAAATTGAGCTTAAGGAGGTTAGAAAAAGAAGAAGGTAATGATAATTTTGATGAGTATGAAGGAAGAGGAGTATGAGCTCTAAGAGGACTAGAGAATGTAAAGTTGTAAATTCTGACATTCGTTGGGAGTATAGATGCAAATGATTACTAGGAAGCTATGAAAATTCATTTGTCTAGCCTTGAATTGCAGGATATGTTGTGTTATCGTAGAAGAGCCTACTAAGCAACTGAAGTTGAGATGGTGAAAGTAAGATCCAAACTTGGGGTAAGATGAAAAGGATTATGAGAAGAAGGTTCATGTTCACCTAATTAGTTTTGAAGATACAAACTTAAAATCAATCGAATTCGGCTTTTGAAAGCATACATAAAATCTACTTTTGAAAAGCCAATTTAATTTAATCATAGCAAACTATTACTAAAATCATCTTTATGGTTTAGTGGATAAGCTATCTGGCTATTAACTCAAAAGTTTGGGTTTGAATCTTGTTGTAGAGAGAAGTCCACTATTTGCACATGAGAATAAAAGTAAGAAGAGGTTATTGGAACTCGAATCAATTTTTTTGTATATGGTAGAATGAAATAAGAAGAAGCTATTGGAACTTGAGCCTAAGACCTTACATTTAAGGTTGACAATACCAACCAGTACACCAAGTCATGTTACATGTTTTGTTCTTTCATATTATTATGTGTAAATTTTAAAAAATTGGCTCTTCAAAAGCCAATTGGCTTTTGAAAAGTCGATTTAGTTTATTTTAAATTCTCATTTTCAAAAATTAATTTCA
The DNA here is from genome assembly GCA_024138015.1 of Lumnitzera littorea. Classification (NCBI taxonomy): domain Eukaryota; kingdom Viridiplantae; phylum Streptophyta; class Magnoliopsida; order Myrtales; family Combretaceae; genus Lumnitzera; species Lumnitzera littorea. Next base: position 118,425,608 of record JAMXBB010000004.1, on the reverse strand, counting down.
ACTACAGCATTTTTTTATTTATTTTGTAAGAAGCCCCGTTTTTGGGATTATTTTTAAAATATACAATATTAATTTCCTTTCCCCTATGAAATTATGTTTAAATTTATACATCAACAGATTGTTTAATTCATACAAAACATTGCATAATTGAAGATCATCATTAGCAAATATCGATTATAACATGAAAGTGAAACAAGAAATAAGTAATTAGAGAAAAGAGTTAAATCATATTTAACTTATAGAAGAGAGAGATTTTGGCAAAAAATTATATGGTAAAGATATAAAGACAAATGATGTGATGGGTAAAGAAAGAATTTGTAAATAATTTGTTCAACTTATTTAAATGGTAAAATAATAAAAAAAATTGTAGAGTAAGAAAGAGACGTGATATTTTTTAAAATATTGTAGTAAAAAGTTTGACTTTATAAAATAGGAAAAGATTAAGTCCCACACTCAAGATATTTCAATGAAAAATCTATTAAGAGTTAAGCTCCTCTAAACCTACATACACCCCCTAAGCAACAACACTCCTCAAGTCTCCACCTAATCTCTACCCACAACTTTACAACAAACGCAACCTCAAATAGATGATTTAAAAGATTTATATAATGCTAAAAAATTTCCAACAATTTTGCACCAAACCTCTCATTATGAGTAAAAATAATTAAAATGATCTCTAGATAGATCAAATAATATAAAAAGATCTCTAAATAAATCAAAAAAGAAACAAACTAATTAAAAAAATAATCGTATAACTAAAAGGAGGAGAGACAACTTATAGCTTTTTAAGGTTAAAAATTAATTAAAAAACGTTTAAGTACTATTTGCATAAGGAGAGAGCAGAGTTTAGGATGGAAATGACAATTTTTCCCTTTTAATATAAATGGTAATTACAATTGTCTTTACATTGAATATAGGAATGAATACAAAGATATAAAATCATATTATAATATATAGTTTCTATAAACCTTATAAATTTAGTCTTTTGAGTGTAAATTTGAACTCGAGTGTTATAAATAACTTCTTAAGACAACAAAATCGATAAACTTATGATTGATTAAAATTTTAATTACGAAACCTAAAATGAATATGAAAAATCTTAATATATTGATCGAAACCCTAATTGTGTATAAAAACTCTAAATCCTATATACGTGTAAATATTAAAGATTTAACTCGAATATAACAAAAACCCTAAAACTGAAACTTTATGCTTATAAACATACAAATTTATTATTGCGATGATAAAACCCTAATTAGATATAACTATTGATCGATACTCTTAATTGCATAAAATCGCTAATGAACGAATAGAGATAACTCATAAATACTAATAAACCTAAAGAGTACCAAATTAATTTACAAATTTGATAATATTACTTTATAATCGTTAGTAACCTTATATATATAAATAAGTTGGTGTTATATAAATTTAACTATTTGAGCCTAATTTTATTACTTATTTGTTGCTTACATATTATATAGTAAATGTTAATTTTGTATTTTATCGTTTTCTAAATATTAAAGGAAATTCAAAAAAATTATTTTATTCGTTTATTTACATGCTTCCTTATTTTTCCCTTTTCCTTTTCATTTTGTTTTTCTCTTTTCAATTTATAATGATTACATGCACAAGAAATATTTTAATTAAAATTTTTACCAAGTCAAAAAAAGGTCACTATCATCTTAAAGCTTCTTTTCTTTTCCATTTCTTTTTCTTTTTTCTTCCTTTTTCTTCTTCTTATTTTTCATTTGCCATGTGTAAGGTCTAGAAACTAATTTGTTTTTCTTTTTCTTTTTCACATTATATGTACAAATTTCTTTTTTTAGTATAACTTTGATGTATTATTTAGCTTATATATATCCTGTAATATCTTATGTAATGGCAATATGTAGTAGAAGATTAAGTGTACTTGTAACATCTTTTGTAATAGAAAATTACATGTAAATATATTTGATTATATGTATAATCCTTATTCTTTATATTCACGTATTTGTACATGTATATCCTTAAATATATGTAATCATATATATATATATATATATATATGTATTATATATAAATATATACTTAGTTATGTACACACATGTTTGTATGGCTTGCATATGTATGTGTGTGTGTGTGTGTATAGTACATGTATAATACTAGGTAAGTATACTTTATCATATACATATATGAAATATAGTATAGGACAATATGAATACATGTGTATAAACAAGTAAGAACAATAAGATAGGAATACTTACATATATGTACATGTATGCCTATATAAATATATACCGAAATATGTACATAAACATATACATAAGATAAATTAAGTATTTATACATATATATGAGTAAAATGAAATAAATGTATTATATCAAATTTCCCTAAAAATAGATTTAGAAAACACAAGTATATATATACGTATACATACGTGTATAAATATATGTATAATACTAATATAATATAAGTACGTATACATATGTATATGTACATGTATATAAATATGTATAATAGTAGTATAGTAAAAGCATAAATACGTGTACATACATATATATATGTATAGATATACATATAGTAATTGTATAGTATAAGTACAAATAAGTGTCTATATCTAAAAATACAAGCACATGTATAATTATGTTAAAATTACATAATATAACATAATAAATAAATAAATACATATAGATATAAATATGGGCCAAAACCCATAATGGAAATTTAAAGGCCATATATAGTATTAATAAATTATAATAACATATATATATTAATATTACAAAATTAGAGAAATATAAAAACTAGGAAAAATTGGCAAAATTGTCACCTTGAACAATAAGAAAGTGCCATGTTGGCAATTTTTCCAAAATATCCAATTAAACCACAAATTAAGAAAATAATTAGAAAACAATAGTAATTAATTAATAAGGAAAGTAAATAATAATAAAATTAGTATAATCAGTAAATTAAACTTAAAATGAAGAAATAGTAAAATTAATGTAAAATGACCTCAAAAATAAAATATTTAAAAAATATATAATTTAGAAAATTAATTAAATCATAAAATAATAAAAATTTTTCAAAATCGATAAATAAAATTATTTAGGCCAAAATAATTAAATTCATAACATTTTTGGCCCATCATGACAAATGCAAGTTCCAATATCCAAGACGAACCTCGCAAAATAAAAGTACGTTTGAAAACGATAAACTTCAACTATAAGATCATAAAAATCAAAGTTAGAATGAAAAAGTTATACGCAACTAAAAATTTAAAATGGATCGAGAAGAATAAGTAGGATAACTAAATTAATTAACCATATAAACTAATAATAAGGAGAAATAAATAACTAAATACATAAAATACCATAATTTACAAAAATTACTAATATACCATTTTATGATAGTAATTGGCTTCACCGTGTGTTACGCCCCGAAGTCACAGAGTTGCAACAGTCCCGCCGTGTAAACCATTTTATGATAATAACTGGCTTCACCATGTGTTACACCCCGAAGTCGCGGAGTCGCAACAGTCCCGCCGTGTAAATCATTTTATGATAGTAACTGGCCTCACAGTACCTACCATAGACATAATCTACACAAGGCGTCGACGACTCCTAGCTTTGAAGTAAACAGTTCGATTAATAATTATACTACAATCATGATAAATATCACAATTTCTAATAAACATATATAATTATATATATATATATACATATGTCTCCACAGAGCTTCTCAGGAAGTTTCACACAAACATGACAGTTCACTAGATTACATAATATCTATTAGTTTTTCATTCCTAATTACATAGTCACTCTAGTTACACATTATACTAAGTAACTTGATCCTCACACCCCTGGCTTCAAACGGACTAACCTTTGGGTAATTGTAGGGCGACATAATACTTGAAGTGATCACAAATCAGAACCTGCAAAATGATCTATAAGGGTATGAGCAACTATAGCTCAGTAAGTTGAATTAGAGACTCATGAATGCATACAAGCACAAATAGGGTTATCAAACAATTATTTTCATGCAATGCATCAATCAAGTGTCATCGCACAACGTAATCCGGTCCGTTGTAAAATCAGAGAAATTTCACCCGCTCCAATCCGGGTTGAGGAGTTCCATGTTATACAGCAGCTCACAACCAAACCTAGGCTTGTGCAATGGAGACCTCGCTCCTCCCGCGACTACCTTCGAACCATTGACTTCACCCCCACTGCAACCTCCTCTCCTGTCACTTAGTTCGACTGAGGATGAAGAAGGGACCATTTTGCAATCCTGCGCTATCCCTTTCGAAGGGGTCGGTATTTGGTTGGAGAGTCCTATAATCCCCTAACGGGTTGCAATGCATGACATTTTCGGTTATTAGGGTCGACTAAGATTAAATTCCAGTTAAGGTGTTCAAACAAGTTCATACCAATTCAATCAGTCACAAAATCATTCACAGTACAAATTTCAGCACGAATTCAGATACATCAAACACATGCACAAACTACTTACAATCACAATCATATACAAGCCTAAGTCTCCGAGCACTACAAAACTAGTACTCTATTACAATAAGCAATAACCCAACTTACTTGAAATTGCTCGATCCCTTAATCGCGAGCTGATTTGTCTCTAGGTGTCCTATAATACAAATAGGTCTTTTTAGTACTCATATTTTATGGATTCTTATTCTAATTCAAAATGTAACTCATTTTCGCCATGTATACCTATAACGCTCTAATGATTCGTTGTACTCTATTTCGGAGTTCGACTCCTAAACTAGATTCTAGTTTTAATTCTAAGTCTTAATTAGGCTCGAATCCTAATGTGACATTAATCACATTACGCTCGGGTACTCAAATATCCTATTGGGTCGTAATTTGGTATTCTAAACTATTCGATACACGCTAACCTTAATTGAGGTATCGGATTTATTCCCGATGTGTAAAAATCTTACATTTTGAGATATTTACTTAAAATTAAATATTATTTCAGATTTATTATTTTTCTGATTTCTATTATAATATTATCTAAATAACCTTATTTTTTTTAGATTTATTAATTTACACTTTCACATATTACTAATTTCTTATATTACTTACCTAATTTCCCTAATTAACCATACTTAGTACCCAAAGGCTAGGATTATGGTTCCACTGCAGAGATTAACATCCCTAAACATATAATTAATATCCCAATCAGTAATTAACATCCTAATCATCTAATTAACCTTAAATCACCCAATTTTACCATCATTTTAGGGCTAAAAATTAACTTAAAATTTTCAAAAATTAATTTAAAAAAAATGGCTTCATAGCACTGTTCTACATCATATGAGAATCCTACAGAAAAAATTTGAGCTCCAAACTACACTCCTAAGCCTATTTATTTTTCAGTTTAATCATGCTGGGTTTTGAACAATTTGTTAAGGAACCTATATTTCTAGACATAATTAAACTAAATCGATATTTTTCCCTAAATCTACATACAATAAAACCTCAGAATAACAAGTTTCATAATTTTCTGGGTAAAATAACTAATTTTACAAAATTATAAAAAAATCGAGGTGAATAAATGACTAATCGATTCGAAGCTTTTTAGCCGTCCAAACCCGATCCAAGGTTGTCGGCCGGTCTAGGCGGTGGTTCTAGGGTAGGGTGGTGGTGGTGGTTCGGTCCCAAGTGGTGGTGAGTGGTGGGTTTAGTTCACTTGCCTAATCTGCACAGTTTTCTTTTTTTTTCTGAATTTTCTCTCGATTTTTTTATTGTTTCGATTTTTCTCAGATCCTAAACTGACCAAATGACTTCTGGAAATTTTTTCCTTATTTATAAACAATTGTAGTAATTAATGTGCATTAATTTGATAGGACTTTGCCCCAATTCCTTGATTTTTGGCTTTTTGTTTGTCTAATTCTCATTGGCTATTTTTTTTCTTTTTTTGATTTGAACCTGCCACGACCTGATCTTGGTTCAACTTATCATCTTCTGATTTTTCCATAATTATTTTATATTTTTCTTTAATTATTTGCTTAGTTTTTGGCCAATTTCGGTAATTATGCGTATTTTTATCTACACGTAAATACATATGGGGTATACGTGAACATTCCTAATTATTATTTTGGTCATTCTAAAATTTTTAGTATACATATAATCTATCTCTAGTAATTTATTAGTTATTATATTACACATTTCGCCTTTTCGGTAATTAGCAATTATTATGCTTAAAATTTGAAAATTTTATAGTCTCCTATTTTACTACTTATTTTCTTAAATTTAAGTTTACGGGGTCATTTTTACTAATATTTCTCTCAATAGTTTATAATTTGGGTTTGATCGGATCATTTAGCCGATCGCCCTAAATTTTGGGTTTTAAGCTCAAACCTACGTTACTTGGCTTATCTTTAGGGCTTACACCGTGCCTACCATAGACATGATCTACACAAGGCATCGACGACTCCTCACTTTGAAGTAAACAATTCGATTAACAATTATACTACAATTATGAGAAATATTACAAATTTCTAATAAACATAGATAATTATAAGTAAGTCCACAGAGCTTCCCAAGAAGTTTTACATAATCACCACAGTTTACTAATTTACAGAATAACTATCAGTCTTTAATCTTTAACTACAAAGTCAGTCTAGTTACACATTATACTAAGTAACTTGATCCTCACACCCCTAGCTTCAAAAGGACTAACCTCTGGGTAATTGTAGGGCGGCATAGTACTTGAAGTGATCACAAATCAGAACCCGCAAAAGGATCTATAAGGGTATGAGCAACTACAACTCGGTAAGTTGAATTGGAGACTCATGAATGCATACAAGCACAAACAGGATTATCAAATAATTATTTCCATGCAATGCAACAATCAAGTGTCATCGCACAACGTAGTCCGATCTGTTGTAAAATCAGAGAAATTTCACCCGCTCCAATCCGGGTTGAGGAGTTCCATGTTATACAGCAGCTCACAACCAAACCCAGGCTTGTGCAATGGAGACCTCGCTCATTCCGCGACTACCTTCAAACCATTGACTTCACCTCTGCCGCGACCTCCTCTCCTGTCATTTAGTTCGACTGAGGATGAAGAAAGGACCATTTTGCAATCCTGCGCTATCCCTTTCGAAGGGGTCGGTATTTGGTTGGAGAATCCTATGATCCCTTAACGGGTTGCAATGCATGACATTTTTTGTTATTAGGGTCGACTAAGATTAAATTCCGTTTAGGGTGTTCAAACAATTTCATACCAATTCAATTAGTCACAAATCACTCACAATGCAAGTTTCAGTACGAATTCAAATACATCAAACACATGCATAAACTACTTACAATCACAAGCATATACAAGCTTAAGTCTCCAAGCACTACAAAACTAGTACTCTATTACAATAAGCAATAACCCAACTTACTTGAAATTGCTCCATCGCTCGATCCCTTAGTCGTGAGCTGATTTGTCTCTAGGTGTCCTATAATACAAATAGGTCTTTTTAGTACTTATATTTTATGGATTCTTATTATAATTCATAATGTAACTCATTTTCCCCATGTATACCTATAACGTACTAATGATTCGTTGTACTATATTTCGGGGTTCGAATCCTAAACTATATTCTAGTTTTAATTCCTAAGTCTTAAATAGGCTCAAATCCTAGTGTAACATTAATCACATTACACTCGGGTATTCAAATATCCTATTGGGTCGTAATTTGGTATTCTAAACTATTCAGTATACGCTAACCCTAATTGAGGTATCGGATTTATTCCCGATATGTAAAAATCTTACATTTTGAGATATTTACTTAAAATTAAATGTTATTTCAGATTTATTATTTTTCTGATTTCTATTATAATATTATCTAAATAACCCTATTTTTTTTAGATTTATTAATTTACAATTTCACATATTACTAATTTCTTATATTACTTACCTAATTTCCCTAATTAACCATACTTAATACTTAAAGGCTAGGATTAGGGTTCCACTTCAGAGATTAACATCCCTAAACATATAATTAATATCTAAATCAGTAATTAACATCTTAATCACCTAATTAACCCCAAATCACCCAATTTTCCATCATTTTAGGGCTAAAAATTAACTTAAAAATTTCGAAAATTAATTTTAAAAAAATGGCTTCATAGCACTATTCTACATCATATGAGCATCCTACAGAAAAAAATTGAGCTCCAAACTACACTCCTAAGCCTATTTATTTTCCGGTTTAATCATGCTCGATTTTGAACAATTTGTTAAGGACCCTATATTTTCAGACATAATTAAACTAAATAAATATTTTTCCCTAAATCTACATGCATGAAAACCTCAGAATAACAAGTTTCATAATTTTCTGGGCAAAATAACTAATTTTACAAAATTATTCAAAAATCGGGGTTAATAAATAACTAACCGGTTCAAAGCTTTCTGGCAGTCCAAACTCGGTCCAAGGCTGTCGGCCGGCCCAGATGGTGGGTTTTGTGTAGGGTGGTGGTGGTGGTTCGGTCCTAGGTGGTGATAAGTGGTGGGTTTGGTTCACTTGCCTAATCTGCACAGTTTTCTTTTTTTTTTTTTTTCTGGATTTTCTCTCGATTTTTTTCAGTGTTCCTATTTTTCCTAAATGCTAAACTGTCCAAATGACTTCTGTAAATTTTTCCCCTATTTATAGACATTTGCTGTAATTAATATGTATTAATTTGAGAAGACTTTACCCATTTTCCTTGATTTTTGGCTTTTATGTTGTCCAAATTTTATTGGTTGATTTTTCTTTTGCTCATCCTGACATGCCGCGACCTGATATTGATTTATCTTATCCTCTTCTGATTTTTTATGATTTTTCCATAATTAATTTATAATTTTCTTTAATTATTTACTTAGTTTTGGCCAATTTAGATAATTTCGCGTATTTTTATCTACACGTAAATATATTTGGGGTACATGTGAACATTCTTAATTATTATTTTGGTCATTCTAAAATTTTTAGTATACATATAATCTATCTCTAGTAATTTATTAGTTATTAGATTACACTTTTTGCCTTTTCGGTAATTAACAATTATTAGGCTTAAAATTTGAAAATTTTATAGTCTCCTATTTTACTACTTATTTTCTTAAATTTAAGTTTACGGGGTCATTTTTACTAATATTCCTCTCAATAGTTTATAATTTGGGTTTGATTAGATCCTTTAACCAATCGCCCTAAACCTTGGGTTCTAAGTTCAATCCTACGGTTACTTGGCTTAGCTTTAGGGCTTACATTCATGTCATGCTTGGGTTATAATAGAAAATTAGGTAAACTATAATAAATATTAGTTAATTGAGGATCCTAGTTTTCCCGAATACTTATGAGTCTCATTGTCTTTTAAATACCTCATTGTCAAGTTTTGGGAATTCCAAAAAGCTTAGAGAGTAAGCATTAATCTAGGTGATGGAATTCTGATGATTTCCTATTTGCTTGTTGTTTGATGTTATATGCTGCTTGTTAGATGATACCAGTTGTCTATTGAATAAATAATTGCTTTATGTGTTATCATCTATGTAATCACCTCCTTAAATTAGTAAATATAAATATTTAACCAAAATAACTGATTATATTTATCACATGTCTATAACTCAACCGGTATATTGATGGAGAGTACTAGCTTTGTAGATTTTTGAGAAAAATGTTTTTGAAAAACAATTTCTCAATCTTAAATAGATTCTTATATGATTTCTATGAGGACTCGTAGTACCCGTGGATGATATTTTTATCGTTAAAGCAAAGTTAGCATGGTATCTCCAATTAATAATAAGAAGACTCGCATATTTGTGCCCGTAAAGCCTTGGATATAATTAATAGCGAGAGAACTCACTTTGTTGTACTCGAGGGGCCTTAAATATGATTTGTTGATAGTAAATGACCCTCGTTGGAGTCCACTTATTTAGATTGGTATTTCGTTCTTGGGTAAGGTAACAATCGAATGTCATCTAGAGGGACAGCATCCCTAAGTAGCCTCATGCAGTAAAGGTGAGGTGCTCCGTAGGGTTAATTATAGGGGATAATCGATGTGTAGACGACGTAAACCTATACCTTCTATAGTTCCGGACTCTTATGAATGTATTGCTTACATTCATCACACATGCATTGATTTCGTATGTAGATAGATTGTATGTGTGCTAATAATCTTTGATAACTTACTTGAATAATAGTGGTGAGAAGCAAACTCACTGAGCTGTGGTATGCTCATTCTCCTATAGTTTCTTTTACAAGTTTATTTAAGTTAGGATTATGATGAATTTCAAGTATTGAGTACAAATTGAAGATAGATTTGATAATATTAGAGTTAATTGAAAAGTGTATAACTATTACATAAATATTTTATATAGAAAATATTTATATGTTAGGATTATGTATAATTTAATATTTCTTGTAATTTATAGAGTTAATTTAAACTGTCTTATTATTTAGTAGAGTATACCAATTCTCTACAATTCAGAGGGATTGTAGAATATTGAATATTCATAATTATTTATATTTAAAATCTTGCAATCTTTAACTTGTAGGGTGGTTTTTGTATCATAGATACGCACATGATATGCAAATTTTAAATAATCCCATTAAACTCCCCTTAGAATCATGACAATTTCAAAAGCACTTTCTTTTTTTATATTCCAGCTTTTTATGATAACATATGCTACAATTCAATCATATTTATTTCACCATATATTTTACATTTAATTTTCAATATTTATTATGTAGCAATTAATTGCTTACATTACATTTCATTGATTTGTATATTTTAATCTCTACTTATCATCTTTATGTATTATATATATCCACCACAAAGTGGGTCGTTAAGGGATTGTTCTCACATCTTCCATTTATCGTTTTGTTCTCTTCCTTTTCAATCTTTTTTCCCCCGTTTCTAATTAATCAAATGGGCACAAATGTTTTGTCGTTTTTCTTATTTAAATGATGGCTTAGAATCTATCTTTGTTGTTATTAATGGTTTAGATTAGTATTTATAAGCTCTGTACTCAGCAAGTAGGGATAAAATGAATATCTTTAGAGTATCGGTGAAATTAACCCGATTAATCTAAAAAATTATGAATAAGCTCGAGATATTAGTCAAGGAAATCTCATGGACCCAAATATTAAAAATATAATAAAATAATAATATAACTAATATAGTACAATTTAACTATATTACTTATTATATACTATAATTGTATAAAATAAGTCTCATTAGTTTATAAAATTTTACAGATAAATTATATATGTAATAAAGTTAATATAAGACATAAAATAACATATGGAATATATACATGTGTGTCGTATGTAATTTTTAAGTATATACGCATACCTGTAATTAGCTAAAATAGGGTAGAAAAATCAATAAAAAATCAACCAAAAATCATACAAAATAAGTAAACAACTAGGAAGAAGAGAATTTAAGCGTGGCAAAGCATGGACAGGTGTTTAGGAATAAGCGAAGTTGTCATGTAAGGATTTAGATTTTGAATTTAAAGGATTATGCATTGAGGAGAGAGAAAGAAATCCACTTACACATTTAAATGGTTTAGAAAATTAAAAAAAAAAAAAACTCTCCTGCATTTAGTTCATGTAAAGTAGGAAATGGAAAAATTAAGTGATGGATTTGGGGAATTAAAGAAGTAAATTAGGAAAAAAAATACAAAAAATAGGTGCAATACGAGCAATAAAAGGATTAGAAGCTTAAAGGATTGCTAGAGTTCAACCATCACCACCACCAGAAGTTATGCCCACCGCTTCATGGTTTTGATAAGGTAAGAGCAGTTGTTGGTAGCCCAAGCTTCAAATTCCAATAGGTATCCACTTTTATCTGATTTTGTAAAATTTTGTAAAACTACCAAATATGCCTAGAAAATTATGAAAAAAAATATATTCTTACATATTTTCATATATAGAATTTAGGAAAAATATCATTTTGTATAGATTTAATAGCTAACATATACGTCCTTAAGAAATCAAAGAAATTGGAGGAATCGAATAATTTTTGAAGTTGAAATAAATTAGGTAAATGACGTAATTTTTACTTCAAAATTTTTCTATAAACTATCATATGTTAATATTAAATTGTCATGTAAATTTTTTTTGTGAAGCTATTTTCTATATTTTTATTCGATTTTTGAGCCTTAAACTATGTATAAAATAGTACTTTTAGTGAAGAATGATGTATTTTTTTTAGGAATATCACTTATATATTGAGTTTGATTCAATAATTGGAGTATGTATACTATTCTAGAGTGAGTGGATTGATTAGTAAAGTGAAAAGTTATAAAAAAATTATTTATTGGCCTTAAAAGGTGAATTGAGTAACTTAAATGTCTAGGTTAGATTTGGATAAATTGGTGAAATATGATGTATTGTATGATGAATTGAGAAATAAAGAAGCTAAGGAAGGTTTGTTGAAGTGTTACTTGTTATTTTAAATTGATTTCATAATTGTAAATTGGAAGAAAGTTAGTAAATTAGCTAATTATAGGGCATTGATTAAAAGTAGATGATGATTCATAGGATTATGTGAATGAACTTTTTACTAGAATAATACTCAAATAATATTTCGGAAGCAAAACTTAGGAATAAAACGTAAAAGCAAGAGAAGCAAAAGATTAGTCAAAGGATGATTTGATTAAAAGCTTTAGAGATAACAGAGTCAGAGAGTAGCTTAGAGGATAACGTAATAAGGGGTTTAACCTGGAGAAGTTTAGAAACTGTCTTAGAGGATAAAACTAGTGTAACAAATGACCCCTGTATAACTCAGAGGATTTCTGAGCTAAGAAAACCATTATGAATCTACTTAAATCTTAACTCAAAGGATTTGGCCAATTATGGTAACTTATAAAAATCAATAGGGGTAACAATTAGGTTATTAGACTAAATACCGACACTTTTATAGGGATAGCAAAAATGATCATTTTCCGACTCTTAGTTGAACTGAGTGATAAGAGAAGGAGTCACGGTAAAGTTGAGATTCGTGGTTCGAATGTTGTCTATAGATGATGGTGTTCTCTATTGCACAAGACTAGATTTAGTCTGATAATATCATGTTGAAACTCCTTGAAATATTGATTAAAATGGACGAAATTACTTTAACTTACTAGTTAAACATTATGAGATACTCTATCATTTATCTGTTGCATTTTCATTTGCATTTAAATAATAATTGAATAACTATGTTTGTTAATGTACTCTTATAATTCCACTCATTCTTACTAAGCTAGTTAAGCTCATATCCTAATAAATTGTTTTATAAGTATAGAGTAGTACCCAAAGATGCCTTGTTACAGTTGTCCATAGATTAGTTCCAATAGGTTGGGGAGTAAAGTGTTGAAATCTAATAAATGGATTAAAGCTCATGTTATTTTTGCTTTTCTTTTATAGGAGGATTATAAGATTTTCCTGGGAAGCCTTATAATCTTCATAGGCTCATTATTATATCTATATATGTAATGTAGTTCTCTTGTAGAGATGTACAGTTTCTTTTGGGAAACTTTGCAACTTTTGATATATATAAAGTTATGTAAAAAAACTAAACCATCTATAGAAATGAGAAAAGATATTTTGATAAAGTCTTACTCTACAGATTTTATATACTATAAGTGCCCATCCAATTACTTCAAAGTTGGTTAAGTCGTCATTTGCCTTGTATGAACTATACCTATATTAGTAGCTTCGAAGAGTAGCTTCTAACATTGGTTAGTTTATATGGCAGTATTGTTACGAATTCTCAAGTTTGTGGTGTAACAGTATTTATATTAAAAGTATTAAAACCTCTCTATAATAATAATTATTTTTTGTCCATATTAATTTTTAAAAGATATATGCTAATTACGTTTTGCAAGGGTGTTGGATACAGATGCAAGTGTCATGTGCGTGTTACGTATAAGGTCATGCTACACGTGATCGGGGAAATGACTTAAGTGCTTCGTACAGGATGATCAGGAGAGAAGTATAGGAAGGAGGAGTAAGTGACCTTAGTAAGGCTCTAACACGTACGGTAATAGGTGGATGAGCGCAATAACATCAAACTTTAAGATTAATGAAGAATCAAATAGTATTCTTGATGTGTTTGGGTGTTTAATCTTTGAGGCAAAGTTCTAGCAAAGTAACGTAACGATATTAATGGGGGGTTTTCTTCTTGTCTAAATGAGGAAATGAATAAGGTATTTATAGGATATGATAGGTGAATTCGATACGTCGGATCGTAATGTTGATCAATTGTTAGAATTGAAGCCTTTTATATATAGGTATGAAATGGGCTTTTTTTTATAGGTTTAGGCAAAAATAAAGGGTTTTATATTTCATTAGTGTGAGCCAAATCAAAAAAGGTTGTATCGAACGAATCAATCAAATGGGTCCTACTCCAAGCCCACTATATCAAATCTCCCTTTATCATCCCGATAATTTATGGGCTTGGCTCCTCAAGTCTTGTCACCTTAGCCCAAGGAGTCAAATCCATTTGATCAATGGGTTTGAAACTCAATATTAAATTTGGCCCTTTACACGTTTCAAATGAAGTTTGCCAAAATTTATGTTTTATGAAGTTAACCGATCCTGTTGCTTATGTATTGTTATTAACAACTCACTTCCATTTGTTGTCATCACCATTTGAATTTATGAGAATTCCTTTGAAGTTAGAGTTTTTATAGGAATTGAAGTACTGCACCAAATGAGGAATCAAATGTCACTATTGGGGTTTTAAATTGATTGAACAAGGAGCAATTAGATTTAAAGAAGGAATCTTGAAGCTGTATAGGGTTTGTTGGTGATTTAATAGCTATACTCAAGTAAAATGAATTGAAAGTTTCAAATTTTTTTTTCCTTTTAATTTTTAACTTTCCCCCTTTTTTGGGAATTTAGATATATTAATAATATTTTATTTTCCATGTAAGAAGAATACATGGCCTCTAGAAGAATATATTAGCAGATAAACTTTATACTCAATTTTATGCGAGAAGAATCATATAACAGGCTAGTTGGCAAGTCTGGTGTAACTACAAGAAGAAGAAAGCAACTTTTTTTTTTGCAATTCCCTGTATGCAGATTTTGAAATTGTTAGAAAAGGCTATATATGTAGTGTTGTATGTTAGGAGTTTAAAACTCGAATTTTGAATGAAGCATTAAGCTTCAACTGTTATTTCATAATACTTATTAATATTAGTATTGATTTTAACTAAAAATAAAAATTATACCTATTAATTCTTTTTTTTTTTTCAAGATTGTGCAATTATAGATTTAAAATATCTATTGTTGACTAATTTGTAGGTTTTATGTCTTTTGGTGTTAAGCTAAAACATCAATCGATTATTATAAATAAACAAGAATCGATCAAACTTTCTATTTGATTTAAATTATGGGAGGTAAAAATTCGTAATGAGAACCATTTGGTTTCTCTTCTCATACGATGCTGGTTTTTTATTTTTTTCATTTATCCATTATACATTTTATTTCATAGTTAATGTAATGATTCTATATTTTTTAGAAAATCAAAAGTTCATGAATACATAATGACATTTTCATGTTTATAGTGATAAATACATATCAAATTAAATAGAAATTAAGAATATTAATAATGTAGAGTTATATTACTAAGCATTGCAAAAGAATGATATTTTTTTTTTCACCAAAGCAAAAGAATGAACATATAAGAGCAAAATTTGCTTGTCATGAACAATTTAAAATATAAAGTCTTCATTACATCAACAAGAAAGGAATTTGTTATTAGAATATATTTCAATGAAGGTATATTAATAAAGCAGACTAAATGAATAAAATCATAGAACATGACATATATATCTTTAACGATTTGTTAATGTACATTTATTGAAATGTTAATTATGACATGATGGAATATAGTGCATCATTACGAACATAGATATAAGTTTTGTATATAATACACAATATAAAATATGTTTATCTTATATTACCTTTTAATGATTTAATTCATAAGTTGCTTATACTTTTGATTTTGTCAATTTTTTTTCTTTCTATGTTATATATTGTTTTTCTCTTAATTATTCATTTAGTAGGTTATAGAAGGTGTTAAGTATGAAGATTCTATTTGATTATTATTGATGCCAATTAATGGAAAAATTTAAGATTTATTCAATTTAGATATTAGTGCTTCAATTAATGATAGAATTTAAGGAAATTCACATTTGAAGGAAGGTGGAATAAAGGGTATTCATAACTACACCCTTCTTACTAAACGTCATAAAAAAGTAAAAGGGTATAAACAAAATTATAAAAATGTTAAAAATTATTTAAGATAGAAAATTTTTATTACATTAAAGAGATATTATGATTTATTAACAAAAAGATGAAACAAAATATAGAATATGAATCAATACTTATTACATGAATTCATAAGAACCTAAATCTTTTATTTTATAAATATTCATTTATTCATTAAATGCTTATATTTTTTATTTGTCATTTTGATACTTTTTGCTACTAGAAATTATTTTTTTTGCCATTAAGTATTTTCTATTGATCATTTAATTTTACAAAAGTTCAAATTATGACAATTTAACAATGATGATTAATAGTGTCAATTAATGGTAGGATTTAAAGTTGATTCAACTTGACTTTCAACCTAAATTAGTATTAGAATTTAAGGAAATTTAATAATAACAATATAAATAAAAGTATAATAAAGAGTACTAATAATTTATGTCTGTATTGCATCTAAAACTTAAATACCAAATGTTATTTAAGATCGAATGTCTTATTGTATTAAAGAGATATAAGGACTTATTGTAATTAATCCATGAATATTAGTAATGCACATATAAATAGAAATTTATGAAATTTGAGGTGTGTAAGTGAAAATATTGAAATGGATGAAAATAGATGATATAAAATGGATTGCAATTCTTCCATAACTAAAATAACATTAGGAAAAGATGATATGAAATAACATAACCCTTTTATTTAATATAATATATGAATATGGAAAAAACAATTGATAATCTTATGTAATTAAAATATAATAATTCTTACGATTTCATAATAGTAATTATACCCTATATTTAACAATTTACGATATATAGTGTCAAAAAATGGAGACAATAGAAATATATATATATATATATATATATATATACATATAACCAACTTAAAACAACATTAACCAATATGCTTTACCTACACTACGTAATCTAAATGTAAGAATATCAATTGTATGAAATGTTAGTTATAAGACATCTATATTATTAATTACATGTAAAATTAGTGGTTAGAAATATGGCAAAGAAAACGACAACAAAAAAATTTCATAAATTTTTGTCTCTTTAAAATAGTTAACACTGGAAGTCATAATTTATCTGTTCTATTTCAAAACTTAGCTTATATATCTGTAAAAGAAGTAATGAAAAACATCTAAATCAACTAAATTATTTCATGACAATGTCAAAATTCCATGGATTGAAAAAGGTAACTTATAATTATTGAATATTGATTATCTTTATATTTATTACTTTGTATTAGGACAATGATAATTGTTCTAGGTGAAGAAAAAAACATGCTAATTGTCATTAAATCCTTAATGTCATTCAAGTTGATAATATTTTTTTTTAAGTATATCAACATAATTTGTTGTGTATAAATCATCATAATTAATTATTAAT
This sequence comes from Lumnitzera littorea, assembly GCA_024138015.1. Lineage (NCBI taxonomy): Eukaryota > Viridiplantae > Streptophyta > Magnoliopsida > Myrtales > Combretaceae > Lumnitzera > Lumnitzera littorea. The sequence goes on along the minus strand of JAMXBB010000004.1, from coordinate 118,407,986 downwards.
TTCCAACAACAACAATAATTAGTACATAATAATTTGTTTAAATGCATAGCCTTTTTTTTTCCTATAAATACCTGCTCAATACATTTTATTCCTTTTAAAGAACACATTCTATTGTAAATTTATTTATTTGCATAAATAATTTGTCATGTATAAATATACGATATGTAATATTTAATATAATTTTAATATACGTTTCATATGATACAACATAATGAAATATAATGTAATGTAATGAAATTACTATTTAAACTTTTTTTATAATACACAAAACATTAAATTATTTTTATATTTGTTATCTAAAAAAATTATAATCATCGTTTAAACTTTTATTCGTATGTTGAATGGACTCTTCAATGTATCTTTGTTAGGAAATTAATTAAATATATTAATGGATAATATTTTTTAGATAATTATTTTAGCATTTGTTATTTTCAAAAATAAAAAATTTATAATATAATTCAAATTTTAATCCCTACGTAGCACGGGCTCTTAACCAATTTTGAATAAATTTATAAGGCAATATCAAATATTTTAATTTTGTACATAAAATTTTATTAGATAAGTATGGAGTTCAAAAGGAGATGTATTTGCTTAATAATATGGACATTTTAATTCTTTGTGTTTTTGTATTTAAGTCTTTCCTTTAAGGGTATTTACTTATTTGATTAAGAGATTAATTTTTTAGGTTTATATAATCTATATAAGATACTTTTGCTTTCAAATGGAGAAGGGATATATGCCAAAATAAAAAGAAAGAGATTTCTTTAACATAATGATTATGTAAATGTTTGCGACAAAGATTATGATATGAAAGATTAAAAAATAATGACTTTCTATTCTTTGTTTATTTATTTATTCATTTATTTTTGGTATAATAGAGATGGAATTCGCTAATTTTATATACAAATGAGTGTAGAACCTTATAATTAGCATTATTATCCTAATTATTCTATGAATGACATTATGTGTATATTTTCTTCCTTAAACTTTGATTTTTATGCTTCATGTAATTAAACTTTTGCAATTTTTTTCATTTAATATTTCAAATATTCGATGTTTCATTTTAGTACTTGCATTGCGAGTATATGCTCACTATTTGACTTAAGTGATCTATAATTCTCAATATAAAAATATAAAAGGCTGTTTTCAATAATGTTTTGCATAAATCATCTCTTTCTTGTGGAAGAATCATAAGGATCCACATCTCATTTTATGTAATACTTGTATGTCAATAGTGGAATTTTTCAGTAAGAGTTTTTCTTCACGAGACTTGTTCCAAAAACGACTCATTCATTATGTACACTTCACCTAAATGATCGCCAGTAACCACATGATTATAGTGTAAGTTTTATGATATAAATAAGGTTTGAAGAATTAATATTTTCATTGCTAACAAATCTAAAAACTCTTCTCACATATCACTTCATATATTTGTTTCCTCTTAAAATGAGTCTAGGTTTCATATGATGATAGGGAACCTAATCATTTTTTTTTTTTAAGAAAATCCTCCAATATTGTTTGTTAGAAAATATGAATCACACTTGCCAACATTTAAGTTCTAAAGCAAGTAAATGAGGGTACTATTACATTCCTTTTATGATAAGAACAATGCTTTTTCTTTTTTATCCAAATTCATGTATCACAACACCTACCCTCATATTGTTTTCTTTTTTATAACTAAGCAAGATGACTTTCTTAAAATTATGTAAAATCACATTTATAATCAAGTTTAAATTATGTAAACTCTTCTTTGAATTAATGCAGTCTATGATGTTGAATTTCCAACTATTGGTGTCTTTGTTGATGTTGTCTGTTTTGCATAAACCGGTAATATATGCTCTAGAAGAGGTGAGAGCCAATTGGCCATTTGGAAACGTGATGGAAGATTCCTGAAGGAACTCCTCAAATTTTGGGTGGCATTAACTGCTCTCTTTGTTGAGGTCTCCACTTTACACTTCCATTACTCTTCTTTCGGCTATGGATGGATTACCTCTATTCCAAAAGTAGCAAGATTTTCTTTTAGATTTTTATTGTTGTTGTTCATGTATTAATTATCATGTAATTGTTGTATTTCTTTTCTTCTTTACCTATTATTGTATAACCATAGAGAAGAAGAGAATTAAGTTCGATTATATTAAGAAACAGGTATTCATACCACTAGACAACAAAGGCTTTAGTATGTTGATGTTGTATCTAAAATATAACATTGATGCCAAATTCATTAATACTATGAATTTTTTTATTGTTGTTATTATATCTATTGTAATAATTTTATATCGTGGATGCTCATCTTGATATCTATACATAAACGGTCATGATAAAGATGCATAATAGCCATATATAGTGAGAGATGAGAAGCTCCAATGAGTTATATAAAAAGCCACAATTGCAACTATAGAAGTTTTTAACGATTAGGGATTTAATCGAAGTGGTTTTAAGATAGGTCTTATAAAACTCCATCTTAATCTATAAGGTTTAGTGTCTCCCAAAATGTTATAAAAACTTTATAAGGTTTTTTCTTTTATTACTAAAAATCGCTCCTAAGGATCGTTTTGAACTTGATACTCGACTCAATGTGCCCAATTATATTAAATATTTTATTTTACTTTTGATTTTCTTAACAATAACAAGAAAAAATAATGAAATAATTTATTATTCGGGTTTTCCATTGGGTTTTTTTATAATCTTAAAACCTAACCTTAAACTTATAGAATTTTATATCATGCCCTAAGATTCAATAAAGATTCTATACCCTATAGGGCTTATACCCTATAGGGCTTTTGTCGGATCAGATGGATCAAGTACTTTATAATAACCCACTCATTACATTCCTATTAGGGACAAAGAAATAAATCTAATATTGCAACTTTGATAACAAATTTACATATATATAAAAATTCATGAAATGAAGCATGACGATGTTAAAATTACAGAACAAATTAATCACTTTGATTTGTAACTTATACAAATTGCTTTTTTAACCCAAATCACTGTATAGACTCAAGAAATTGCTTTGTTCTCCTTATAAATCAAGATGGATCAATAGCATAAAACTCCTTGACAACAATATACCCATTATATCCTTTTGAGTTTGACAAATGCTTATCGCCTCATATCCTATGATGACAAATGCTTATCGCTAACTGGTGTAGAATGCATAAGTACTTTGTATAGATTTGGTATCCCTAACTAGTTTAATACAAATATGAGAAGAAATAGCATCATGTCCTATATTACTTATGGTGTTATGTTCAATTAGTTGGATAAGAATTATTTAGGCGATTATTTTGCAGTACATCTGATTCGGTTTTGGTTTCAATTTTTTTCTTAATAAAAAATTTTGAATTGGTTTAGAAAGTTCCTAAAACTTAACCACTCTGATCCCTCCCAAAACTTTAATATATAAGTAATATGTTGAAATTTATAGGTTTTAAAATCTTATATTAATATTTTGTTTGTTGGACCAAGTTGATGCATAATACATAATAATTTGGAATTAACCATCACCATCATTCTTTCATCTTTCCTTTCACACATTAGATACACATGTGACTAGTGTAAGAATAAAAAAATTTTTGAAAAGTAGTAAATGAAAAGATGTATGAAAAATAAATGTAAAACATCATGATTTCAAAACTATATAGGGTAAGAGTTTCAAAAAATAGATATTATAATATGATTTAATAAAATAAAATAAAACATAGTTTCCAAACTATATATCATAGTAAGTATGATATAATATGATTTGATTAAAAAATTAATGACATTTATTTGTTTTAATTTTTTTTTTTTAAAAGTTCCAATGTCATTAATGGGATTGATGAAAAATATGTATCAAAGTATTATAATTTTAAAACGATATAAGAGAAGAGTTTTCAAAACTATACATTATAATATGACATGAACAATTTTTTTTCGATAAATAGCAAATATCATTTGCTAAATCAACAAGAAATAAAAACTGTTCACAAGTCTGAGTTTAAGAGCTAGTTACAAAACCAACAGTATCACGAAGTTGCATATGCAAGTTTCTTAAACTACTATGATTATTATCTAAGTCTTTTGCTATGACATTTAACAAAAAACTTGCAAAATCATGATTATATAAAAAGTTTTCTTAAGAGTCTAGTCCATGCTTTGCCAACATATCCACAACTTCCTTCCTTTCCTTATTGACTCTATAAATACATACAAATTAAAAGAGAGAGAGAGAGAATTTAAGCATGATGCCAAAGTTGGATAACAAAGGTTTGTGTCAACATTCTTTTATTCAACCAATCTATGACTAATTTTGAGTCCACTTCAACAATAATTCTATCTACACCCATCCTATTAGCTAAGTTCAAACCTTCCTTTACTACTATCAATTCTGCTTCAAGATATGTAGCCTATTTGATGTGTTTGGAAAGACCCCTTAACACTTACCCTGAACTGTCTCTACATATAACACCAATTTCTTATTTGGTTCCCTTACTATTACAAGCTCTATCACAATTCACTTTTACCCATCTTTGCTTAAGTTTATTCCAATGCCCTTTGAACTTCTTTACATTTTCTTTTAGCCATTATGCCCTTTGTGTTGTCCACCATTCATTTACTTCAGTTTAAATAATATCAATACAATCTCCTGCTTTTTTCCTTAGCTGGAAAATTCTTCTATTTCGTTCCCTCTATATCCCTCCAAGGCCAAATAAGATAGTAGTTTCAGCTAGTGCTTAGTACAATTCCACTGTCTCCTCTTACAACGGGGATTTTTTCTGACCCATCTTTTCAAATTTTCAAAGTTATAATTTGAATTTTCTACATGTACACCCAATGCATTCCATAAGTTCTTACTCCAATGACAGTTGAGTAGGATATTGGGAAGGGTTTCCTCTTTTTCATTGCATAAGGGACATGTATCAACAAAGTTCATACCTATCTTACATGGATTATCCTTTGTTGCTAAGCTATTATGCAATAGTCTTTAGATAAACATTTGAATTTGTGGTATAATGGGGATTCTCTAAATCCACTCCCATTTTTTCTATGTTGTATGTTTTGATTCACTCGTAAGTTAATCTTGTGGATAACTTATGCGAAATGGGCCAAGTTTTAAGTCTTCATTGTCCCCTAGATTGAAGTATCCCAGTTTATCTCAAATGCTCTTATCAATGGGATACTTAATAATGTTCTCATTGCATTCTCTTGGGCTTATCTAAGCCTGTTACACTATTATCATCTCATCATATTCACTAAGTCCATAAAACCACTTAGACACTTTCCCACCTACTGTCCATCAATCATACCAAATTTTTGCTACCTTACCATTCCTAATCTTGACTATGCTCTTTTCATCTATTCATTTCATCACTGTCTAAAGTTCCTTGTAAAAATCCAGTGCCTTTTACCCACCTGCCAGCTTCAATTTCGTTATTATATCTCTATCTAATCAGATTTGTCCATAGGTGATCTTTTCTTCACACTGTCCATGCTAATTTGGCACAATTAGCTATGTTCTTAAGTTTCATGTCAAACATACTAAGACCTTATGCCTTATCCAGAGCTTTCACTTGTTCCCACCTAACCTAATTGGGCTTTTTTGTTTCATTTGTTGATCCCTAGAGAAAATTCTTGTGAATCTTTTCTAATTTATCCGTTATCACCTTATGAATCAAAATAGCTTAAGAGTAACGATTCAATATAGTCTCAAGCATTGATGAAGTCAACAACTTCCTATTCGTCATGCTTAAAAGCTTAGATTTCCAACCCATAAGTTTCTAACTCATTTTCATTAGGATGAAATTTAAGTTACTTCCCTTTAAGCAACCTCCTTCCTTAACTGGGATTCATAGGTATTTTCCTATGTCTGTATTATGTCTTATGCTAAACAAAGGACAAATTTTCACCTTTAGACTTTAGCCAGTGTTTCTCGAGAGGACAATGCAGGACTTTTGGTAGTTCACCTTTTTGTCTTGAAAGCTTAGCAAAGTTTGCCATAGCTTCCATTATTTTCATGGTATTCTCCTTTGAAGCTTCACCAAACAACAAGGGATCATTAGCAAAAAAGAGATGAGAAATATGAAGTTTGTACATCGGATTTTTAAAGGCTTCCAATCTCCTTCTTCAACCATGATATAAATGAATCATATTAGCATTTAAAACAATTTGGTACTTGTTTAAGGGGTCTCCTTGTAAAAGCCCTTTGCTAGATGATGGTTCCTTCATCATGGCTCCATTTAAAACAATTTAGTACTTTACCAGTGCATGACAAGATCCAATAATATTTATCTAATCGCTTGGGAAATTTAGACTTTGTAAAGCTAGTCTTACAAAGTCCCATCCCATGCAATTGTAAGCCTTTTCCAAGTTAACCGTTATGACCATCCAACTTTTTTCCCCTTTCTTTTACGTAGAACATACATGATTTCTTGGAAGATAATGTTATTGTCTCTAGCAAATCTCTAGGTATGAAGGTGGCTTACTTTAGGCTAACAAGCTCATTGAGATACAGATGGATTATGTTTACTAGGAGTTTACTTAGAATCTTATACATCATGGTACAAAAGCTTATCGGCCTAAAATCTTTCACTTTGTTTACTCCTATCATTTTTTATATGAGAACAATTAAGGTCTTATTAATTTCCTCTAACACCATTCATGTAGTTAGGATATCTTTTATTGTTTGGCATACTATTCCTCTTCACATACTCCAGATGACTTATTATTACCCATGCTCTATAGGGCTTGCTTATTATCTTTGTCTGTCTACAGTTTCCTTAAGTTCTCCCTTTCTTCCATTGATAACGTTCTCTGCTCTCCTGCTTGTATTGGAGTATGTTGGTTGATAAAGATACGTTCAGTTGTGAATAGATTTTTAAGAAACTCTTAGAAGAAATGTCCTTTGTCTAATTTCCTATGGAATCAAAGAGCTTAATCACTTTAGACTTTAATGTGTCCATATTTTTAAAATATAAAATAAACCTGACATTTCTTTTTAAAAGCAATTGGTTGATTTAGTCAATCATTCAAGCAGCATTATTGAATAAAGTCCATTGATGTTAATTTTTGACCGATTTTTTTTCCTTTAAATGGTTTTGTAATCATTATTATTATGAATGAATTATTATAGAAGCATTATACAAAACATTCTTTATGTAAATAAAACATTCATTTTGTAATTAATCACATTGCAGATATATTTAAGGGAAGAAGTGTATCATTTAAAAAATGAAAATGGCAAACATTGTACTTAGCGTAAGATTACAAAATGATAGGAATTAGGCCCTTAGACCAATCACTTGTAGCTGAGTTAGAGGACTCTGAGGACTCGCACGGAGAATACTACTTTAAAACCAAAGCTAAGATGGGGATCCTTATGCCGAATCGATCTCTTATCGACCAGACCGTCAAATCCTTACATGTGTCGGACATGCTTTTGCCCAATAGTGAAGTCTTATTACAGAAGACAGCCCAGGACTAGCCGAGCTGAGCTTCTTAACCGACTACAGGCATCTGACTCTAATTTAATTGACTTCTTTACCGGATTGATTAGCTCTCAACCTAATCTAGATTGGGTCAGCCCCCAACTATAAACGTTATTCTGCTTTTACCTATCTTGTATTATATTTGTCCCATCTAACCACCAAACGATATGTGTCTTTTAACACAATATTCCAAAATGATTCTTTTTTTTTTCCCTACTGAATATTCTCTATCTCTTTTACCCCTTTTAATATGTTTTATGTAACCTAATTATAGAATACCCTTTAGTCTTTTCGTACATATAAAGTAATCATAATGGATAGGTATATAAACCCCCACTTTCTTGTATACAGCAATCAACTAATTAATATAGAATTATTCACTTAAGCAATCTTAGTGTTCTCATTATCATTTAACATTTATCTATTTCCTTTAGTAAGGAGTAGTGGCGAGTAACTCTTTAGTTTGAAACGGTGTGTCATATTCGATGAATTGTAGGTTAAGTAGAATCAAATGGTATGTTATATCAATTCGGTAGTTGTCCGGACTTTGCTAACTTTTTCCTTATTTGTTTTTTATCTGCATCGTGTGTTTAACCTAGGAGGCGCATCACAAAATTTATGAAAATTTAAATAAAAAATTTACAAGATTATATAATTCAATTATTATGGATGTAACGATAATATGTGATCAAACAATTGACCGTAAGAAAATGAAAACATAACACGAAAAAGGGAATAAAACATAAATTCAAAATAAAATATTTTCTTTATCAAGGTACATGTATTAATAAAATAATCTCTCTATAATCTAAGAAAATTAGATTTCACTTTACTAATAATATCAAGTTTTTTGTCAAACATAAAAAAAAAAAAAACCATTCTACTATAGGAAACAAGTGATAGGCATACCTTGTAATTTGTAAGGGTGCTAGATATAGAAACTAAAAACTCAAATTCTTTAATTTGAACTTTACTAAATGATAGATTTAGCACAGAAAGAACGAGTAGAAAGAAGACGATAATTAAGTAAAAACTAAAGACAAAAAATGAATTGAAGGGACCGATAAGCATTTAGTTAAGTATTCTTGATAAACTACATTTTGCTTTATTTTAATGAGATGGTATTCTTTATTTATTAATTTTATTTAATTATTATTACATGATATGGACCCTGGAACTCATACCATCTATGCTTCAAAGTACAAGTTTAAGGGTAAGTATAGAGTACCTTACCTTCTTACCTGTACTATACATTGTGAGAAAAAGTTTCGAAAAATTACTATCCAAAACTTACCCTATAGCTTTAATTACCTATTTAGAACCTAGTTAGTTGAGTAAGGGTCTAGATGGATATCATATACAATAAGGTTATTTGCTTACCCTTAATATGTGAGAGCATATGTATGTATGTGTGTATGTTGTTACATATATTATTTTAGCATTTTCTAGTTTTTTTTTTTTTGGTAAACTTTCCCTTTTTTTTTACCATTTTTCTAATTGTTTCTTACTTAATCTAATTTTTTAGTATTTTATTATATTATTTACTTAATCAAAATACATGGACCAATAGAAAAGTGATACATGTAATTGTATAATTTAAAATCTAACCCTATAAGTGAAAAAAAAAGAGACTATTTTGTAAATTTTTTGCAAACGTTAAGATTTAAATAAAAATTTTGAAACATTGAGAATCAAAATAAAAAATATGACGAATATTGAGGATTTTTTTTATACTTTTTTTTCTGATAAATATATTTTGTTAGGTTATATAGCCAAAATTGACTATTCTACTTCATTTATGTAGTATATAGTTGTTGAAAATCATTATTTATAAAATAAGGATAGGTCATAAATTTAGCAGAGATAGTTCCTTTTCAAAAAAATTTTTTTGTTAGAAAACAATAATAACGATTCTACCCATAGAGAAAATTGAATAATCAAACTTCATGTTCATTACCAAATGTAACTTATAAATCCTTTTTATTATTTGCATATATATCATGTATTTGTATAGTCTATATTATTAAATCAAAAGTTTATTTAACTCCATATATTATATGATTTTTTATAGCAAAAAAAAAAAAATTTATGGAAAGCATAAATGGATGGATAAATAGAGAATAGTACCAGTGTTATATGACAGTATCTTTCCATAAAATTAATATAAAAACACATCTTATATATAATTACTCAAATGAAAAAGAGAACATGAAAAAGCCAAAATTACATTTGTTGAAATTATATTTCCAGTGTACTTATTTAAAGGCATGCATAAGAGAATTAAAGTTACGTGCTTCTTCTATTGCATCATTAGAATATAAACAAAGTAAATATGTAGACTAGCAACAAAAAAAGAAAATAAATAAATAAAAAGAAGCTCAATCCCATTTCAGTATTGTCAATAACAGAATTCGGTGATAAAAGGCAGAAAGACTATACCATAAACTCATTGAATCTTGATGAATGAGTCATGTTTCATATCAGAGCCAAATAATTTCTTTTCTTTAGGAGAGGGGGAGAGTAGTTTATTGATAATAGAAAGCTCAAGCTCAAATACACCTACTATGATCATACCTACTTTTATTACTCCAGTCACTACTACTTTCAACCATAGACATAACCGCCTTCAATAAAAGCTACTTAAACAAGATAGATTACTTCTATGAGGTGTCTTACCTTAATGATTAAGAAAAAAATAGATGGAATATCTTTAACCTTGGTTAATCCATACTTAGCTTTCACTAGACCACAAAGATCTTTGTTGAGATCGCTCATCGATCAAAACTCAAAACAAGTTAAAGAATACATCTAATCCTCCAGATTTAACCAATATCTTGTTGGAGCTTCCAAAGAAGAGCAATTTGTAACCTTGTAGATACCACCAAAACAACCCAAGTTATGGTTATCTTAAGGTTACACGCATATGCATTATGGAGTAATCAAACTTGCTTTAACACTTCATGGGAGAAAAGGTTGGCCAGTAGTAGCCAGATTGGCATTCTCGGACACAAGGTTTTTGGAATATCAACAAGCTTGTGTTAGTACCATTAAAACAACCTTAAATGCTGGAACAATGTTTGTAACATTGTATCCAAACTACAATATAGCTTTGGCTGCTCCAAAGCTTTTGGAAGCATTTAAGTGTAAGTTCAAATCATTGGAGCTCCTTTGGATCCTAAGGCAATTGCTGTAACTTTGCATTACCAAATGGTATATAGGGTGCAAAATCATTCCTTGGATTTATCTTTGCTAGGGAAAGGAAGTGAAGCTCCGATCATTTCCATAGATTCTAATAGAACTTCTACAGTATTTCATACTCCAAGACAAATGTCCAGAATAGATCTTTTAAAGATCTTACCAACAACATGGGTAACGAGCTATGAAAAGTGTCACCACCCACAACACTATCCCTATACAATCAATTGACCCCTGTGTTTGTAAGGAAATAGGATGGTTTTATAATTGTCCAATTTCAAAAGACACAAGATGAACAGAGGACTAGCTCCTCTACCTTCCTAACCATGATGACAATTTAACCATCAGAAGCTTATAGAGCTTCTAAACTTAATAAGTGACTGCAACAGATTGTCAAATACTTTGACAATCAAGGAAGGCTAATTTATTTCTTCAAAAACCCATTTAATGGCCATTGTTATTTTGATGAAGATTGCCAATGTAATGACTATCATGTTAAGAGAAATTTTCTTGATAACCCTCTAAGCATCTTCTTACTAGAAGACATACCAAGATGTTGATCCTACTATCGAACCATTTAGAGAAAATTATGGGAAGTGGCAGTATATGGTTCACTATGGACTTTCACCTCAACTAGAAGAAACACTAGAAGTATGCCAATCTCATTTAAGATCTAGAGAGCAAGAGTCTCCAAGGTCAAGCCATATAGGACATGTACAAAAGACTTAATAGAATAGAGATTAGGCTTGATTCCATGAGAGGATAATCGAATTTCACTCTAAAACCACTTAGTTGGAGAATGCATAGAAGACAATCAACTCAAGTATCTCAAAGGTGGATTCTAAAGGAACAACTTCCACCTAAGAAGAGGAGAGATGAAGTAGAATTATCTTCACAAGTGAAGATTAGCATTAAAGAATCTGATACCTTATCGAATTCTAATCAAATGATCTTTGACAAAGATCTTGTGAAGGATTTAACTGATTATGATAATCCAACAACCAACGATGATCATGAGTTCCCATCAAAAGAACAAATTGAGGCAAGTAAAGTTTCATTTGATCCATCTTTCATGATGAAGCCCAAGAAGGATGAAAGTGAATTTCCACCTTGTGAAGAATATACTATGGAAAATTATCGTCACTCTCCAAAAGTTATGAATCCCACAGAATGTGATGCTTTGGGAAACCAAAGAAAGAGTAGTACAATAGAAGCTATACTCCACCAGCATGTTGACAATGCTGTTGCACAAGACAAAGTGATGAGAAGGATAGACTCTAATGTAGAGAATATCCAACAGAGGTTATCTAATGTTGAAAGAAAGTAGATGATGGCTCGAAACTAATTTCTCTCCTTCAAAAGAGACTTAAAGATGTGAGAAAATTAATATTACAACCAGGAGTGAATCTTCAAGACTATGTGGAGTAAAAGGAGTTAGAAATCAGAAAGTTGAAAATTCAAATTGCCATACTTGAAGCCAAACAAATGGGAACTCCTTGTGTTCCAACTACTTTAGAGGTAAATATCTTTTTTGACACTCTTAGACCTAGAAAAACATCAATGTTCTTCTTCGAGCCTCAATAGCAACTTAAGAAAACTTTATTTGAATTAAGAGAACAAGTCAAACAGATTAAGGCTTCTAGAAAGAAGAAGGGAAAGATAAAAGAGACTTCAACAAGTTCTATAGAAGATTTCTACCAAACTCAAAATTTGGGAAATAATGATGAACCTGAAGACGATATTTCCAAATCGAAAGTATGCATCGTAAAAACTCATGATGATAATCCTATCAAGGCTTTCCTACAAGCCTATCACTATCAGACATTCCAAAAATTGCTATGGTTGAAGAATCTAAAGAGGAGATATCTAGCTCTTCCAAATATGCATCAATAGAAGAAGAAAATGCATAAGCAGCTCTGATGGAGAAGAATTAGGTGATTTAGACTCGGACTAAGTGACAAATACATCTGAAGACTATCTAGATGAGTCTGATGATTTTAGTTCCTAATGGTTTGAAGTAGTAATGATGATGAGTTAGATTCTAATTTGACTATAGGAGCTTCCTCTTCTTCGTAAAGAGCATCTAAGTCTAGTGGCCCCTTTACATTAGATGATGTCCCATATGCTAGACGGTTGGACAAGCTCCAAGAATTTTATTCATGGATGTCAACAAAGTTCTTAACATATCCTTCCCATGGAGAAATTCTAATAGAATTTATCGGCAGATTCATTGGAATACTGAAGGATTAGTCGAATTCTGCATCTAAACAAGACCAAATATATTTCTTAAGCCTGACAAATTTTGATGAAGCCATCAACATTATTCACTGATTCCTCATAAGGAATCCAGAAGATTCAAAGGAGATAAAGAGGAAGGAATTCCACAAGAGAAAATGTTGTTCATATAAGAAGAAAGATTTGGATAGACATTTCAAGAAGAGGGTCCAACTCTTTTATCAACTTGAGGCTAACATTAACCTAAAACAAGCATTTCTCTCTTCTATTCCTCTACCATTATCAAGAGGAATTGAGTGATATTTTCAATTTAAAAATCAAAAGGTAATCTATGTCTTAGTTGGAGAAATCCATAAAATACTTCACATGGTTATTGAAGATATGTGTGACAAAAGGAGAGTCATCGAAGACTACATTCAAGGTAGCAATGTCTTTGATGAGATATGTTGCAAGCTAGATTTTTATATCAAATGTAGAAATCCTGAAAAGGAGTGTGCTTGCAGTCTAAGAAAGAAAAAGAAACATTTCAAAGTTAGAAGTAGAAAATCCTTCCTAAAAGAAAGAAGAAGATTTCCAGCCAAAAAATGAGAATATTATAAGAAGAAAGGAAGGAAAGGGAAGAAACATAATTGTTGTTTCATATACAATAAATCTGGACATTATGCTAAACAATGTCCTCAAAAAGGATCCCAAAGAATGATCCAAGCAATTATTGAAAATGCTAGAGTTAAAATACAAGAAGATGAAGACCTTGAATCATTGTTCTTAGAAGAAGACCAACCATCAGAAAAAACTTTTGTTTCTCTATAAACATACATTAAAGAATCTGATTGGGAAGACTCAGGAGATGAATTCTACTCAATACAACAAACACAACTAACCATTGCGAATGAACTCATGAGTGTTAGTACTCCTCAAGTTCCAATTTAAATTTTAATTAGCAAATATGCTAAACCAATTCCTGTGATTGCCTTCATTGATATTGGAGCTACTGAAATTATCTTTGATCCTCAAGTACTTCCCAAAGATCTTTGGATTCCACACTCAAAGACTTTTGTGATTGCATCCAATAAAGAATTCTATATACACCTTGGGAGCAAGTTAATAAAAATCCAATTTTTTCCATGATGTAGCATCATAACTCCAATTCTTAAATATCCATTACCCAATAAAGAAATTGTTGTTGGTTGGGATATACTATCCAAAATGCCTCATATGAAGATCCATCCAGAAGGTATAAGATTCAAAAAATATCATAAGTCATATATTGAACTTCTAAGATTCGACTTTATTGGAGAGATTAGTATACTAGGACTCGTCACAAGGATTAAATCAGATGCATGTGCTGAGAACCACACTGAGTTTTGGAAAAAATGTAGCCATCCTTTGTGGCAAATTAAGAAAAATGAAGATATCGATCCAATGAAAGCTAGTTATTCAGGAATGAATCTTGAACATGCTAAATTAGCAAAAGAATAATGCAACACACTACTAAGCCAAGGATTGATAGAACCTTCAAATTCACAATGGGCTTATGAAGCGTTTTATGTGAATAAGAGCACTTAACAAGCTAGAGGAAAGCTAAGGCTTGTTATCAATTACCAAGCTCTTAATCACTTTGTCTAAGATGACAAATTCCCAATCCCTAATAGGAATACATTATTGTAAAACATTGCCCAAGCTAAGATCTTTTCCAAACTTAATCTTAAAACAAGCTTTTGGCAATTAGGAATTCATCTGGATGATGAACATAGAATAGGATTTTGCATCCCAAATCACCATTACCAGTGGAAAGTCCTACCATTTGGGCTAAAGACCACTTCATCACTATTTTAGAAAGCCATGATCAAGATTTTCTAGCTCATTCTAAACAGTGTCGTCATCTATATAGATGATATCCTTCTTTTCAACTCAGATGAAACATCTCACTCTAAACTCCTCTAATAATTTTATGAATTAGTGGTATCATATTGAGTTATGCTTTTAGAAAAGAAGGTGAAGATAGCCTAGACAGAAATGGAGTTTTTAGGGATGAAAATTAAAGATGGTTGTTATAAACCAGAATCTAATATTGCTAAGGAACAATTAAAATTTCTTGATGAAGATCTCAACACCAAGCAAATACAATAATTTTTGGGAATTGTTAACTATCTTAGAGATTTTGTTCCTTAAATCTCTAAGTACACTTCTGCTTTATCTCAAATGCTCAAGAAGAAACATCTCCCATAGGGAAATAAACAGACAAGAGCAATAAAGTTCCTAAAAGAAGAATTGCAAAAACTTCCACCTCTGAATATCCCTTTAGGAGGATAACTCATTCTATAAATTGATGCTAGTGACAAGTATTGGGGAGCAATTCTTCTAAAACAAGGAGAAAAAGGAAGACATACATGTGGATACAAAAGCGGGAAGTTTAAAGACTTAAAAATCCATTACCATTCAACATTTAAAGAGATCCTTGCTGTAAAATATGGTATTAAAAAATTTAAATATCTTCTTATGGGATTGCATTTCAAAATCGAAATGGATATGAGTTTATTTCCCAAAATGCTCAAGTTTAAGCAAAAGACAATACCACATCCTTAACTGTTAAGGTGGTAAGAATGGTTTTCAAAGTACTCTCATGAAGTCAAACATATATTTGGAAAATAGAATCATGTTGTTGACTTCTTATCTAGACCTCAGAAAGAGATTGAAGAAGCCAAGATGGGAATTCTAGCATCACCTCTTTTAGGTAATATTTATGCATCCAAGATATTACTGTGGTATGAAGTCCAAATCAGTTACCTCTAAACTTATACAATTTAGAATCCTTCGTTATCCATGGTCCACATGAGTTAAGGTAGATGGTTGCAAGAGGCAATTTTGAAGAAGAAAGCAAAACTCGGATATGGGATTATTAGATCCAAATTTTTAGAAAGTATGAAGGATTAAATATAAATCCTTTTGGATTACATCCTCGATACCCTTTCATCCATCCCCATATTTGGAGATTCCATGAAGCCAAGTTTCTGGTAGAATTAAAATGGTTTTATTGGTATTTTATGCATCATTACACCATTGCTGTTTAAATTCCAACCTATGAGACATTGTAATATCTAAGAATCATCAAGGCAAATCCAAGCTTAAATCATCCAATTAATTTGACCCAATTAATGGAATGGTTCAGATCTCTACCAGTATGGGAACAAATCATTAAATCATTGATCAATCATTTAAATCAGAGATTCCCGAGAGCAAATCCATTACAATTCAAATTGATTATGGAACTTAGACAACAGTAGATGGAATACTAGCTAGGAAAGTATTATCCATTAAGAATTTGCAACTTCACCTATGGATTTGAAGGAGACATCCGAGAAGATAATAGGAGATACTGAGAAATCTAGAAGAAGTTATGCTCAATAAACTAGACCATTCCACAAGAAATATGGCCAGGTCCATTTGAAATAGAGGTACCGTAGGATCATAGTAATGATTATTAGTCTACAGTACCCTCAATCAGGTAGGCTCTAAAGGAATGGGATGAAGAGATTGATCGAATGGAGGAAGAAGCTTTCTTAATAGAATACAGCTAAGAACCTAAGTACCTTGATGACATCAATATGTCACCTTTACACAAACTAGTGATAGGAAGTATTGATTGATCTGCAAATCTTATTAGGATAATTATAAAAGCGTGTTAGTCAGTAAGTCTTAGAGATAAGGCAATTATTTAGATATGTCTAATGAATTATTTAACAATGTTTGTTGTTTGTTTGTAATACGTGTTATCAATTATTGTACTTAGTTACTGTAGTTTGTAGTAAAAATTGCCAGTCACAGGTGACAACCTATTTAAATGTTTGTATTCTAAAATGCCTATATAAGGCATTAGCTTGTATTGTGAATGGCATAACATAGCCATATGAAATATATTAGCAGTTGTTAAAAATTTCTTTTGACTTTCTGAAACCTTTCTCTTTCTCTCCCAAACCTTTAGAAAGAAATTGCTTAACATTCTGGTTTGCTTTCCAAGATTCAAAGTATGCTATGTACTTGTCTCTTATGATGAACCTATATATCAGAAATTAATCATACGGATACACAAAAAGCATGGATAGTATTTTACATTATTTTAAGTCAAAAGACTTGTTTTTATAAGTTGCCGTCGAAGTTTAGGAGAAGCAATCAGGTACAGATTGAACATTGGTGAGGCTTAAAGTAATTTAGATACTATCTATTGTTCTTCTTATTCATGTGATAAGGTATATAAGTCGGAAATGAAGCTGTAAGCTCTGATAAGGTAAAAGTGATATTAATCTATCTGTCTGGTATAAAAACGCACTATACCTTAAACTCATTGAATCTTGATGAGTGCCGAAAATTTAAAGACAACTAGTACTGGTTGAGAGAAAACGGAAAAGGAGGATAGATGCTTGGAATTTGTCCGGTGAAAGAACTCTTCCTTCTCAATTCGTTATTGTTATCTCAAGTGAGAGAACGAAGTTATGTTTTCATACATTAATATTTGCAAATTATTTATATATATATTTTATTACGCACCTATCATTTTATCTATACACAACATGCCTATGCATCTACAATATGAGAGAGAAGCCATTGATCTGTTTTATTCAAATTCCTCCGTATAATCTATTATCATTAAGAGAATAATTTTTATTTGACTCTCTTTAATATCATCTTATCGTATATCTCCCGCATTTACTGTACCCTATATTTCTACACGTTCATGGAGACCAACTGCTTAAAGCCGTAATCCATGCACACTTCTGCCACAAAACCATGCCACTTGGCTATTTTCATAACTACTTTTTCAATAACTCCAACCCAACGCAATTTAAATTGGAAGTCCATTACCCATGTTCATTCAACTCTTATTATTATATTGCAAAATGGCTTCAAATTAATGTTATTTTTAATGCAAATAACTGCTGAAAACCACCCAAATGCTTCTTTTTACAAGTTATTATACACTTCATGCTGAACATTCATTGATAGTGTTATATGCTATGGCAATAATCTATTTCTTCACCATCCACATATTAATCTCTCTATTCACTGAAACTCTCTCTCTTTTACCTTTTTTAATTTGGATTTATTTTAAGTTTGAACTAAATTTTTATACAATGCATTTAATTATAGGTAAGGCATCATGTTTTTCTCCATATACGAGTTCGTTTTATTATGAATTTTTATAGTCATTTTCTCCTTTTTCAAAAATTTCATGTGTCTATTAAGTCTCAAAGACCTTTCAAACATGTTTGTGTTATTTTTCAATACTATCATTTCCTTTAAGTTGCAAACTAAGGTAAAAATAAAATCAGACTTTTAAATTTATAATTTCCATATATCTTTTATGGTATTGATGGTACATCAATTCTAAATTGCCTTTCAAACATGTTTCCTTTTATGTCATTGCATTGTGTATTATATTTCAATTCCCCATTCTCTTGCACTGCCAAATCATTTCTTCTATACTACTAACTAAGGTAAATTTGAAATTTCCATTTGCTTTTCACGGTATTAATCTTTTGTGATATTAAAGCCTTTGGCTCTCTTTTGGTATAGGCTCCTTCTATATTTGATGATTCTAAATTCTATGAAAGTTAGCAATAAATACTTATAGACTTAATGATAAAATAAGTTTAGTAGGGATATCATTTGAAATTTTCTAAAGAAAAAGTTTTTCTATGTTTATTGTGTTTTTTGGTGCTCACTTCCATTCCACATGATGGGAACAGTTTTTTTTTTTTTTTTCACCTTTAAAAATTGTCATCTAACCATCACCTATATTAATTTGCTTATACACTTTAAACTTCTTGCAATCCCTATGGCATCATGATCATCAATTCGACAAAAGAAAATGAAGCATAAAAGATCAAACTACAAGAAATTACTCTTTTCCATTAAAAAATAAAAAGGAAAAAATGTATCCCGACCAAATTTTTCTGGTTCATCTCATGAAAGAAAAGCAATTTCCTAGAGTCCCATAGTTGATTATGCTACTTATGGATAGGAAGTGGGAAATTAAATATGTACATTAGTGATTTATTTTAAGTTTGAACTTATTATTTATAAGTGCATTTAATTATAGATAAGATATTGTGTTTTTCTCTATATAAGACTCTTTTTTATTACGAATTGTCATAGTCATATTCTTCTATTTTTAGAAATTTCGTGTGTCTACTAATTTTTATGGGCCTTAGAAGCAAGTTTGCATTATTTTTCAACGTTTCATTCTTTTAAGTTGCCAATTAAGATAAATATGAAATCCGATTTTTAAATTTATAATTTTCATGTATCTTTTTGTGGTATTAATGGTACATTAATTTTAAATTGCCTTTCAAATAGGTTTCCTTTAGTGTCAGTGCATTCGGTATTGTACTCTAATTCTTGAGTTTGTCTCAGTATAAATATAATTAGTATTGCTTTTGTTATGTATAGTTGTGCTATTGATTTTTATATTTTTCCTTTATTTTGTCACTGAAGTGCAAAGCATTTGTCAAGGTTACTTATGCAGTTACTATGGTATTATGTGTACGATTATGTAATCATTATGGTATCATTTGGACCATTATGTGGTTATTTGATAAAATTAAATACTAAAATTTATGAGAATATGTGAGACATCAAAAGTTAGTTCCCCTACCTTAAGATTATCAATATCAATTAGCTAATGTTAAAACAAAATTTTGAAATGGAAAATGCGTTTTCTTTTTCTTCATAACTCAACCAAATCTTTTTCTTCTTCTAGGTGGTTAATTGAAGCTTGTAGATAACAATTTGTCATGAGATTCGCAGAAATAGATATGATTGTTAAGGTATGATTTGTAAATTTAAAAATCTAAACAATAACAATAATATGTGTACAACACTAAATGATAACACTCTTTTACAGTCTCATTTAAATTTGATCATTTTTCTTTTAACTTAGATTGTTTTGCTAGATCATTGTTTTGAAATTAACATGTCAATGTCTTTAGTAATATTTCTTTATTCTTCTTATGCAAAAGTTCAAATAGTTGTTGATTTCTTTCAGGATTTTTCAATTCTGTATGTTGAAATTATGTTTCATATGACTCGATTTCTATAACATGCTTTATTTATTTTGATACACATGCATCACGTGAGCGTTATTGGCTAGTATAATTAACATACCTAACCGAATTGGAGTTGTTAGAAATAATAAAAAAGATTCCAACATTAAAATAAAATAAAGGGAAAAATGTGAATAGCTCCATAAATATTTACTTAGGTGTGGATTAATATTCTAAATTTATAATGTATAAACACCATATAGAATTATCAAAACGTGGTTTAAGATTTTACTAAACATTAATCATTATATATCTTTTTTTAACTAAAAAAGGATATGCTTTTTATATTATTAATTTATCAAATTTTAGAAAATTTAAAATCATATTTTGAAATTTGAGAAGGTGTTAACCTAAATCAAAATTTAAAGAATTATCTGCAAACATCCGTATTAGCTCTTTGGGTTTGAGGTTCGGTTCGGTTGGACGGGGAGGAATCAAGTTTTGGCGGGCATCATGTTTTTCTTCTCTGTATCTGAACTCCGAGTGCGGCTGCGAGGGAACGAAATGATTTGAACTGAATCAGAATAGAATTCTAAACACCGAAGGTATGCCCAGAAGACGCCTCAGACTTAACCCTTCTTCTTCCGATGAAGAAAATGAAACAGATACACAACCTCCTCCTCCTCCAAGGCCAAACCCTAATAATGCCGATGAGGACAACCGGGTGGTTATCGACGTACCCGACAACCTTACTCCCGAGGACGGCCTG
Source organism: Lumnitzera littorea (assembly GCA_024138015.1). NCBI lineage: Eukaryota > Viridiplantae > Streptophyta > Magnoliopsida > Myrtales > Combretaceae > Lumnitzera > Lumnitzera littorea. The sequence goes on along the minus strand of JAMXBB010000004.1, from coordinate 118,387,281 downwards.
GATCCTCCATCACCAGTTGCTCAATATCTCCATAAAATGGGCTTGCGACTGAACACACGGTGGCTTATGGATTGCCTCACTAGACTGCAGTCCTCATTTCAGGGTTTCCAAACCCTCGATGTTCCCGCAACTTCCAAGCTTTGCTTCCACCAGTTCTTGTGCTCCGACATGAATTTCTCAGCTGCTGGCGCCGGCATCCTTCCTCCAAATCTTAATTCCATGCACCTTGCCCTTCTTACAGGTCCCTTCGTCTTGCAGGTCTCTCTCTTCTCTCCCTCCCTCTCTCTCTCTGTCCCTGTCTAGCATATGCACATTGCAATGTACAACATTCGTTCATCTTAATCCAGTGTCTTCGATTAATGCCGAAATATGTAATCAGATTACAAGCACAATAGATAATTGAAAAAAAAATTAATATTGAATATTAGCTAAATATCCTATGACTGAAATAATGTTATATTATCTTTCTATTCTTTTGGTGAGTTTAGTACGAGTGTTATTCTAAAGCAAAAATTTGTAGGTGGATGAGATCATAAATATAAGCTGCCCTCTTAAGGGTAGGTACCAGCCCGCTTCTGCTGGCCACAAGAGGTGCCTCAAGCTCTCCTTAACTGATGGTGTCCAATGCGTTTTCGGAATGGAGTATAGGCCTATTAAAGATCTTGATCCTTTGGCTCCTGCAGGTCTCAAGGTTTACTCATATTCTGCTCCATTCTTTTCCTTCTGTTCAGTAAACATTAGATCGTTATCTTGCTGATCCTACTATGCAATCGGATTATCACTGCATCTTGTAGGTTGTTGTTTGCAATGTACATGTTCGCCATGGGCTCCTTATGCTTGTCCCTGAATCCCTAGATATTCTAGGGGGAGTGGTTGACGAACTTGAAGCAGCACGCCAACGCCTTGTCAATGAAGTAAATAAGCCTCCAAGGGGAAAAAGGTACTTCTTTTATTGTTAGGGTATGCATATCTCTGCATTCAGCTCATGTAGCAGTCTCACATTACCACCTCACTTTTGCCTGCACTTGCCTTTTTGAGGAAACATGCCTAATAACTTGCTAGAGAGGTTTAATGTCACAAAAATCTTTTTCAGAAGGATTCTTGATCATTATATTCATTTACAATAATTGCATATTGATATTCTTGATCTTTCTTAGAACTCTCCATTCTTTCGAATGTATTCATGGTTTTCATCTTGTTAATGATACATAGCACATTAGCAATGTTTCACGTCCTTCTTAAATGTGCTCTGGATCCTCATGCAGAACAAGGTCTGGAGTTGTTCCTTCTCTAGCAACTAGAGCAACTCTTGCTGCATGGCCTCCTAATGGTGTTAACACAACACATAATGATCCTTCTCCAATGGAAGCTGCTACATTTCAACAGACAGAGAATTTAGGTAAGTTCTTCTTGGTGTTTGCCATTAAAACACACCTTTGGTTTCCTTCCTACCCCATATAAATTATGTCAACCTGTATTTTTGTATCCATAATCACTTTTAGGAGAGCCGTTGAATAGTTAATTGGGGAAGCATATTGTAAAATGTGAAAAGGTTATCTATATCCATCCCTTGTGCTCTATTGGAGAGCAGCTGTCTTGCCTCTTGTCTGTATTGTTTATATTCTTGATTATTTGTGTTACTTTCTTCCTTATTATAGATAACCAGTTCTAAAAGGAAACCATTGCAAAAATCTGTGTGTTCACTTGAATATAAAGAAGCAAACATCCTCATTTGACATGACAGTGTAGCTCATAGCTTCGCATTATTAAAATGCAAGTTGTACAACTCATATTACTCTATCCGAACTTAACACAGTGATGTCACATGAGAGAAAAGGCAACGGCAATGTTGCTTTAAAAACTGAAGAGCACTATGATAACCAGTACAGGAGTCTATTCATTGATTAGTGGACAATATGGATCCAGAAAAGAAAGAAAATTAGAGTCACCTTTGAGGTGGTTCTCTGGGCTGAAATTTTGGTTTGGTCTGCTTTTCTCTTCTCCCTATCCGTAGCCTAATTCTAATGCCACCAAACTATAACTATTATTTGGTTATTCTTCTTCCAAACAGTTAGCTGTCAGCTTTCCTTTTATCGTTAGGCTTAGATAATGAAATGGCTTTTCATGGGAAATGGTTAAACCTGCTGTCTTCCATTCCATTCTTCCTGCATTAATTCTTGGAAGCTTGCTGTGGTTTTATAATATATGCCCTTATGTGGCAATTTGGCATCCGAGGCTTGATAAATTGACAAGGGGCGGGCAGAAGTTACTGATAGAGGTCACTGATGAATTTTCTACTTTCCAGGTATTCCTTCGACTCCAGCTGTTGTAAATACTGGTCATAGGAGTGCAGCAGATTCCAATGTTCCTCCTGGTAGGGGAAACATGGTGTGTCAGCCATCGTCAAACTTCAACACAGATTTGGAAGAGATGCAAGTTGATGCAGTTCCTGTGAGAACAGCAGATGCGACGTCCAATGCACCAGTGAATATTGTTGCAAATTTTGAGGAGATGCACATGTATTCAAGATCATCCATCAGTAGGCCATCTGTAGCGTCTAACTCGAAGTATAACTCAGTTACAGCTGCGGAAGACAGGCAAGTTGGTGCTGATACCGTGGAAAGAGAAAATGCTTCTGATGACTCTTACTTGGATGCTGTGTCAGATATGGACGATGTACAAATAATCAATGGCTCTGAGCGTCCGCTCCTACTATCTGGGGATCGAGAAATCCCCTTCACATACTTGGCTAGTTTGTCAGCCAAATGGGCTGCTATGAAAGAGGAAGTGTGCTCTGTTCAAGGAAAGATCAAGGTATATCTATGCCATGACAAATTGTATTGTGATATGATGATCAACTTGTGTTGATTTTTGCGAAGGCCAAATACTATAATCAAATTTTTCTTTTAAAAAGAAAAATCTCCATTCGTCATCAAGTCTATATCTTTAAATTCTTGTTTATTTGAGTTTGACACGTGCTTTTGCTGCCACTTTCTAGTGTTATTTCGAAAATATTTTTTAAACCGACAGTAGGAGATTCCTCCTCTTTCTAGTTATGTTTTTATACCTAAATTTTCCTTTCAATTATAGCGTAAAGGAAGTCATGTTATCTTTATGCTCATGGTTTTACTTTGATATATACTGAAAGAGTAGTAAAATTCTTTAATGTGTCTTTCTTCTTAATCTATTATATTCGTATAAATATATATGTATATGTATATTTATTCCTTGATACAGAGAAACTGTAAAGATAAATGGACTCCTTTTTTCAATAGATCGATAAGTTTTTAAAACCGCTTACAGTACTTATTCCGAACAAAGTGTCATTACTAAGATAAATGGTTAAATTCTCCAATTAGATGGTCCATTTGGAATTCCAGATTCAGAAATGCCATTTTCTCCTTATAGTTAAAAATAGTGTAACAGGTTTTCTTTTTAATTTCCCTTGTTAAAAAAATTTCTCCGGTATGTTGTACTGAGAACAAGCAAAGCAGCTCTCCAAGCGCTGGAAATATCAGCTTCTTAGGCTACTTCTTCTTGTTAGAATAGATTTCATCCATTATGAAACCTCCATTAAAGAATTTTCTCAACTGTGGCGTCCAACTCTTCTTTGTTGATCTATTGTCTCATCCATTAATAATTGTTGTCAACTTTGTTGAATGCAGTGCTTCTTAACAGGCGTAAAGGGATTCCAGTACAAGAAAAGGACGACGTATGAGCTGCGTGTCTATGTTGATGATGGCAGCCTCATATCTGAGATCTTGATAGATCATAATGTGAGTATTGGTTGCATTTTTCCCACAGAATCTTACATAATTGTCATAGAGAAACTTATTGGGAGCGTGCCCTTTTAGGTTGTGCAGAGAGGAATAGGTCATCCTCCGGGTGAGGTCACCGCTGCTCTTTCTTCACCAGACAAAAAAGTTGTTGGCCGTATGAAGGAGGCATTAAAGCAGTTTCAGTATTTTTTAGCGAATTTTGAGGTAATCCTTTTATGCAAGGCCAACCCATTCGAATATTACAACCTTTTGAGCACTTCTTTGTCGCGATGGCCGTGTTAACATCGGCCTTCGTTGATCATGCTTCCTGAAGCCCTCTCGTTTTTCAGGGTACTATGGTTATAGAGATGAATGCATCTTCCCCTCTTCCAATTGCCCTTGAGATGAACGAGGGGTGCTCTGCATCTGACCCATGGCTTCTCTTGAGGAGATCGAAATCTTTTACCTCAGAACGAACAGCACCTGTTTCTTCCGTTCAACCGGTAGACTTATCACCTTGAATGGAATGGGTTACCAATGTTCAGAAGGTATTCGACCTGGCCAGTGATGATGCTCGTTTAGCACATGGGAGTGGCGTGATCTTGTTTGGTCACGGACCTAGTTGTTCTGGAGGCTGGTATTCTATACGGTAGTTGCTGGACAAATGGAATGTTGTCAATCGTGGTGGATGAGATGAAAACAGTGGCCAAAGTTCTTTCCTTGCTCTTTTGAGGATGAAGGTGGTGCCTCCTAAACGTCGCTAAGAATCAAAGAGGAGGTTGAAATGCATCTCCTATCATATCTCATCTACCCTCTCTGTCAACGGGTGAGAACTTGCAATGCCGATTTCCCATCAACTGTCCTTACGGTCCGATGGGTATAACTAACCGAGGGTGAGGAAGCTGGGGCCTTACCATTAGTGAAAGGGATTGAGGAAAGGTTGTAAGATTATCCAAAGAGAAACCAGATTTAAGAGAAAAGTAGAATTCAGAAATTTCGAGAAGCAAGAATTTGGAAAGGATTAATACACTTATCTGTGTATTCTTTTGATGATGATCAGCGTGCTAATTATAGGAGTACAAATAGCTATAGCTAAATGCTGGTAGTAATTAGATATACTACAAATACAAAAATACACTATCTTAGATTCCCTTATCCACAAGGGCGTATCTGGAAAATGCAACGTATTCGTATTTCACCAATGGTAGTGGTGTAATGTAAAATCATCTTAATAGTGTATTTAGAAACAAGAATGCGATGGTCATGTGTCACTATTATGCTGCTATCTGTTGTAAAACATCAGGATACAACCAGAAATGGCCCGCTGTCACAAATCATTAAAGCTTAGAACAGGACATAAAAGTTCCTCGATGATATTTACTAATATATACTATTCTGCCTAGTTGAGATATCTTCTACAAATTGTGAACCTTCTTCCTTGTCACTAAACCCAAACCATTACCTGTTCCTAATTAAGGGCTTTGGACTGTTCTCTTCATGGATTATCATGGAAGGTTTATCTCCCATCATAAATCAAATCAGTGATCTATTGTATGGACTCGGTCCTGGTGATGCATTTCATTTCCTTGGTACATCCATTTGTTGTAACTATTGTAGCCAAGATTCCCACTGATCAAACAGGTTGATGCGGCAACTACTCAGTGGCAAAATGGATCTATCCCTTAGCGCTTGTTGTCCAGAGCTCTTTTGGTCACTTCAAGATCACCTCAGTGAATTGCTACCCTCCATTCTTCAAAGATGTGTGCACCACACTTAAACATAGTATGGCTTTTGCCTTTCTGTCACAATTGAAGACTACAAAGAAAAATGTGTTTTTAAGATTTACCATGCTATTGGGGGTAAAATCAGCTAATTATTGAAGTGGATATCGCTTGACATTTTGGTCTCTGCCATTTGTAGCACTCGAATAGAGTTAAGTGAGGCCGAAAAATTTTAAGAGAAGATGAAGTTCCAACTTTTGATTATTGGCTAATAGCATAGTGTTTACAACGTAGACACAACCTACGTATATCACACTAGTCTATATATTTTATACATCAGACGCTGTACATACATACATATCTACCGCATTGGGTTTCTTTCTTCAAACTAATAGCAATATAGCAAACATACATTAATCTGTCTTCACCTCCCCTGTTTGGATTGAGGTGGGATAGAAAATCTTCTTGGCTCCAGTGAGGTCTACCACCTTCTTGCTTAGTGCTTCGCTTGCTGGTTCTCCAGGGCTCGAGAGAAACATCAAACGGTATAACCATTCTATCAACTCCGGGCAGAAAACCTTCCAGAGGAAGGTCATTTTGAACCATGATGGCTCGGTCAAGTACCTATCCCCTCGGCACGCACTTTTCACTATTGCTTTTGCACAGCTTTCTATCGATTCCACAGGTATGGCACCTACTTGGACCTGCACCCCATCCATACACCCTCAATATCTAGTTCAAAATTGACAGTTGAGAGAAAATATTCTAAAGCAGATGCAGATTCAAGTTTACATACATCCCTCAAGTCTCGATCCACTTCCATCCTGCCTTCTCTGCTGAGATGCTTGCCTTGTGTCAACTCCGACTCTATGAATCCAGGTGTTACGATGGTTATACCAATGTCGGGTCCCAGTTCCACCCTTAGTGTCTCGAACATGGTCAGCAATGCAGCCTTGCTTGCCTGAAGTGGAAATTCACTTGCATACTTAAACCAATCTGTCTAATCATAATGGCCAGAACGATATATCTGGAGTTGGAAGAGCTAACTTACATTGTAAAAGCTCATCCGCGGTTGAGGCAACCATGAAGCAGATGACGAAAGGACTACGATCTTGCCATTGCTATTTCTGAGGTATGGTACTGCGAACTGTGTGGTGTAAACCGAACCCCAGTAATTTGTGTCCTGCATTTATAGGAAAAATGGCATAATAAACATACAAGGACAATGGTTGACCAGCCAAAAAAAAAAAAAAAAAAGGAAAAATCCACTAAATGTTTTTGATAAGGACAATTACCATGACGGCTCTGAAATCTGTGATATCCTTGGCATCTTCGAATTTGCAGATGGTAGTGATCCCAGCGTTATTCACCAAATGATCCACTGTCACATGACATACCACTCACGATTCAGTGAATGAAGCAAAAATTTCAGAGCTTTTTGAAAGCATGCGATGTGGGGTTGTGTGTCTTACATCTTCCGAAACGGTTCATGGTTTCATTAACAAGTCGTTTACAGTCATCCACTTTGGAAACATCAGCTTGAATAATTATAACGTCAGGAGAACCCAAATAGAGTGCCCCGTCAGCAACTTCTCGAAGGGAACCTTCGCGGCGAGCTACCAGTGCTAAGCATGCTCCTCTTTTTGCATACTCATATGCGAGACTCTGGGGATATATGGGCGGTAATAAAAAGGATAATATATAGTAGTTGTTGGTGATTATAGTTATGGTGGAGTAAATCCTAGTATATATATGTTGTATGGACATTGAAAGGAATGTGAATAGACAAGCAACGTACCTCGCCAATCCCGGATGAAGCCCCAACAATTAGAACAACCTTACCAGCCACATCTTCGCTGAAGATACAACTCAAGACGGAGAAGAAGAGCTTGAAAGCGTAGTATGGAGGCAATAAGAGGCAAAGCGAGAAGAAGGTGAAGGGAGGAGCAGCTAGGTTCAAGAATTTGTGAATCACATCCATCATTACTAGTGTAGAGGAGAGCAATGATAATCTATTATACAAATGCCAGGAAGAAAGAGAGAGAGAGAGAGACTGAGACTTTGATCCTGTTATATACGTGATAGATATTTACATATATACATATACACCAGAGATGTAGTTTTAGGGAAGGAAGGAAAAGCGAAGAAGGTGGTTCCTGTGGTGGGGGGGTTGGCGTGGCACTTTTGCATGGGAGTTATAGGACACGTAATTAGATCAGGCACAGGCTACTGCATGAGCTAAGCCTCCAACATATGTCACTTCCTTTCCAGCATATGCATAGCCCCTCGAACCTCCATCTCCATCAATTTTAATTCATATTCACGCACGCTCACACTCTCTTTCTCTCGCATTTTCAGCGGCTTTCAAGATGTTGACCCATATTGATCTAACCTGAATAGATTTTGGGATAACATCGGTTCCAAATCATGAACCCATATGTCGGTTTATAGAATCGAATTGGAACTGATAAAAGCTAAGTTTAAACTAGCAAACGATCTGCTGGTCTTAGGGAGACAAGGTAGTTCAGTCTTGCAGAAATATCGAATTAATGGGTTTTAAATTCGACCGGTTGACCTGCCAATTCGACCTACTTATTTAAAAAAAAAAAAAAAAAAAGCTAACAAAAAAAAGATGTATAGATATGCAAAATATATACATGTACATGTTAGGTTTTTTAATTAATTAACTTCCTTTATGTATTTATCCATTTTTATAACTAAGTTTGAGAATTTGATGTATATATCGTGTACATATACAAGATATATATGTGTGTATATCAATTGTATATTTATCTAAGAGGTTAAACCATATCAATATATATATATATATATATATGTATGTATGTACGTAAATATATATATGTACATTAAAAATTTATATATTAAAAAAAATATAGATATCTATAATTAAGAAAAAATTTATTTTAAAATTTGAAATATCAATTCATACGCCATTGATCTAACTTGTCAATTAGCAATTCAAGTGAACCGACATCTCCAAGCCAATTAAAATTCACTACTTTAATGACTTATGAATAGTGAGCTTAGGTATGTTCAACCCACATCTCAGATCTAAATTTGAGTATACTTAATTTTGAAGTCCCAACATACTCCAAGCTACTATATTAAAAGGTGTCTCAATGATTAAAGTTTTATTATCTAGTATTCAAGAGATATCATAATTTATCCCTCTTATAAAATCGATATCCCCATTAGTTTCATTACACATGTCTAAGACTCTTTTTATCAAGATATTATCCGCTTTAATATAAAATACCATATGGTTTTATCCCTTAACATAATAGTTTTTTAGAAGGTCAGTTATTATAAGATTGACCTATTTTAAATGCATTTAACTTTGAAGTTCAATATATTTTAAGCTGCTACATCAAAAAGTATTTTAATTATTAGAGTTACATCATCTAATATTTAAGGGGTATTGCAAGGATGGAGTATTTTGAACTTAAAAGAAAAAATAGAAAAGTGAAGTGTGCACAAGTAGGTAGTGTGCCGACAGGAAATGGTGAGAAGTGAGAGGGTGATTTGGGTCATGTCCTCACTCTTTCACAAGCAAACTCCCTAAATTGGAAACGGGGTCAACTCGTCTTTCTAAGCCTTCATGGATCATTGTGAGTTTAACTTCTTAAGGTAAATGATGAGTTGGGTCTCGTCTCCTTGCCTAGGAATTGCTCACTAACTAGCTAGTCGAAAGAGGACTAAGATGGATTTGCTTTACTTTGATGTAACTAGCTTAACCCTTTAGTTTTAAGTATTAGAAATTCAAATGTATGGATGTAAGCATAAAGCATGGCTGGCACTAATTGTAGGGCTCTAGAGCTAACTTTCATTCAGTCGATTTAATTAGGGACATTGATTAATTTATGGTAATTAATTGACATTATTTAGTATTGTACATCAAATTGCACAGATTAGGAAAATTTTAGGATTTCTGATCAAATTGGAGTTTTAACCTAGTTTGGGGTTTCAATTTAGGGTTTCATATCTTTAGGGTTTTAATGTTTACTTTGTGATAACAAGTTCGAATTTTATTGATTCCAATTAATTTTAACCTTGTTAATTTTAGGGAATATCATTCGTGCTCAATTTCAGAATCCTTATATAAAACTCGTTGGGTTTACACTATCCAGACAAGAAAAAGACAAATGTCATTTTGGAACTTAGAAAGGTTCTATTCTCATTCATGCTTTTGGATGTGGCTTTGAAAAGTCGAATCGAAATTTCTTGGAAGCTATGATTCCACTTTTGTGCAAGACTTTGATTTTTAGAGATAAAGAGAGGTAATTGCAATTCCATTCCAACTTAAAAAAGAATTACATTTTCAACCATGTTCTTAAGCTTAAACTCAAACTAACTATATATTTATATATGCTAAATTGAATAAATTATCAAAATGAAATTATAATCTCGTGGTTGTTTATCATTCCTTCATTAGCTCGGTTTCTTTCCATTTTCCATTCCAAACCTTTGTAAACATAAAAAAAAAACGAAATCATTTTCAATCTTGGTTAAGCTTCCCTTAAGACTCTTTGTATACCTTCCACACAAATTTAATTAGTTCTGTAAATATTGTTCACGCTCTTATTCTTTTATGGAGTATTACAATAATTACTCATGATTTTCGATTTTAAAATCAAGACATAGTCTATTCTTTATTTATTTATTTTTTTCTTTTGTTCATGTGCAACTCTTTTATCGATTTATCCAATTTATTTGTCTCCACCAAAGGAACAACTGGATCGTATCAAGTGATTTAGCAAATGCTATTCTCTCTTTCTCTGTCCTTCTCCCTTCTCTCCCCCCAACTCGTTTGGGAATTTTCTTAATACAAATTAGAGGTGATGACTGTGTGTGTGTGTGTATGTGAGAGAGAGAGAGAGAAGAGGAGAAAAAGAAGAAAAAGAAGAAGCAAGTAATCATCAATGAGTTATGCTCTTCCTACCTGAGTTGACGCTAGAGGTGATAAAAGTTAGAATCTGCTTAGCAACATAATATTAATATATAAGTTTATAGCTATATACCGTAGGTTTTTTGGGTGCCTTCCATTTTTTGAGGACATTAACGAGATTTGTATTAAGTTTCTTTTAGTTATCTATCATTTTATTGCATAAAAATGATTCAGTATTAAAACTAATTTTTAGGGAAAAATTTGATAAACTTTGGAAATAGCTCGAGAATAACATAATAGCTCCTAAATTGTTCTTCCCATCTTAAAAATTCGACTATATCAAATATATTAATATATGATATACACATTTGTAAAATTTTTTAATAACATGTAGACATAATCACGTGTTGATCGAACATTATATGCAGAATTTTATAAATAGTATATGATTAACTTGATATATGAGAAAAGGAGGACAATATGCATATCGAACAAAAATAATATGTTAATTATATGATGAATCTCTTATTCATGAAGGGAATGCATATATCTAAACCATCTATGTGCAGTGTGTGGGTACTCGTGAAATTATAAATTATAGTTATTGCTTCTACGAAGACAAATAAATAAGAAGCATGTATTATGCCTATAAATTGATAGCAAAATGATGCTTATATATATTAAATCGTATATTGTTTGCTATTTTTCTAAACAAATTATTCAATTATAATTCAAATTGTTGTATGTGCATCGCAGATATAGCCATGTGACTATATAATTACAACTTCATAATTTTACAAATACACTTATAATCAAGAATATTTTAATCTCGTCATATACTCATATTTATGTTATTATAATTAGATAACTTATCATAGCTATCATTGTTTAAACGTAGTTGTACGTAATAAGAATATATTCATACAACATTTATTATAGTTATATGAGTATACTTATTATATTTATGATATTATAAATACAATAAAATGCTTGCATAATTATGCTATAATACTATATAATTATATGGTAATACTATATGGTTATTATAATAGCATAATTTTAGTAAGGATATGTTGGAAATTAATTATGAAATATTTTTCAAGAAGAATGGCTTGTACCTTGAGATTAATTTTCAACCGTAGAAAGTAAGAGGCTAAAAGCCCTTTCATTCATAAAAGAAATAGTCAAATCCAACTCGCAAGAGAACATGCTATTTTTTTGCCAAATTAAATGGAAAAGAAAAAGAAAATAATGTAAACATGATGTTAAGAAAAGCCATAAAATTCGAGAGAAGGGGAAAGAGGCTAACATATGCCAAATGGAACCCAAACCATAAATCAAGTTCCACCATCTAATTAATGTATATAACAATTTTGAATGTTTCCATGGCTTAAAAAGTGAATTCTCCTGTTAATTCCATCAGTTAGTTTTAGAGGGAGACTATTTTTACTAATTTGGCTCCTTAAAAACCTCTTCTCCAATATAAGTGGATTTTGTATGATTACGACCTCAAAGGTCCTTCAATCACAATACCATGATTTACTAAGCTTTTTTTCTTTTATATTTTAATCTTTTTGAGATTAAAAAAGAAAAACCTCTTGATGCAATCTTTTTCTTTTGATGGTCCTCCTCCATACAAAAAAAAACCAGAAAAAATATGTTTAATATCTAGCACATGCCACAAAATCTATCTGGAATGACGTTTTTCAATATCATTTTGTGTTTAATTTAAATGCTTTAATAGCCGAGAGAAAATAGAATTCGATTGCGTTGGATGATGGCTGTTTAGCAGTGATGCTGAAAAGAAACAAAGGTAGTTATTATTTTGTTGAATTCAATAAAAAAGACTTTATTTTGATCCTTACTGGATACAACTGCTGAAATATGTTAGTTTGAAAATCCTTGTTTTCATACTCGTTAAGAGGGGAAGGAAGAAAAAAAAACACTCAAGTACTTCTGTAGGAGAGGTGATTTGGGATGACAAAAGGTGGATAAGGGAGATAGGGACACAGCGGCTACGACCTTATGTTCATGCGTAATGAAAAAACGGAATTAGATAAATTAATTACAAGATTATCAATGCTTTTATTAATTTTACAAACTGTATTTGTTGGCAAATCCTCATAATTATGTTGGGGAAAAAACAAAACAAAACAAAAGATGAAAGGGTTATATAATTTAATCATAGCTATATTCAGCATGTCTGCATCACAAATGGAGTTGCATAATAATCAAGACTTACAGGCTGCCAGGTCGATTTGCATTCTTATTTGAATGGCATGCTACTTCACTACCGGTGTATGTCAAGAAAACACAATGCGGAAGCCACTTCTAGAAGATATAGATTCTGATTTAAAATGGATCTCATATCTTGATTATCGCATTTTAATCCTTATTGAGTTTTTCCGTTCTTAAATAGTTGAGTGGTGTATTTCCCTTTGATTTCGATGATATTAGTGTGTATGAAGAATGAAGTGCAATAGGTGATGGTCTTGTCCAAGCCAGACTTTCTATTTCTTTTTTTTTTTTTTGCAACGCTGCGTATATGCGCATTTAATGTAAACCTCTTATCTTGAATAAATTTACTAGTTGTCGTTTTAATGAAAGACTCTTTGTCCCTCTTTTCTTTTTAGTTATACTCGTTGAATTAAGTTTGCCTTTAATTACTTCGTGTTTATCTTAGAGATCTTCTTTATAGTGTTTCTAAATGGGAAAATTTTAAGTAGTCATTTTATAGAGGGCTAAATTTAAATTTGAATTTTAAGCTCATTAATTAATTAGGTTTAACTATTTGAATTAACATGATGGATCTAAAAAGTAGAGTCTATATAATCGAGATGATTAAAGAAATTTAAGTATGATAGACTTGGAATAAGATCGATAATCAATTCCTATGAATACTGTCTTCCCTCCCTCATTTGGACATGAGACATCTTGATACAAATGCTATCGCTCTACCGGAATTTTATCTCAAAAAGATTAAATACTTGAATATTTTAAAAACATCATATCATTCTTCATCAATTGTAGAGTTTAATGTCTCTCAACTCTTTTATCTGTTATCATGAATATTAAAACTTTATTGAGGTTACTTATTCTTCCTCTCGATCCTATCTTATTTAATTATCTCGTACGTATGATTCAAGTAATTTTTCTAATCATGTGTAGTACAATTTAATATGCCGCAGACATATAGTGTTTGTATTCGTATCTTTACACTTACATGATTTGAAAATGAAAATAAATTAGGTATATGAAATATTTCAAATCATGATGAGAATTTTTTTTTTCTATTTGAAAATAAAAAGAACATTTATCTAATCTATCGATCCCGTTCAAAATATCCCATATTCTACGAAACCAAATTTCATGGTAAACTCCACTGACAAATCAATTTCTTGCGTGCACATAACCCATTGAGATACGCAGAATATGCCTCCGCGTTTTTGCGGAATGGGCACGTGATTGGCTTGTGGACTTTACATGCGTATTTGTATTTAGCTTTTATTTAATTAATTATTTATTTATATTGAATCGGTTGATCCATTTTGCTTCTTGAGTTTCATGACCGTGGAGTTTCATTGGATCATGTGATGGGCTTGTGAAATTTCAGGATGGACCTTCGACCTGGCGTTGATTGAAAATTGGGCTACAACTGGGCCGTCAATAACGTATATAGGCTGGACGTTGCTCGCATATGGGCTTCCATTATTTAGCAGAGTATAGTCTTTTAATTCAATATCATTCTTGCACTTGTGAATGTTGAATCATCAGCTTTTATGTGTATTCTTCGATTCGGAAATCCACGCAAATTCTTATCATAAATATAATAATTGACGCATAAGTATCTTATAAAGTTGAGTAAACATATACAAATTCAAAATTTAGCGCACAAGTTTTATTACTATATTTTCAAACTTATGGCTTTAATTATAAAACGGTATTTTTCAAAACAAAAAGAAAAAGGAAGAAATTATTTCTAAACATAATTTCATAAATTAAAATAATTCTATTATATATTATTATTTTAGTTCATTTCTACTCCGTTTTTGCTAGAACTACGAGGTTGACGCAGTGAATGATAAGAGTAGTAGGAAATTTTTCTTATAATAAACATATCAATTTTCAAGTTTCACATAACGTGACTTTTCTCTACTTTAATAGTATGTATGTTGTGTTGATTTGCAGAATTCAAGATTGAACATAAAATCGCTACTCTATGAAAAGAGAAGTTGATCATGGAGGGTAGACATTACTCATTTAAATCAAAACCACTTACTCCAAAAATCACTCAAAGAAGTACTTCCTACTATCTTATTTTTGTATTGATCAAGCTAGAGTTATTCATAACATCCATGATATAATTAGCATGCACGGGCACAGACACACACATACACACATGCACACACTCACATACGTACGCACTCACACACACACACATATACATGCTCACACACATGCACATATATACGAACTCATGCACTTGTACGTATGTTGTGTTATGCCCTGAAGTCGCAGAGTCGCAACAGTCCCACCGTGTAAACCATTCTATGATAGTAATTGGCGTCACAGTGCCTACTATAGATATAATCTACACAAGGCGTCGACGACTCCTCGCTTTAAAGTAAACAGTTCGATTAACAATTATACTACAATTATGATAAATATTACAATTTCTAATAAACATAGATAATTATAAGTAAGTCCACAGAGCTTCCCAGGAAGTTTTACATAATCACCACAGTTTACTAATTTATAGAATAACTATCAGTCTTTAACCTTTAACTACAAGGTCAATATAGTTACACATTATTCTAGGTAACTTGATCCTCACACCCCTGGCTTCAAAAGGACTAACCTCTAGGTAATTGTAGCGTGGCATAGTACTTGAAGTGATCACAAATCAGAACCTGCAAAAGGATCTATAAGGGTATGAGCAACTACAGCTCAGTAAGTTGAATTGGAGACTCAAGAATGCATACAAGCACAAACAGGGTTTCAAACAATTATTTTCATGCAATGCAACAATCAAGTGTCATCGCACAACGTAATCCAGTCCGTTGTGAAATCAGAGAAATTTCACCCGCTCCGATCCGGGTTGAGGAGTTCCATGTTATGCAGCAGCTCACAACCAAACCCAGGCTTGTACAATGGAGACCTCGCTCCTCCTGCGACTACCTTTGAACCATTGACTTCACCCCCGCTGCGACCTCCTCTCCTGTCACTTAGTTCGACTGAGGATGAAAAAGGGACCATTTTGCAATCCTACGCTATCCCTTTCGAAGGGGTCGGTATTTGGTTGGAGAATTCTATAATCCCCTAACGGGTTGCAATGCATGATATTTTTTGTTATTAGGGTCGACTGAGATTAAATTTCCGTTTAGGGTGTTCAAACAAGTTCATACCAATTCAATTAGTCACAAAATCATTCACAATACAAATTTCAGTACGAATTCAGATACAGCAAACACATGCGCAAACTACTTACAATCACAATCATATACAAGCCTAAGTCTCCGAGTACTACAAAACTAGTACTCTATTACAATAAGCAATAACCCAACTTACTTAAAATTGTTCGATCCCTTAGTCGCGAGCTGATTTGTCTCTGGGTGTCTTATAATACAAATAGGTCTTTTTAGTACTTATATTTTATGGATGCTTATTCTAATTCATAATGTAACTCATTTTCCCCATATATATCTATAGCGTACTAATGATTCGTTATACTCTATTTCGGGGTGCGAATCCTAAACTAGATTCTAGTTTTAATTCCTAAGTCTTAAATAGGCTCGAATCCCAATGTGACATTAATCACATAACGCTCGGATATTCAAATATTCTATTGGGTCGTAATTTGGTATTCTAAACTATTCAGTACACGCTAACCCTAATTGAGGTATCGGATTTATTCCCGATGTGTGAAAATCTTACATTTTGAGATATTTACTTAAAATTAAATGTTATTTCAGATTTATTATTTTTTTGATTTCTATTATAATATTACCTAAATAACTCAAATTTTTAGATTTATTAATTTACAATTTCACATATTATTAATTTCTTACATTACTTACCTAATTTCCCTAATTAACCATACTTAATACGCCAAAGGCTAGGATTAGGGTTCCACTTCAGAGATTAACATCCCTAAACATCTAATTAATATCTAAATCAGTAATAAACATCCTAATCACCTAATTAACCCTAAATCACCTAATTTTTCCATCATTTTAGGGCTAAAAATTAACTTAAAAATTTCGAAAATTAATTTTAAAAAAATGGCTTCATAGCACTGTTCTACATTATATGAGCATCCTACAGAAAAATTTTGAACTCAAAACTATACTCCTAAGCTTATTTATTTTTCAGTTTAATCATGCTCGGTTTTGAACAATTTGTTAGGGACCCTATATTTTTAGACATAATTAAACTAAATAAATATTTTTCCTTAAATCTACATACAATAAAACCTCAGAAAAACAAATTTCATAATTTTCTGGGTAAAATAACTAATTTTATAAAATTATTCAAAAATCGGGATGAATAAATGACTAAACAGTTCGAAGCTTTCTGGCCGTCCAAACCCCGTCCAAGGTTGTCGACCAGTCCAGATGGTGGTTTTTTTGTAGGGTGGTGGTGGTGGTTCGGTCCTAGGTGGTGGTGAGTGGTGGTTTTAGTTCACTTGCCTAATCTGCACAGTTTTCTTTTCTTTTTTTATTTTCTAGATTTTCTCTCAATTTTTTCAATGTTCCAATTTTTCTCAGATTCTAAACTGATCAAATGACTTCTGAAAATTTTTCCCCTATTTATAGACAATTGTAGTAATTAATATGCATTAATTTGACAAGACTTTGTCCAAATTCCTTGATTTTTGGCTTTTAGGTTGTCCAAATTTTATTGGTTGATTCTTCTTTTTCTGATCTAAACCTACCACGACCTCATCTTGATTCAGCTTATCCTCTTCTGATTTTTTCTGATTTTTCCATAATTATTTTATAATTTTCTTTAATTATTTGCTTAGTTTTTGGCCAATTTAGGTAATTACGCGTATTTTTATCTACACGTAAATATATGTGGGGTACACGTGAATATTTCTAAATATTATTTTGGTCATTCTAAAATTTTTAGTATACATATAATCTATCTTTAGTCATTTTTTAGTTATTAAATTACATTTTTCGTTTTTTTCGGTAATTAGTACTTATTATGCTTAAAATTTGAAAATTTTATAGTCTCCTATTTTACTATTTATTTTCTTAAATTTAAGTTTATGGGGTCATTTTTATTAATATTTCTCTTAATAATTTATAATTTGGATTTGATCGGATCTTTTAACCGATCGCCCTAAATCTTGGATTCTAAGTTCAATCTTACGGTCGCTTGGCTTGGCTTTAGGGCTTACATGCTGTAATGCTACAAATTTAGAACGATACAATCTGTCATGTGTCTCTAATATTTAATGATACGTTTAGGTTTGATTATATTTATATAATCTCCATAAGTACCTATATAACTATTAATAATAATAAATAAATAAATCTCTATAGTTAAATTTAAACCAAACAACTTGTAAACTATTCATTAAAATATAATAAATTATACTATCATAACCTAAGTAAAGTCTTTCCTCTTTGTACACTAGCAACACACCCAATTTTGAACCCTAAGGTCTTTAGCGTTTAAAAATTTCTTAAGTACATGAAAAACAAAGTCAGGTAAGCTAAAAGCCTAGTACATAACATTACATACACATGTGCATGCTATATGATATACCAAATACATACATTTAATGCAAAACATTTATCACAAACAATTCTATTTAATAATCTCTTGATTTAGTTCACTAAACACTACTAAGATACTCATGACATCACTCCTACTTGATAGTATATAATATATAAATATACACATGGGAACTGTCACCATAGGATTCCTTGGTTGGGAACTACCATTACAGACCCATCTAAATGATATTGAGAATTGTCACCTCCGACCCCAATATCTCTAAATCTACCCCTAATCCTTTCAATACACAACTTCACTAGGAACAACGTCACATCTCGATCATCAGGATACTCCTTTAAAATTTTGTCACCTTCGACCCGTAGGCTCAGCTAAACACAAATAGCAAACAATTTAGTAGTCGATTATTTAGTTAACTTGTTTTATTTTCTATCCTAACAAGCGCACACAACAATCATGTCACATACTTGGATCGGACTTTTCAATAAATAATTGGTACTCCACAATATCGAATCCTGAGAATCAACATAATACATGCTAATCAGTATCTACTGCATGTTAAACCTAACTCTTTATTATGTTTTCTGAACACTTATAGAGCCTTTATGTACCTTTAAATGTAATTCTTCATTAACTTCAAAAAAGACACATATAATTCAGTAAAGTATTCTATACTTATCAAGTCATTTTAAATCATAATATTAGTTATACTTTTAGATTTTAATATTATTAAAGTACATAATAGTACAAGACTATTACTTAAAACTATTTTATAAGGTATATAAATTTATTTACTTCCTAACATAGAATTGATATGTATACTTGCTTATGTATTTAACTAGTAATCAAAAGATAAGCTAAGTAAGTATTTATGGTTAGTTCATAATTATCTTGGTATGGGTGATGTGAAATTCTTTTCTGAGACTTAGATATACGTATGTATGTATGTATATTTCTAATTTTCTAGATTTGTTTAGAACTAGAGAATCATAATGGGACCATTAAAGATAACATATCTTTAGATATAATATGTTGTTTTGTATGGAATCATGAATTTTAGATTTGTTTACAAGTAAATTGGTATAGCATATGATTACGGAAGCTATCGGAACCGATTTATATGAATCCACATAAAGGTGATCTACTCTTGTATTTTAGTTAAAATGCAAGTAACCGTACTTTATCTAAGACTCCAAAAATGGAGATAGACCTTATGAATTTGTCGAACTGATGGTACCCTTAAACCTACAATGAAAAACGCCTATTTTATTATTATATTGCTGTTGTTGTTATTTATAATCCGGTTGCAATATTATAAGGTCATTCACAATCACATTCGATAATTTATCAGCTACCATCTATTTTGCTCAAACCAATACCCACCTCATATGCATCAACAAGTGTCAACCATGTGATAATAATTCCATCGTTCACTCCAATGTAGTATTAGCCAAATGCTTTATTTTACAATCCAATCCATCAAAAGTCAAGGCAAATATTAATCCATATTTAAGTTCAACAATTTGGTCTTCATACATCGACAACCAAGCTATTTATTATAGTGGCTGATTCATTTCCCCTTGGGCAACTGCAACGGACTTGCTGTTATCAACCGACTTTCGTTTAGAGTTTAATTAGAGTAAATTTATCCCTACTTTTACTTATAAATCTTAAACAAACACCTGGAGATATTTATAAGCTTTTGGTTTCCTCCATTGGTACCGATATTTGCCCATTTTTTTAAATTTCTTTCCCTTCCTCTATCTGACAATGGTAGACTATGCAGTGCATTGGGGCTTTTTGTTTTGCATTACACTTTACATCATTGCCGCTCTTTTTTTTTTTTTTCTTAAAAGAATTTCTATTAGTAATTTTTTACAGCAATAATAAATAAAATATCACTATTATAATATATGATAATAATAAATTAAATATTTACATATTTTATTATTTGTTTGAAATATAATGATAATATTCGCAAAAAAAAATATAAAAATTGGTAATTAACTTTGATTATAATGATAAAATAATTATTTACATTAATTTTAAATATCCTTTTATGTATTAATTAAAAAAAAAACTTTAAAAATACGATTAAGTAACTTTAATTAAACATCCTCTTATAAAGTAAGAAGATACTTAAAATAAAGAGATACTTAGGATGTTGATATAGCATCATAAGTATCTCTTGAAGTATTCTAGTTAACTTGCTCTTATAGATAACAATAACTTCATCAGATTTCCCTCAACCTAGCCATAACTTATAAACATTGTGGTCTCACCAATTCAATACTTTCATTAATTCGTAATTATCCAAAATTTTATGTCTCTTTTTTATCTCATACTTTTTAGATTTTCTATAATTAAGAATATAGATGGAATAAAAAAAAATTTAGTTGATTTTCTTGTAGCGAATCATTCTCACTTATCACCACTATTATCTTGAAATATTGTATATGCCTTCAATTTAAAAAAAGAATTTTCCCCTTAAAAAACCGTTGCAATTGTTCAATATTCTAGAAGACTAAAAATTATTTGTAACTTGATGTAGAATGAGTTCTCCGATGTTATCACCCGTTATTCATGTTCATGTTGCGATATCTTATACCACCACTTAATAATATACTTTGTCAATATGCATTCTATTAATTTTACAGGTATATAGCTAGTTTCATACCGAAACAAATGAAGTAGAATTAGTATTACCAATTTATGATGGTTTTGGAAAAACAAATAATTACATAATTTTATGTTGTTAAATTATTTTTTCAATGACTATTATGTCAATCTTTTTTTTTTTTCTTCGACATATTTGTTTTCTATTCATAATTATTATGCAATTAACGCTTCATGTATTAGGATTTTATAGATTTGACATTGCGAGTACTGCATTTACTAGAAACAATTAATTGGATAAACCCTTGAGAAGTAGAAAATCTTATAAGAATTTAATCTGAGCGAAAGATGCGAAAATCATAGGAGAAAAAAAAAACAAAGATTTGGACCCTGAAATATGATTATGAAGCCGAAATATTGTCTC
Organism: Lumnitzera littorea; assembly: GCA_024138015.1. Classification (NCBI taxonomy): domain Eukaryota; kingdom Viridiplantae; phylum Streptophyta; class Magnoliopsida; order Myrtales; family Combretaceae; genus Lumnitzera; species Lumnitzera littorea. The sequence goes on along the minus strand of JAMXBB010000004.1, from coordinate 118,366,110 downwards.
GGTAGTTATATTTTATTTCGGCGATTGCAATGCTAACTTATCTCTAAAAAGTAAATTATGTACCAAAAGGACACCCAAAGATGAAAGCTTTTCCTTATCTCTTTGACCATGTCACACGGCATCTGCCAACAAACTGATTTCTTTATTGCTATTTTCCATCCTATATATATATATATATATCATGACTTACGAAATCCTGTACTTATCATCATCTCATTCAAGACTATACAAAAGAAATCCTTTTTGAAGAAAGCATAACCGAGCGATGCAGCGGATCGACGCACTGCTGACGGCTATTGCCTTCGCCTTGAGCAGTGGCAAGTTTATTATAATGTCGGCAACGATGCAGCAAGCCTACAGCACCGGCGTCGTGATATCAAATAATATATGCTTTGGAACATCGATCGCTGCTATTTTCTTAATCGTAAGCGGGTTTGGTATGAGGCATGTGTCACTGTTCATGGGACTCCCTCTTTTTTTTATGACGATGTCGTTTCATCTATTACTTCCGGACCTGCGGTCATCTCTAGGGCTCCCCCCTGATTATTGGAGCACTACGGTTGCAATTGCTTATTTTAATTGCTTGATGTGTGGGGTGGCTCATTATTTATTCGATGTGTGAACAGTGAGTGAAGTGTGTTAGGTTAATTCGCAGTAGATATATAATAAATTAGGTTTGATGTTGCTTCTCTTAATTTATTTGAATCCTCAAAGTCCTTTCTGCATTGCCTTCTTTAATTGCTTTTATACATATGTTTATGTCTTTTTTAAACACCGGAATGAGACTTTGACATTGACATCCTTGGTTTAAATTATCGATCAGGACAAAAAAATAAATAAATAAATTATTTTTTGGGATAAGAAGGGAAAAAAAAAAAAAAAGGAAATCGATGATGTGTGAGCTATGTTTGTTTTACTATGATATATTTTAGATAAATCAAAGAAGATTCTGCTATTAGAATCCACACAATTGTTATGTTATACATATATAATTTGTAGTAATATGGTGTTAGAATTGCAAAATGCCTATTCTGCTTTTCACTAATCCCTGACGATGCACTGGGCACCTTAGAGCATTTTAGTGGGAGTGCATCAAGCTGCTCGATACCTAAATGCCGTTTCTTCTCCCAATTCAGAAAAGAATATTAAACAGGTGGATTTTTTAAGAATATTAGGAGTAAGTAAACAGAGTAAAAAAAAAACCTTTAAATATTGGAAGTGATAATCAGTGAACTTTTGTAAGATCCAATTACCAATAAAGATTATCTAATTAAAGGTTAAGGATTTATAATCTTTTTTTTTTTAAAAAAAAAAAAAAGAAAAGGAAAATTGTGTTAAATTGTTGTGGAAAACATAAAAGCACATTGGTCATCAATTTTGATTATGAAAAAGCCATCATATTACTAGAAAAACAGTTTCTCTCCATCCCTCCTCATCTCTAGAAAAACCACCTCCAACTAAAGAGCAGTTTCTTTCATAACCGATTTCTTTCTTAGGCTTTTGTTTTTTACTTCAATTAAAACTTTATGGTTTTCAGGATTTTTTTTTTTTTTTTTTTACTTACTGCAATGATGAACTTTGGTAAGCTAGAAAGGTTCATGCCATTCTATTTAGATTTGGGGAATTTTTATTTTCAAATATTTCATTGATTTGGAAAATGATGTTTTTTTGTAGTTCAAGTAGCAAGGGGTGCTTCCATTGGTTAAGTTGTTATTCTAGATAATTGAGAAATGAAACCTTCAAAGTTACATGCATGTAATAGTTTTGCCTTCCTTTACATGATGTCGAATGGTGGCATTCTTTTTATTTCGCAAATATCATCGATACTGTTAATAAGATATTTTGAACATGAGCTCCCTAGGCTTTTGCCAACTTGATCGGGCCTATGACTAGTCTAATTTACTGGTGCTTGACCTAGTGATCCTACTAACCGACCTTAACATGACCACACTTCTTGATAATTTGCCTCACCTCGAGTGGTCATAACAGTAGATAAGGCTTGGAGACTTTGGTCAAATACCGCAACCTTACAAATTTGAAACACATCAGTCTCCACACTCTCACTATTTAGAATCGTATGGACATATCAACATGCTACTCATGCTTCTTTAACTCTTAGCGGCCCTCTTTTATAAATAACCTCAAGCATCCCAATAGTAAAGCACTTTGACTCTTTGTGAGCCGTTTGCATCCTTACATATCCTTACTTTATATAGTTCATTAACTTAAGTATCAAAATAGTCATGCCAAACAATATCTCAATACTTCTCATAGTGTTCTATTTTGCATGCTCACTACTTAAGTGCAAAGCCCAAACCAATCTACTCTACTAGCTAAATCCTATTGACAATAGGTGCATTTAAATTTAAAGCAATCTTAATATCTTGATAAGAGATAACTTACAAAGCATACATGAGAGAACACGAAGGGGTTTCTTTTATATTAAATTTTGAAATGTACTATTTATATGTATTGAATGGTGAAAAAATGTAGTAATTGAACAATGGTAGTAATTGGTAGTTGTGCTTATATACTATGTGGTGATAGTTTACACTGCGAGGGTGGTCCTAGCTCACACTCTTAGAGGTCTAGCAGCCATAGGAGGTGGAGGACCTGAAAAAAACCCCTTATAGTGCAATTAATGATGACCTTCCGACGCTTAAGTTAGCAAAGAAAGTAGTAGAAAATCGGATAGAGGTTAAGAGTGTAATTAAGGATAAGTTAAGAGGTTGAGAGGATTAGATCCTTCTACCTAAGATTGTATATTCTATTTATATGAAAGGAGGCTATTGAGATGTCGCATAGTATTTAATGAAGAGAGAAAATAGAGCAGCTTGATTCCATCGAGCAGTATATCTTCCAAATGGTGACATAGACAAGAGGTGCAGCCCCTCCTAGAGGTGGATGAGGACCTTCAAGTTGCGGACTTCATCGCGGTAGGTTATTAAGGTGCTTGGAGCTTAGGCACAAAGTGTTAGGATGCTTATGGTGTAAAGGGTGTCTAACCTCCTTTTACGTATGAGATTGGGAAAGAGCTTAAGACTCATTGTGTGCCCAGAGGGTACTCGGCCTCACAAGGAATACAAGCTTAAGTGTGTACAGAACTTTGGTGCTGTAGGTCCTCGTAGGGCTATTCCTACTCCACTACCCCTTACCTTTAGTGGTGGATCCCTCGATATGGAGATTCCATACTAAAATGTTGATCTATGTTGGTGTTTCCTCCCTTCCAGTGTATTTGACAATAAAGTCTACAATGACATGTATCTTGATAGCTTATTAAGGGCAAAATTGGATGTCGTGGGCACTAAGCTCTAAAAAGTACTTGACCATATGTCTTGATGCATTTAGCTTTTGCAAAATTGTCTATAATTGCCAGTTGGCAAGAATGATAATTAGTTATGCTTCGAAATATGGCCTCAATTTCTGCACAGCAATAATTGTAGCTAAGGCAAACTTCTCAACTAGTATTGCAAGATGTGGTAAAGTAGTAGACTGGTTTGTGCTCGCGTCCATTTGTTTGGATGAGCATTAAGGACAAGGCCCAATCACTTACAGCTAATTATAGGTAAAGTTCTTCACCAAGGATCAACTTGGAAACTATAGATGTGCTTTCTAATAATTGTTTGAATTTGTCAAATGCAATTTGGCATTCTTTCATCCAATTAAAATTCGATGGGTTCTTTAGTAATTTAAAGAACTTAGAACATTTGTAAGTGCTCCTAAAGACAAAGTGATTGAGCGTAATAACCCTATTGGTAAGCTGTTTTGGATGTCTTTGATTTTTTAAGGGGCCTTCATCCCTTAAATGGCTTGTATTTTATTTGGATTGGTCTCAATATTGCGTTCTATGACCATAAACTCAAGGAACTTGCTTAAGTTAACTCTAAAGACACACTTCTAAGGATTAAGTTTCATTTGATATTTGCCAAGGGTATTGAAAGTATCACGTGAGTGTTCTATGTGTTTGGTCTTTTGCCTGCTCTTGATGATCATGTTGTCAACAAAGACTTAGATGTTTTACTGAGCTGTAGCATGAAGATGGTTGTCACTAGCCTTTGATATGTTGCTCTAGCCTTTTTAAGGTCGAAGGGCATGACTTTATAATTGCATGTATTGAAGTTGGTAATGAAGGATGTGTGAACCTAATCTCAGGGGGCCATACGAATTTAATTATAGCCTAAGTAGGTATTTATGAAAATGAGTCTCGCATAATTGAAGGTCGAGTCAACAAGCTGGTCAATTCCTGGGAGTGAGAAATAGTCCTTCAAGTAAGTTTTGTTGAGGTTGATGTAGTCAAATTATTGGACTTCTTAACTAACATGGTATTTGTTAATTAGGTAGGGTAGCACTCTTTCCTTATGAAGCTAGCTTAGAGTAACTTTTGCATATCCTACTCGATAGCAACTTGTTGCATGGGTGCAAAGTGTTTTTTTATTTTTTTTTTGCTTCATAGGCTATACGTTAGGGTCTACCCAAAGGCATTGAGTTGATTAAGGGATGTTGATGATCTTAAGTATTTATTCTGAAGAGGATGCAAAAACATCTAAGTTGAAACGAAGGAAGGTGATAATGTCTTCCCTTTCTTTGGCAAAGAGGGAGGTTCCTATTTACGTGGTTTGGTCAAGGCGATTGCTAAATTGTACTAGCTTAGTTTTTTTCACGGGCTCCCCTTTTGAGCCTTGTGGCTCCTTTAGTGCTAATTCAACATGCATAACACAAAATGTCACTAAGATAAAAGTAATCTAGATAACTTATGGTTGTCGCACGCAACGCTAACTCCTCTAGAAGTTGGGAATTTCATCTCCAAGCATCTTCGGTTGATGCATGCATCAAATTTATTTAACCTTGACCTCCTTTTATGTCCAAGGTTGAAGAAGAGCTTAGGTGTTCTATAGAGTTGACAAGATAACTTTTGGTAACGCTTGGAATTGAACTCGAACAACCACGGTATTCTATAAAGTTGACAAGATAAATAATAAAAAATTTGCCTACTAAGATAATTCAAATTGGTAGTTGAATATTCCCAAACTTAGAAAAATCTTGAATGATCAACCGAGTATCAACAAACGATGTAAATACTAAAGAACCCCACTTTAAGTAACTAAGTTTAATCGAGTTAAGTTTAATCTCAAACTACCAATAACTTAGTAGAAGAGCCAATTTAAAGCGAGAAAATAATTATGTAAAAAACTCTATCTAACTAATTGAATAAGGTGATCATTTAGGTTATGTTATGTTGAAAATTTTAGAGAATCATATATGAAGAAGAACAAACCCCTATTACTTATTTTCCTTAACAAACTGAGTACATTTAAAACAAAGCCAATAGTGATAATCTAATTCACCTTTCACTTGACAAATTCAATAAGGAAAAGATAAGCCCACCTTCATCTCTCCACATATGTTAAACTACTTATAAATAAGTGAACCAACTTATTGATTTATTTAATGTACAAAAGGGTTTGATGTGACAAAAGCATGGCACAATAGTGCCCTATAAATCATGCCAAATAGAGGAGAAGGAATAGGCCATTCCCTGTCTTTTCTACATCCATTTACATGTTAATCTTGGTCACTATTTTGTCATGAGACACATACCTTCTTCCATCATCATGTGTTGACTCTTTTGCACTTTCAAATTTTTTCTCAAATAAAAGGAGTTTAAGGAATGCATAAGGCTACTCCTAACTAACCATTCCATCCCCATTCCTCCCCATTTGTTTCAAAGTTTAAAAACACTCACACATTTAAAGTAACAAGAAGGAAGCCCACTCCCTACACACACAAGCAAACCGTCCACCCCCTTACACCCTATTCATGTTACATACACACATTACTTAGTGGAACCACCATGAAACACTTAAAAAACCAAAGCGAGAAACCTTTTAATAATCTTTTGGAAAATGAGAAGATCAACCAACATAACAAAAGTTTGGTTCTTAAGGAGCTAAGGAGATAAAAAGTAGCATCATCTATCACCATCCTCATCTAGTGAAGTAAGTTTTACTTTTAAGAAATGTTAAGAGTATCATGCTTAAAAGATTATTTCTTATCTAAGGAAAGTGTTATATACCATAGATGTATCTTAGTAAGTTCATGAATGTCTTGAGATTTTTCATATGAAAATTATGGTGTAAATGGTTTAGGCTAGCTTCCTTGTAGTATATTTGTTTGTCACTTAAGGTATGACTTTAAGGCTTGAAAAAGCTATAAAATCACTTGTATAAAAGGACCACACAAGCTGGATGTAGCATGTAACTTTTATTAAGTTTCACAAGTCTTAGAGCAACTTTTAGTAAAGGAAAAATCAACATATGAAGTGTTGGTGATAATATGAGTTTGTAATTCACAAGATGACTCAAAATAAGACTCAACACTCTCTTGAATAGCTGCTGGACGTGATGTGTTTTGAAGTGTACCTAAACTTTCTTAGATTTATTCATGTTAGATTACCTTAAAAATGTACCCTATAACTCTTTCGCATTATATATGTTGTTTAGACAATAATCCTTAAGAAAGTGTTCATTTGAGAGCTTAACCAAAAATTTTAAAATCTAACCCCAGTTTAAAATCCACTTATAAGAACGTTTTAGAAGAGATTAAAGTGTTTTAGAACTCCTTCAAGTAGTATATTTAGCATATGAAGGCATTAGAAGGCTAAACCGAAGCAAAAACATGTTTCAAGCCAAAAATCTAACCAAGCAAACCCCAAAAATGCTATGTACAAAACAAACCTCTATTGAAAATTCCTTTGGAGATATTTTTTATTAATGTTTGAACCTAGTTGAGCATAACGGGTCTAGGCCATAGACCCTAAATGGCTCAAACAAGCAAAGAATTAAAAAACGGGCCAAACCGATAAAACTTTGAATTTAAAGAGTTAAAAGACTGTCATTTCAAAATTTTATGAATAAGATTTAAGGCCCAACTTAACAAATTAAAAAGCCTAAAAAAACAATTACTAAGCCCTATTTAAAAGACCTTAATAATCAAGTGCATAAACACAAACAAGAAGCATAAATAAAAGGAGACTAAGTTAGATTAATAATTGAACATGGGCTCATAAAGAATAATTACTACATATACTGCAAAGCCTAAATAAGAACTTAGAACCCACTAAGAATTGGAAAAAAATGGAATATAAGATCAAGATTGTACAAAAATGAAGCCCTTTAACCTAATAAATAAGAGGTTTGTAACTTTCTAAATTGGCACGAAAAATTGTGGTTGGAATCTATTAATTTGAATCACGCTACGGTAATTTACACTCGAAAATGACTATAAGAACGCAAAAATCGGATTTAAAATGAGAAAGTTATAATAAAAATAAGTTTTAGTCAAAACTAAGAATTATAGCAAAAATAGTTAGCTTAATAGGAAATTTTCCTTTTTCTAATTTATATTCCTTCGCGATTATTTCAAGAGGTTGCGATATTGATTTGGACTTGCCTGTCGACTATTATGATCTATAGATCATCATGGCTAAGTGAGTATTCTTATGATTACTATGCTTGTATTTGATTGTAAATTAGTTGTACTTAAAGCTAAACAACAGTTGATATGTTTGGGGACTTAGGAATTGCATGTGTATGATGTTCTGTGATTGTTGTATTAAAACACTTTAATATATATAGTGATGAAATGCTTGTTGTATAGCTATCCGTGGTACACCTTGCGATTATCTATTGATAATGGGTGGTTATAAAAATAAAACAAATATAACAATTTTTGACTGTAACTAAACTGGATCATGCATGGCATAACTTATATCATTATATATTGGCCGCCACATTATGCGTGTGGGATGGATGGGTCTTGTGGAGGTTGTGATGATGTTTATGTATATGAGTTTTTGCATGGTGCATACATGTAACATAGCCCCGCCTTATCCTACGAGCTTACTAGGCGCTAGAGATGTCAACAGTATAACAATGGGCCAAGTCCTAGAGTTCATCGCTTAGGGGTGAGTAAATTGTGTACATTACTCGCATCTTCACTCTTGGTATAGGAATTGAGAAGTAACAATTGAATAATGTAATTAATTGTGAGAATAGAAAGAATTGATTGGATGTGAGACTAGTATGTTTAATTGTCGAGAGTGCCTATAACACGGATCTGATGATTCAAGCAACTCTAACCTTAGCTTTGAGGATGAAATCTCGAGCTATATATAGTTACCGGTTAAGCTGTATACAATTGTTTGAGCATACAATTGCTACATTCATGTGGTTGCTTAATACAATTACTTAATCTTTGCATGAAAGGTTTAGTAGGAGGAATTACTCATTAAGTATGTTGTGAGCTTACACCCCCTTAGTCTCTTTATGCAGGATGACATTTGGCTTGTACCCAAACGTGCTATGCTTGAGCTAAGTGTTGGGAGAGTTGGGATGTACAAGTCAAGGAAGAGCGACTAAGAAAACTTATTTATCTTCTTTTGTATGGACCTTTTCATTTGATGCTCATATGGGGTGTATTGCCAAACTCCCTATAATCTACTTTTGTCTTATAAGCAATGTCTTACTTGTAATATTTCTTTTAGTAGGGGAAATGTCCCCCACTTATAGTTAAGTTATATAAATGATTGGTTAGTTATTTTGTGAAATTGATTTAGTAATTAATTTGAATTGCTTGGGAATACATACCTAGAAAGCTACTCGATATTTAAAAGACGCCTTGTATATCGTATCAAGGGTTTGAGATTAGTTGCAATGCTAATCTAAAGCGCTTGAGGTGGTATACAATGGGCTACCATGACTGAGATATCTTTCGGAGCGTAACATTAAGGCTTATTACGTGCTTGGAGGTTGCTTGGCTTATTGTATGAGGACTTGATGTGGCGAGTATCGTGAGTGCCTTGATGCGGATTGGCTCTTACGCTCAATAAGGGAACCATCCCTTAGGGGATGTAAGAGTCCCTCGAGGATGTTGAATGGACTTGGTGAATTAGGCTTAGACCTCTCGATTATCAAGCTAAAAAGGGATTATCAATATTATGCGAAAAGATTCCTTTGTTTTCATTTTATGATTTTATATGAAAGATTTTATAAAATCAAATTTGTGATTTTAGAAATTGCCATCAATTTCTAGGGCATACGATTAAGTATAGCAAAACTTACTTCATGAAACTCTTCTTTCAAGTTTCAACTATAGTTTTTCTTTACACAATTAGTTGCAAATGTAATTTGATTATTTAATTATTGTAATTTAAATTCATTTAACGTGTTCAAACAAAAGGAATGCAAACTTGTCATATCGAGCACAGCGATCAGGGAGACGTAATAGAAAGCTGAGAGATATAGACACATCTACTAGTTAAAAAAACACTCTCAATAAGAATAAAAATTCGAGGACCCCCCAATACTTCCCCGTAAGAACTCGAGCTCGAGCTCAGTCATTAGTCAGGTGAGTTTTTGTTTAATTGTTTTTAGGGAAGTGCCCTCCTCAGGCCCGCGAATTTTTTTCTCATCAAAATTTTCCCTCTCTTTTTCCATTTTTAATAACAAAAATTCGCGAGCTTTCTGCTGTCTCTCTCACCCTCTCTCTCTCTCTCTCTCTCTCTCTCTTCTCTCGAAAACAATTGAATTCCTCTCCTTCATTCCATTACTAGGGTTTTGTTGATCGATAATCGAAATGGCCAGTGAGAGCATGTTAGTGGAAGATTCCAGGCCCGCAACCGATGAACCTTCTGATAAATACCAACAAAAAGAAGAAGATGATGATGGGAGTAAAAAAGAGAAGGAATATGAAGAAGAAGAAAGCGGTAAGAAGGAGTTGGAGAAATCGGAGTGGGAAAGTAGTAAGAGACCTCCAAGAGAAAGGAAACTGGTGGAGCGTTACTCTATTCCTTCCCTCGGCAAAACCCCTCCTAGTAAACCCCTCTCCATTCCCAAGGTACTCAATTAACTATACCACTACCCCAACTACTATACTATGCTACAATATTTTCCTTTTCCGCTTTGATTGTTTACTCACATCCACATCCGTCCGGGCACTCCACTGCAGGGTTCTGGCTCTCAGCTTAAGGGCATTCCTAACGGTACTGTTTCTTTTCTTTCTTAAACCAAGTGTGCTCATTGACTGTCTCAATGTGTATGTAACGTGCGACGTAATATCATGTGCCCTCACCCTGTCCACTTTATAGTAAGAGATTGTGTGCTTTTGGATCCCGTAATGTTTGTTATCTTAGGCATTTTGAGACTCAAATTAAAGGAAAAATGGAATTGGATTTTAGCACCATCCCAATTGATGACGGATAATACCAATTGATTTTGGGGGAGCAATCTTCTTTTTTGTTTCATCTGCCATGCTATCTTCTATTGAAGTGTTTTCACAGGTGTCATCCTCCTTTCTAACCGTTTGTAGTTTCTCTCAGTGGCTTTCAAGTTGTCTAAGAGAAGACTTGATGAAAACCTCCAACTTCTCCACACGATACTTTTTGGAAAGAAGGCCAAGGTAAATCATAACTTTCTTCAACTTGTTTTACGTCTAGAGATTCTAGGGTTCTGTTGTAGGTGCTTTCTCTTGCTGCAATGGCTTCTGACATTTTATATTCTGATACTTCTGCAGGCACATAGTTTGAAGAGAAATATTGGTCAGTTTTCTGGCTTTGTCTGGACTGAAAATAAGGTATGTTTTTGTTGGTATTTATTATTTGAACATATATCCTGGATTCTTTTTATTTATAATTGGCATTTTGAGTCTATCCAATCTGACTACGACATCACAAAAATTTCATGCATTTTCTTTTTATCGATTCTGGGGTGTGAATGACTTGAGTTGAAAGAGCATGGTCCTGAAGTTGAGCTGAAGCTCAGAGAGCTAAAGCTTAACTCTAAGTGATAGCTTAAACTTGGATAATTGTCTTGTTTTTCTCTCAAAATTATGTTGCCTCACAGTAAAAATTATGGAGTACAAAATTAAAACAAACTCAATCAAGTGAATATTTGAGGTTTTGAGTCAGTCAAACTCAATCAAATATCATGTCCAGATTGATGAGTTTGAGAACTAGCTTGACTCACCTACAGCCCTGATGGTTACTATTCTAATGTATGCCCCCTTTTTTAATCTCTATATCTGCTGTTAGCAGGAAAAGCAGAGATCCAAAGTTAAGGACAAACTTGATAAGTGTACAAAAGAGAAGTTGGTGGATTTTTGCGATGTGCTAAACATTCCTATAAATAAGGCAACTGTGAGGAAGGCAAGTAATGGATGATTGATGATTTTATCTGCACATGATCCATAGGAAGGCATCTCTTACATTGTATTTTTTTTAAATTTCTCAGGAGGAACTCTCAGCAAAGTTATTGGTGTTTCTGGAATCCCCATACGCTACAACTGATGTTTTGCTTTCAGAGAAGGATCAGGTTTTGCATGACATTCCTTCGGTTGACTTAACATGATGCAGGTGTATTGCTACAAAAGTCACCATATATTGATGAAGTCTTCTTTTGTGATATCTCAGAAAAGTCAGAAGAAGAGGAAGCATATGACTGGCAAAAGTCCAATCTCAGGAGAAGCTACAGAAACACCAGCGAAGGTTATTATTCCTACACTATTTGCCACATTTTTCTTAGATACCTGCTATACATTTAGACTTAGGTATTCATGATTGTTCAGCTATCTTAAGAAGTTTGCTGTTTTTTAAATGCCTAAATCTGCTGGACGACACAACATGTTTAGCTGAATTGCAAGTAATTACTGCTCACTGGAATCACTCTTGTGAATCATTTCTATGTAGAAAGAAAAACTGTTTGATTGTCTTTCAAGTGATGGGGACTAGAACAAATGTCCTGATCATCAAGTCAAGTATAGGACTCTCCATCAAGCCCTAGGAATTCAGCAATATGCTATTAGTAATGGTGTAATATAACCTATCTGCTGATTTTTCCATTTAACAAGGTGCCCAAAATTTGGTCTAGAAAGGCTTGAAATGGTGGTTGTATAGTTTATGATGGATACCAGTATAACGAGACAATGTATTTACTTTAAGAATATGATAGCATCCTTATGTCTAAGAGAAGTGCTTGCTCAGGGCAAAAGTTTTTAACACAGGGTATTTGATATAATGGCTAATGAGACAGTAATGATTGTCAGAGCATAATATAGCATCACGGTATTATGTAGGTATTCTTATCACATGGTAGGTTCCAGATCCGAATTTTGGAACTCAGCTTTCACAGGTTCAAGTAGAAGAACCACATTGAACTTGTCTTGTAAACCACAGATTACAGGTTTAAGCATGCCTTTTTTCTTATCAGTACATGTAAGACACTCTAAGGCCACCTTGAAAAATATCCCTTATTGAAGATTGATAATTAATAAATATTTAGCAAAAATATTTTTAAAACATCCAATCCACGATTAAATGCCCAGTTGATGTACAAAGAAGAAGAAGAAAAAGAAATTACTCTCTTTAGCAGCCTGACTTCTCTCAGTCCCATGGTAATCTTGTTGTGCTCGTCAGCATGGTCTTAGATGTGGATCATCTAATAAAACAATCAATAAATAAAACCTCATAGAGATAGCATATAGCAGATAAAATGGGAGTTTAAATTTTGTTTTGAGTGATGTCAATTTTGTATCACGATCATTTTTGGGCATGACCAACTTTATTATATAATTATTCCTTTTAGGCAAAGGTGAATGCTGTAATATTTTTATATTATGAAAATGAACAAAATATTGTAAGTCTCCACAAAAGCACATGTTTTAAGGCCATTTTAATATAATACAATGTTAGGTTATGGATCCAAACTTTGGAACATGTACTTGCATGATAGAATGGGGTGGGCCACCTACCTACCCACCATGGACTTGATCATCCCCACTTTGGACAGGACCATTTTAATCCTCGCTTGCCCTTCATTTATCCAACTAATGAATGGGTTTCCTTTGTTAGCAATTAAGCCCTATTTCAAGTCTCATGACACCCTTCCCCTGGTGTTCAGAAAGAATTTGTCCACTTCATAACTGTCAAATGGAGGTTTGAACCATTAATAAGGATTCTTTATTTTATGAACTTTGTGCAATGAAGTTGATTCAAATTTTTTATGTACTGCTTCAAGATATAAACAGATTGTATTATGCTGCATAAGATAGAGGTACAGGAATATATAAGTATGTATTGATGACAATGCTCTTATTAGTGAAAGAGCTTATGGTTTGCATGGGCAGACAAAAATGAATATTATAATATTATCCAAAAAAGTATTACAATAGACCATGTTTTTTAAATGTATAAAAGTTGAACTATTCGGTCGAATTTGAATCATGACCCAGTATACTCCTCTGGTGCTCATTGTTGATTTCTGGTGATTATCTCATTAAATGAGATGAAATTTGAAGCACACATCCTTATAAGACAACATTGAAGAATTTGGATCTTTCTCATGTGTGTTTCCATCCTCAACACAACAATCACATTATGGCCATGATAAGAAAAGTTTAACTAATTTGGTAGCTTCATTTAATTGCCTGTGAAAAATCTTAAGCTTGATGTCGTTCCATATGAACTGAGAATTTAGTGTTAGAACTATTGTGATTCAACTTAAAACAGGAGGGTTTTGGCAGTGATTGTGATATTTTTATTTTTTAGAAACAACAACAGACAACCAAAGATGGGAAGAAGCAACGACTGTCTACAGATACAGGCAATGATAAAGATATGGTTGCGCATCCAGAAGGCACACCAGATGATTCAGGTGATGGTAATGATAAAATGGTGTCAGTGGAGGAAAGTGACCATGCTGGGAACCGGCCATGGGAAGGGGAAGACTCTCTTAAGGACAAAATGCCCAAAGACAAATCTGGGGAAAAAGAAAAAAAAGTAACAGCAAGAAATGAAGGGGGTGATATAAAACTGGTCAAGAAAGCAGCATTGGAAAAACCTGTAAAAAGTTCTTCAAAATCATCAAAGAAAAGCTCAAAAGAAAGTGCTGCTGATGCTGATGCTGATGCTGATGCTGATGCTGATGCTTCTCTTGGTACACCTGTAAAGCTGAAAGGATCTTCATCAATGAAGAAGGCCAAGAAAGAGATTAGGAAGGAGGAAGGTGTTACCGCTAAGGCCAAGAAAGAGATTAAGAAGGAGGAAGGTGTTACGGCTGATGGTAAAGTTAAAGGCAAGAAAAAATCAGTCAAATCCCCTGAAAAGCTTGTTGGCAAGGGCCAAGGTTTGTTGCTCCTATTCAACTAAAGGCGTGATGAATTGAGTCATGCCTTGCTAGAGTTATTGCTTTTCAGATGTGATGGCACCCCATTTTCTCATTTGATATGCCTATTTTCTGTGTCAGGACCTGGTACGATTCTAAAAAATCATTATTTGAATGCCAATTGTCCCAAGAAGCTATGTAGAAGCCAAATATGTAGGAACATGCTTCTATATCACATATTTTTTTGCTCTGAAATCTGTCCAAACTGAGATTTTTCTAGGACTGCCTGATGCATTGGTTTTGCTAAACAGTGTCAGGACTTGTTAAGTGACTGAAGAGAGTTTGCAACATTCTAGTTTTTCTTCTCTTTAATGGTATATATGCTTATGGCCTTCATATATCTCTTCCTTTTTCTGAACTAGGAAAAGGCAAAACTGGCAAAAGGGCAAAAGCAGAACCCACCAAGGAAGAGATGCATGTGGTTATTGTAAATATTTTAAAGCAAGTTGACTTTAATACTGTAAGTTATCCATTTCTATACCACTTGCATGGTAGCTGCAACTGTTATTTGTTTTGTGCTCATGATTTGGAATTCTTTGACAGGCTACTTTATCGGACATAATCAAGCTACTAGGTACATACATGATGTTTGCTTTTCAGTTATGGGAATTCGAATACGGTTTATCTTGTTAACAGCAGCTAACTTTTGTTGATTGCGCCAGGTGCCCACTTTGGTGTGGAGTTGTTGCATAGAAAAGGGGAGGTCAAAGAAATTATTACTGATGTCATTAATAATATGAGTGACGATGAAGAAGATGCTGAGGAGAATACTGGTACTGATGCAGAAAATGATGAATGATGTTATCACGCTCTCCTTGATTGAAAAGGTAGGAAAACTGCTCCATGTGTTTGGATGTATATTCCAAGCTCATGGAGCAGAGGTGATCAAAGCCATAGGACCACTGTAAGCAGTAGTTGTTAAGCTGGAGTTTCAACTGATTTAATTGATGTATACACATTCATTTCCTGTGCTCTTTTTAGGCAATTATTTTCTACACCCTAGAACTGTTGCTTATTCTTATCTTTGGATAGCTTTTTTACTTGTTCATTTCAATCCTCATAAGTTGCATCAGGTTGGTACTATTTGTTGTCTTCACCAGTGTTGTAAAGATTTTCTGTACAACATTTGGAGCTTTATCTTGAAGATAAGCAAGATGCTTGCTGCTGCTTCTTCTTCTTCTTTTTTTTTTTAAGTGTAAATAAGGTAGAGGTAAGCGGGTATAGGATAAATAGCGTATGAGGCTTTATTCATATATACTTTGTAGGTATAGGTTCTTTTTTGTATTTGGAATATATTTTGCAGTACATTAAAATCACCTTATACTCTATATCTTTTAGATTCTATAAGGTAAAGGGTATTTTATAGAACTTATAAATTTTTACTTTGTTTTCAAAATTTTGTATTGGATGTATAAGTAATATCAAAATTATAATTATACTATTGGTAGACTTGTTGGTAATAGTTTGTGTAGATTGTAAGATTGTAATGCATTTTAAGTTAGATAATATAGAATTTTGGTAGGTAAAATAGGTCATATATTTGCAGTGGAAAATGTTGAAACTTTTGATTAAAGCTTATATAAATTTTATTTATCATTTCTTTTTAAATCATCAAAATAAATTTTTTATTAAATCATAATGGTTTGTTCACTATTGTGTTAAATGGGTGCCCAATGTATAATTATAATGTTTGCTTGGGTAAAAATGATGTATAAGAATAGACATGTAATGAACTTTAAAAGACCAAAATGCCCTTATTTTTAAGGGTAATAACATTTGCTACCCACTTTAACAGCTAATAGATTTGATCCAAAATTTAACTTTATTTTTTTAATGACTGGAGAAGAAAATTAGAAAAGAAAGGAAGAACGAGCAAATCGAAGAGAGAGACGGTAGATTGGAGAGACAGAGAAAGACCTTACCTTTCCAATATGTCGATGCTCAATTCCTTCCTCAATAAGGTCATTGAGGCTGCAAAATGGTATTCACGAGATAGAGAAAGTGATCTTATCAATCATGCAAAAACAAGAAGAAGATCTACGTCTGATTGATGATGAGTTGAATTTCATATATTGAATTACAAATTCATTGCTTTATAAGAGTAGGTTTTTTCTTTTTTCTATTTTATATGGTGTTTACACAATTGAAAAAGAAGAAAGAGTGCATGTTTCTAATCATGTTTCCGGCAAATAAAGTTGCTAAGAGAGATTCAAATAGAGCAGATCGGTGAGAGAGAAAGAGTGGTGGTGTCTCCAGTTGTGGTGGTGCTCTCTGTACATAGTGATGGAGAAAGGTAAGGGTAGTGAGGACCTTAGTTTATTGAATCCTAATTCTTAAATTTTCAACTAATAGGAATTTCAATTGAATCCTAATTTCAAGACTAAAATTTAAGTAAATAGCATAATAAGGAATAAAATGGGGAGTGAAATGGCTATTCTCTCTAAGTGAACAAGTAGTAAGATTGTTAATATGTAGAATATAAAAATCATATGTAAGTAATTTCAATATAATAAATTGAATTATAAGTGAAGAATTGAGATATTTTAAAGATTTCACTAAATTAATGTTAGTAAAAAAAGAGCGGTGGTGCCAAAAAAAAAACAAAAAAGTAAAAGAAGAAATGTTTTTAGCTTGAAAAAAAAAGGGGAATAAGAAGAAGAAGAAAAAAGAGAAAAGAATTAGATTGTAAACACAAGTTGTGTATATTTTTAGGGATTATGTTTTTGTTGTTATTTTCTTTAAGATTGAAATAGGAAAAGCAATAATATTATTTTTTTATTAGTTAATATTTTAGTTATTGTTATAAAATAGGTATAACATGTCATATAACTATACTCCATATACATTAGAGTATAAGTTTAGGGTAGGATAAGGTATCTTAAGCTCATTTTCGTATTCTATCACGTGGGAGTAGATTTTGAGAAATTATTATTTAGAACTTATCATGTGATCCTCATTTACTCATTTGGAATTTATAGGATAGAATAGGGTTTAGGTGGATATTCTATATCATAGGATTATTCGTTTACCTTAAAATAAGATCGAAATAATTGTTCTAGTTCAATAATGCCGAAGATAGAAAAGAAAAGAGAGGTAAGGGAAATAGTAAATTCACCTATATACATTGTAAAAGAATAGGTCATATAGTGGAACATTGTTTTGAGATTGTTGGATATCCAGAATGGTTTAAAGGTGTAAGAGATAAAAAGGGAAATCGGGTTGTAGCTCATGTTTTTCTAGGTGTTTCATTTGTAGGTGATACTCCTTTGGATAACTCTTGGGGAAATGTGAATAATGATAAGAGTATTTTGCATCATAATAAGGATGTATCCTTACGTAAATCACAACTTATTTCTAAGGTTTGTCAGGAGGTTCTTCGTGCCTTAAAGGATTAGAGTTTACGAGATGCATCATCTCAGCATACTACTATGATATTTGTTGCAGGTAGTAGTTTTGCCTTTGCTTCTTTTAATGTTAGTGAAACAAAACATTTCTCGTGGATTGTTGATTCAAGAGCTTCGGATCACATAACATCATATTCACACCATTTGTTATATAGATGTACAGTGCCTGTACCCTTATTAGTTCAATTGCCTAATGGAAAATCCTTCCCTATTAAATTTGTTGGGGATGTTAGACCGACTCAGCAAATTACCTTAAATGATGTGTTTTTTATTCCAAACTTTTGTTACAACTTAATTTCTATCAACAAGTTGCTTAAACAAATTGACCTTCTTGCTGTGTTTGATTTATATCATTGTGAATTTCAAAACCTTAAGATTAGAGCTATTGTAGATTCAGTTATTACATCCTATGGATTATATGTGCTAAACTTGAAGCCTTTTTTGGTTGATTCAGTTTCATCTTTTGTTATTGTTGGTACCTCTTCTTGTATTAAGAATTTTGGTATTGATGTTTCAATTGATTTGTTTCATCAGAGTTTAGGCCATTTGTTAGCCTCAAAACTTCAACTCTTGTCAAATTTTAAACACATTAGTTTATCCAAATTTCTTTGTGATACATGTTTGCAAGCGAAATTTCATCGTTTTCCTTTTCCTATTAGTCTATCTACTTCCTTGGAAGCCTTTGATTTAATGCATATTGATGTATGGGGACCCTATACTACTTATTGTATTTCTGGTGTCAGATTTTTCCGTACTATTGTTGATGATAACACTAAAGCTACATGGACTTTCCTAATGGCTCATAAATCACAAGTTGGTACTTTATTGTCTAATTTTATAACCTATGTGCAAACACAATTTCTTACCACACCAAACAACATTAGATTAGACAATGGGATAGAGTTTTTGTCCTGTGACACCAAAAGCTTGTTAGCTAAACATGGGGTCATGCATCAAAGGAGTGTGGTATTTACACCACAACAAAATAGAGTAGTGGAGGGGAAACACGGACATTTATTGGATACTGCAAGGTTATTGTGAATTCATGCTAATATTCCAAAACAGTTTTGGGGTAAGTCCTTGCTTATTGCCACTTATCTTATTAATCTTATGCCCATACAGTCTCTTGCTTGGAAAACACTTTATGAATTACTTTTCCATAAGGCACCAATTTACAATCATCTTCGAGTGTTTGGTTGCTTATGTTATGCAGCCATTTTGCCCAAACCATGAGATAAATTTGACACCAGAAGTAGAAAATGTATTTTTTGGGATATCCTTTAGGTCAAAAGGAGTATAAGCTGTTTGATTTGTTCTCTCAAAAACTATTTGTCAACCGTGATGTGTTTTTCCTTGAAGATGTGTTTCCTTCTAAAAACAATGCTAAAACTCCTTTGGTATCTATTGATATTTCCTTTCTTAGTTTTGATAAGATGTTTCGTAATCCTAGGATACATATAGATTCTGATTTCCATGGCCATTCATCTATTCTTCTAGACTTTGACCTAAACATAACTTCATTCGATAGTACCAATACTAGCTCAGACGCTATTTCAAACACTATTCCATATATAGATTTTTCTTCTCCTTCATTGTGTAGGTCTACATGAGAAAGGCATCCACTGAAATGGATTTAAGATTTTATACATATGGTTCACTCTACTTTTCTTGCTCCTAAAACAAATTCTACTAGTAATTCTTGTTGTTATCCATTGTTTGGTTCTCATACCCTTTCTAACCCTACTTGTGATTATGTGATGTTCTTAGCTTGTGTTTTTTTAACCCAAGAGCCTAGAAATTATCACGAAGCAAATACTGATCCCAAGTGGATTGAGGCAATGAATCAAGAGCTTTTAGCTCTAGAATCAAATAATACATGGGAACTTATAACTTTACTTCCTGATGAACAACCTATTGGTTCCAAATGGGTTTATAAGATCAAATACAAGCTCGATGGAACCATTGAACGTTATAAAGTTCAACCGGTGGCTAAAGGTTATATATGAGTAAAAGGGATTGATTATACACATACTTTTTCTCTAGTTGCTAAGCTGACATCAGTTTGTGTGTTACTTGCTATTTCCTCTATTAAGGGTTGGTATGCACATTAGTTAGATGTCAATAATGCATTTCTTCATGGGTTCATAGATGAAGATATTTACATGATAGCACTGGATGGATACACAACATCTCTTAAAGGTCAGGTGTATAAACTTGTTAAGTCCTTTTATGGATTGAAATAAGTTTTTAGATAGTGGAATAAGGAATTTTCGAAATTCATAGTTTCACTTGGGTTTATTCAATCTAAGCTAGACATTCTTTGTTTACTCGGCAAAATGATAATGGTTTTGTTGCTCTCTTAGTATATGTTGATGATGTACTTATTGTTGGAGATTCTTTGGATGAAATTGCTAATGTCAAAGCAACTGTACATACTACTTTAACTATTAAGGATCTTGGGGAGGTTTGGTTTTTCCTCAGAATAGAGATATGTTGGCTGTCTTCAGGTTTTATATTTAATCAGTGAAAGTTTGCTTTGGATGTATTTTTGAATACAGGATTAGTAGGTGCTAAACTAACATATAGTCCTTTTCCTCCAGGACTACGGCTTGATAATCATAGTGGAACATTACATCCAAATCCAAGTGTTTTTCGAAGAATTGTGGGACGATTGTTGTACATGAACTTGACTCGCCCTGATCTTTCCTTTTGTATGTAGCAATTGAGCTAATATGTGATAGCTCCAAGAACATCACATTTAAAGGTTGCTATTTGTGTTCTTAAGTACATTAAAGGGTCTATTGACAAAGGTTTATTTTATTCTTCAACTAGTCCCTTAACATTGCAAGGTTATAGTGATGTTGATTGGGGGTTAAGTTCTTAGATCGTAAGTCTCTTTCTAGGCACATCCTTGGTTTCATGGAAAACAAAAAAACAAGTAAGCGTGTCTACTACATCGGCAAAGGTAGAATATTGTAGCCTTGTAATTACGACCAAGGAGCTTTTGTGGTTGTCTTTTTTGTTACGCAATTTAGGCATTTCTTCTTCACTTCTTGTTACTCTTCTTACTAACAATAGATTTGCACAAAAAATTGTTGAGAACCTATGCTTTCATGTTCGAACCAAGCACATAGAAATTGATGTCTACTTCATTAGAGATCATATCAACTTTGGCTTTCTGCATATAAATTTTGTTCCTTCCAATCAACAGTTGGCAAACCTTATGACTAAGGCAGTTACTAATTCTCGTATAGATTTTTTCTTGTCTAAGTATGGCTTGTTACCATGGCTAACTTGAAGAGGGGGGGGGGGTTGGGTGGTGGAGAGGGATGGTGGTGGTGGTATGAGGGTAGGGTGGATGTAGAAATATCTATTTTTTTTTTATTTATTTAGTTTGGCACATGATATTACACTCATGCACAACTTGTATATATGTGGACTTTTTTCATTCTGTTATAGTTAGTTACAATATCATTTTTTTCATAGAAATAGAGATCTTCATCTTCTAGCACTCTCTTCTTCAATTGCTCCATCTGTTACGCATCTTTACTCAGGAGTTCAACTTGAACACAAAAAGTAAAAGAAAAGAAATATATGCAAAAATGAAATAATTAGATATTCCATTGAATACATTATTATGGTACATTTGTAACATGTTCCATTGAAGTGTTAATTTATTTTATTTGTTAAAAAACACTCTAAAAGTTGCATTTGTAAGGTTGTTTTGTTGTTGGTTACTTCTCATTTTTTTTTCCTTTTTCCTTTCTTTCCTTTTTCTTCTTCCTTTTGGATTCTTGCTTTTATATTTAAAAGTACGATAGTGTGCTTATGCTTAATTTCTTTTATAACCAATATATAATATTGTGAAGCACCTATATTATTAGTGATAGTTGCATAATAGTTGAAACCATGGTGTGTTATGGGGAATCTTACTAACATTGTTGAGGTGTTAGATCACGTAGGGTGGATAGGTAGATGCTTTAGGTGGTGCTCAATTGCACATGGTGGAAGAACTATTAAAACCCCCCTGTGGTAATGCTAATGGGGGTCTTTTAATGTTTAAGTTAATAAGGAGAGAGAGTCAAAGAGAAGTGTTTAGAATGTTTGAAGTGTTTGTGGGGAGTACTTGGGAGAGCTCGTTAGGCTAAAGGGAGTTAGAGAAAGAGAATATCTAATAGAAGCTTATTGTTAGGGATACATGGCATCCCATAGTTTGGTCGTACATGGCTATTGTAGGAAACATGTGCTGCATGAGGGGGGATAGAACAGTTTTGTTGTTTGGTCAGCCTTGGACAGACTGGCAACTATGTCTAAAACTTGAACAGTTAACATATCAAGGACTGTACTACATGCTGACCATACTATGGATATCGGAGGGCAATTAATGAAGAGAGAGAGTGCGAGGTAAGACCATTGCAGACACCAAGCTGCATGCTGAGCACCTAGTGTGTGCTTGGGAGGATTGGGACTACCCTGGTTTGAGGATTTAAGTTGAGCTTTTAGAGAACTCTGAAGTGCTTAGGGGTGACCCAAGTAGGTTGTTTTGGCTCAAGGTTGAATTGAACATGACAATGTGCTCGGGGAATTCTGAGTAGATTGCATAGTTGGGCATGAGCTCTTAAGAGGTCAATGAAGGAGGTTAGGCTCTCTATCTTGAGAAGGTACTCAGTAGTACCCGAGTAAGTTGAAGTACTTAAACTGGACCTTGAGAGCCTGAGCCTAAAATGGTCTATTAACAAATATAATCTATACTTACGAAAAAACTTTTTTTTTTTTTTTTTTTTTGTATGTTTGGGTGGTTAGGTGTGGTGGGGGGTAAGGGGGTGGGGGTAGGGGCCGGGGCGGGGGCGGGGGCAGGGGCGGGCTAGGGTTGGAGGTAACTTTCCTAAGACATGGTGCATTTAATTATTTATAGTGCATGAATGATTGTGGTCTGTTTGACATGGGTTTTATTAGTCCTAAGTTTACTTAGTCAAATAATTAGCATTTATCCTCTCTAATTCATAAACGATTAGATAGATTCTGGTGTAATGTAGAATGGAGAAACTTTTACCTTGAAAGGAAGATCTTTCATTTAAGGAAAGGACCCTAAGATCATAACACTATTCTCTTAAAGATTCGCCCTTATGAATCCTCAATGTCTA
Source organism: Lumnitzera littorea (assembly GCA_024138015.1). Lineage (NCBI taxonomy): Eukaryota > Viridiplantae > Streptophyta > Magnoliopsida > Myrtales > Combretaceae > Lumnitzera > Lumnitzera littorea. The sequence continues at coordinate 118,343,349 of JAMXBB010000004.1, read as the reverse complement.
AACATAAGCTTTTTAGATTTCAACCCATGTGATTTTCACATAATGGATGTATGCCCTTACTTCAAGACGTTTGGAGGGTAAATGAAAATGATTGTATTGAAGCGATAGACTACATTCCAAAATACTTAATAGGGAGGTTTATGGAATCATTCTAAACAAAAAACAATTGTCATGTCAAAGCTTAATGAAGTCGAGTCACAATTGTGTTCTAATCCAAACACATACCTTATAGAGTTAGAAAGAAATTTAAGTCTAAGCTAAACTATATCTTGGATACAGAAGAATGTCTGTGGAAAATGAAAGCTAGAAAGGGGGAGAGGAACACTAAGATCCATCATTCTTTTGTATTATATAGAAGGGGAAAAAATAGAATTCTTGGACTGCAAAATGATTGTGGTCAAAATGGTTCATTGATCAAGAGTAGATAAGAGGACTAGTTAATTCTTACTTCATTAATCTCTTTTCCACATCTATGTCCTTAGTTCCAAAAGAAAACCCAATCCTAGATGAACTAAAATTGGGCCTAACCCTTAAATAAACAAGACAAATGCAAGCTCCTCTCACTTTAGTTAAAATTACAAGATCTATGAACTCAATTGGATCTCTTAAATCCCTAGGCAAGGATGGTATTCGTGATCTCTTATTCAAATCATGTTAGAATTTTCTTGTTATGTTAGTAGAAAGTTTAATCAAGAAAATTTTCACTGAAAGACAACTTGCTACTAAGTTGAATCAAACCCTTTTGTGTCTCATCTTAAAAAATGGTTATGCTAATCATATTAAAAATTTTAGGTCTATAGGGCTTTGTAGTACCCTTTACAATTACAAAGATTCTAGTTAATAAGGTTAGACCTTATTTAGATTTACTCGTTTGCCCTATTTGAACTGGTTTCATCCCTAGGCGCAAAGTAGTTGACAATGTGCTCCTTATGAATGAAATACTTCATGGCTGTCATAGGAAAAAAAGGAAAGAAATGGTGGCTGATCATCAAATTAGACTTAGAAAAAAGCTTTTGACTCTCTTGAATGGGATTTCATTTATTGGGTGTTACATAGTCTTAGCTTTCCTTTATGGTGAATAGAACTAATTATAAGTTGCATAACTTTATCTACCTCTTTAGTTATTGTAAATGGAAGCCCACAACCTTCTTTTCAGCCTAATAGAGGCATTAAATGTTATACTCTGAAGTTGCAAAGTCGTAACAGTATCGCCATGTAACTAACCTATGATAGTGACTAACCTTACGGTTCCTATCATAGATACAGTTTACACAAGGCGTCCATGACTCTTTATTTTGAAGTAAACAATCATTCATAATTAAAGATAAAATTTCTATATATAACTAAAAACTTTTAGTCATATTTACATTAACATACTCATATTGTCTTACATTCCCAGAAAATTCTACATCCTAAGATTGTCTAATAAGTAGCATATTATATATTACGTAATTGGTCCAAAACTTAAGAGTTAATAACAAAATCTAGAAGGCTCAATTTTATTAACCAGCTTGATTCTTACTCCCCGATAGCTTAGTATATCAAAAAGATATTGACCTTAAGATAGTTATAACATGGCATATCAGTCACTATCTATAAGAAAATCTATAAAGGTATGAGAAATTAACAATTTAATAAGTTAAGGTTGAGATTTAAGAATGTATAATTAACACAAAGAAGGTTTTTAAACAATTAATTATATGTAATGCAACAAGTAAACGCCATCACATAACGTGGTTTGGTCTGTTATGAGATCAGAGTAATTTCATTTGCCCCAATCTGGGTTGAGGAGTTTTTATGTTTATGCAACAATTCACAACTAAACTTAGGTTTGTGCAATCGAGACACTGCTCTCCCTATAATTATCCTTCGAACCATTGCCCCCATCCTTACTATGACCTCCTCTCCTATCCAACACTATTTTTTTCAAATGTATCGATATTTGGTTGGATAATACTAATAGTCCTCTAAAAGGGTGTAATGTATGTCTAATTAAGGTATTTAGGTCAGTTATAATTAAGTACAGTTCAGGGTTATCAATCAATCTCATACTACTCAATTCACAACCATCACCAAAACACAACATAGATTTTCAACACGAAGTTAGATATATATAAACACATACACATATAGCTAGCTACAACCATAATCATATAAAATCCTAAGCCTTCGAGTGCTTTAAAATAGTGCTAACATGGTAGCCTAAAAGTGCTTTATATGTCAACTTTTTTTAATTAATTTTCATACGTTTCAATTTTTCCTATTTTGTAAATTGACTTAATATTTATGCATATATATTTATTATTATATTTTATTAAATTTTGTATATTACACCCATGGCATACATATGTATTTATATATATATATATTACTTTATTTAATAATTTAGTATTTTAGTATATTGTATATATACTATTTAACTATATACATGTGCTTATACCATAATATATTACTAGTATACATATTTTTATACTTATACATATACTTATACACTTTTGTTTTCTTATATTATTTATATATAAATACATATCTAAATTCACACTATACACCTAAATATACTATATACTATACATATATAATTATACACTACACTTGTATATATCTAGAAACGCATATACATATGTATACATATATATAAAGAAGAATGAAAATAACTATCATACATACTATATACGTATAACCATATATATTTAAAAATATACAATATATTTATGTGTATTTGATCCTATTATATATATATGCATATAGTTGTATATATATATATATATATATTGATTAAAATTTTTTCTCTTGTTTTATTAATTTCAATACTTATTGTATCTTCTATTCTATTTAATTGTTCTCCTATTGTATGTAAATGTTGATTGGTGTAATTATTTTGATTTATTATTTTTTTCGTTCCTGATCCTTCTTCTTCTGATGCATTTTTAAATGGAGTTAAACTGATTTCTGTATTTTTATGAATCATTTTTATATTACTTAATGGTGGATGATTTGATTCTATGATTTGCCCATCACTAAGTTTCCACTTATAACAGTTATTAATAACATTGATCTCTTTAGATTTCAGATAATAATTCTCGAACCATTCAAAGAAATATATCTGAGCACCAACTTCTTTCATGAAATTATAATATTCCTCTTTTATTTTTA
>JAMXBB010000004.1:118161423-118333738 GCA_024138015.1 Lumnitzera littorea | reverse complement strand
GAATCTCTTCACTTAGTAATATAACTTAGGATTGCATTAATGTATAATGAATTCCTACACAAATAATTAACTTTCCGGAAGAAACATGTATCTTATCTCTAAGTACGCATGTAATTCTCTCCAATTATGCCTAGATCTAATTACACATGCAATTTCTCAATCATCATGCATAATATCATATATTGATACTCTATAATTATCAATCAACAATTAAAAAACATAATTGAATCAAGAAAAGATATAAACTTTATTGAAAATTATAATTCAACCCAAGAGTCACATGAAACCCTAGGTTTCATAATCCTAAATACACGAATTCTAAACTATCATAATGAATCTAAAAACAAGTTTCATAAAAAACATAAAATAAAACATGGAAAACCCCGTTGGTTGATAAAAAATCTCTCCAATCTTGAAGTTGGTGTTGCTCTCGCCTTTTTCTTCTCTTTCTCCTCAAGTCTCTTTCCTTCTTTCATGTCTCGTTCGTCTTCTCTAATGTCTCTCCCGTCTTGAAACCTTCATATGTCTTTTTATATATGTATTATAAGGATTCTGTTTTCGTCATTAGACACGGCCTAGTACATGGCCGTGTCCCCAGGTCGTGTAACTTTCTGATCTTGGCAAATTTTTCTGCATGGACACAGCCTGGGGACATGACTATGTCCTAGACTGTGTAACTTCAAAACTTCATAATTTCCTCATTTGAACTCCGAATTGAGTGAAACTTGATTCCTTTTCTTCGTTTTCAATCCTACATCGCGTTCAAACCTTGAAATCAAAATTTTACTCAATTAAGTATCAATTTCTTTAAAAAAAATAAAAAATGTAAGGGAAATACTATAAAATCAACATATAAAATATGTTTAAAATCAGAGTTATCAAATTTCCCCACACTTGAGCATTTGCTTATCCTCAAGCAAATAAATCAAAACCAAACTTTCGGGACAAGAAACGCTAATCAAAATTTATCACTGTTTAGGAAACCAATGAACAAATACACTTGACCCGAAGAAAGGTAAGAAACTCATTTTCAATTAACTTATAATAATAAAGTCAATCAATTTCATTTGACCATATTCAAATGCTCCAACAATACTTAATACTAGAGTTCACTAGTTAATTTATGAAAATCAAAGTTTACCCGAGTCATTTAACCAAGGATTCTTAAACTAAAAATTAGATTTAACATCTTGCCAACCGAGAAAGAGTTATAAAAATTTTGTCCATTTGACTAAAGTGTATACAATTCTCTCTTCCATCTCACTAAGCACCATAATCTAAAACAAACACATTTTACATCCACTCATCCTCTGATCATCCCCTTAATTCATGCTTTTGTTGAGAGGTCTTTTAAATTTACCTTATTTAATGCACAATTGTGTTGGTAGAGGGAAAGAATCTTGCTCTTCTGACGGACCAAGACCGATCCATACCAACTTATTTCTTATATTGATAGTAGGAAAGAACCTTGCTCTTCTGACGGACCAAGGTCGATCCATATCAATTTTTTTTTCATTAGAATTGGCATTGGGACTCAATCTCGCTCTTCTGACGGACCAAGACGAATCCTTACCAATTTTTCTATTCATATACTTGTTATTACTTTTGACCTCCAATCATTGTGATTTTTTAGGGGTTTCTCAAAAGAAGAATTTCATTTGTTTGTTTGCTAAAAATTATAGGACTTTTAAAATTTTTTAAGAGAAAGGTATACATAAAAGTAAATTTAAAAATAACCATGACTAACTCTCAACTAGTAATGTTGCTTCAATCTCAAGTCTTAAAGTCCTGAGCTAAATAACTCGTAACTTTGCCCTAAAAAAATTTGACTAATCAATTCTAGTAAAGTATAATAAGATTAATAATGATCAATATGACACAGTTGATTTGGCTTAATACTTGTTAATCACCTATTGCAAGTTAACTTAAAAATTAATTGGGTCAAATATGAATAATTGATATCCTAAACAGTAACAAATTCATATATATCCTTTCCCCACACTTAATAGCGTATAGTGTTCTCAATGTACGACTAAAAAAAAATCGTAGCAGCAAGAAATGAAACAAGAAAAATCAGGATAGAGAAAAAGGAAACATATGTACCGAAAAGAAACTAATACTTCCCTGCTAGTCGAAAATTAGGGAAGAAGTTCAAAACGAAGAAGCATCATCATTATATATCGCAGTTCACATGCCTTGGCCAACAAAAGACAACACAAAAAATTATGAACTAAGAAGAGGGATCGGAATCCGTCTCTTCATCCTCCTCATCAGATGGTGTCTCAGCCATCGTAACATTATCATCGTCGTCACTGCCCTCAACATCCTCATCACTTCCTCCAGCCACCTCGTCTTCACCACCCTCATCAGCCTCTTCCTCACCACCCTCATCATCCTCCTCCTCACTCTTACCATCCTCATCACGGATATCCGACTCTTTCATTTTAAGAAATTTTTCCATTTTGTCCTGGCGGATATGAAGTTTATCCACACTTTCTCTTATATAACGAACCTCAGAAAGCAATAAATCAAATTTATCTTCAAAGCTGGCTGAAGACGTCTGGCCTCGAGATGTGCTGCTGCGAGAGTGTCGACCTTGACGTCTTGTTGGTAGGAGGTTCATGAGTCGGAATGAATTGAGGCGCATAGGAGTGACTTGGTTAACCAAGGTAAGTGAGGGCCAAACGACAACCTTCGTCCGCATGGCCTGCACGAGTAAGGTGATGTAGGGCCACAACAAATATGCCCTTTCTTCCGTGTAGTGGTGGCTTGGTGGCTGAAAAGTTTAGCGATTTCGATGGCGAGATTGATGGGATATTTATGAATGATACTGTATAGATAGAGGCAATCCTTGTTGGAAACTACCCCGATGCTAAGGCCTCTGTTAGTCAATGTATGCGAAAAGAGCCAGTGAAGAACCCGATATTCAGGCTTGACTAATTGAGAGGCCTTACTTCTTGCTGGATCATAGGCATCACCAACAGTAATCTCATTCCAAAATGACCCTGCTGTGACGCCACGGGGAAAACGACACGAAAGACGTTGGAATTCGTTCGTCTATGTATATCTCTCTTCATATAGACCGATATATCTGCCTAGTTGAGCGATGGTCATGTGGAATGGGTGGCCACTCAAGGTGAAATGTAATTTGCGTTTAGGGCCCATGCCAGTAGCACTCTCTTTATCAAGTTTGTAAGTGCACAAAAACTCCAAGGTCAACTTTTTATAAATTGGAGCTTCAAAGGATAAAAAGTGCTCCCAAATAGTACCATCCAAGAGCTCCTTCATTTTTGTGGTGAGCTCTAATTGAGCGAGAACATCCCAATCCAGCCGAAAGGTCTCGCGAAAAGGCTTATTCTAAAGTAAATGATATCGTTGCACCTGGTAGTCTTCCTTAAATTGGAGCATTGGGTGCTCCATCGGCGGGAGAGTAGCTAGTGGTTCAACTATTGCTCCTGATTGTGATGAAGAGGATGCTGCAAATTTTGATTTCCGACGAATGGTAAGCTTAGCGCGATTCGCCATTTGAATACCTAAAAAGAATCAACAAACCAAATCAAACAAGCACATCCTTATCGCACATAGGTCAAGAAGGCAGAGGAAAATAAGAGCAATAGTGAAGAATGTTAACAGAATTCTCATTGGGGCATTTAAACAAACATGTGGAGTGCAGCTAGAAAACTAGTTGGTGGAAAAGAAATAAATGGAAAACGCATCCAACTAATTCTACTACACTACAATTAACGTTGAAACACGAGCGTCTCAACATATAAAGGACGCTAAATGACTCAGAATTGTTTTCTCCTATTGCTAACCCTAACTAGCATGAATGAATAAGGATAAGCAAATTAGCCAACAAAACTTGGAATTGAGAGAGCACAATGAATATCTAACTAGATGAGGCATCATAAATGCATATAAGATCAAGAAACATAAGGCAATGATGCATGGCGTTTATGAAATAACAAAACAAGTGTGCAGACCAAGTGTAAGAACCAGTGCACACAAGAGCAAAATTGCAAGTAGCCAAACTACCGAAACTAGAGGAAGATAGAGCAAAATCAATAAGGAAACTTACTTGGAGCAGGATTCAGAATGCAAAAATTATGGAGAGAAGAGGGAGAATATGAGAGAGATATATTGGATTGTGAGTGTGTGAGAGAGTGTGTTTAGTTTAAATAAACCGGGCTTGTGCAAAATCGTGTAAGGCTGGGTTGACACGGGCTGGGATACGACCGTGTCCCTTGCCCGTGTAACTTCCTGTGTTCGTCATGTCTTACCTGGGCGGACACGAGTTGGGACACGACCGTGTCCCATGCCGGTGTAACATTCTATGTGTGTCGTGTGGATTCTGGATGCATACGGGCTGGGACACAACCGTGTCCCATGTCTGTGTAACTTTTTATTCCCATGCATGAAAACTGGACGGATACAGGTTGGGACACAACCGTGTCCCATGCCCATGTAACTTGCTGAGTTCTATCGTGAAGTTTGGACGCACATGGGCTGGGACACAACTGTGTCCCATGCCCGTGTAACTCTCTGGTCGCGGGTGGGAATACTGGGCGCACACGGGCTGGGATACGACTGTGTCTCTTGCCCGTGTAACTTTTTGTACCCACAGAGTAAAATCTAAATCTGGGCAGACATTGGCTGGGACACGACCGTGTCCCACGCTCGTATAACTTTTTGTGGGTAGGTAGATTAAAGGGCCTAGATGGACACGGGCTGGGACACGACCGTGTCCTTCGCCTGTGTAACCTTTTTATTTTTTTCCTTTTTTTTCATGAATTTAATTTAAAAATAAAGGAAACTTAAAGAAATAAAAGTAATTAAACTAGAAAAATAAGAAAAAGAAAACTAAAGAGAAGAATCAATAATAAAACTAAAAGGGAAAAGGCTATGACGAAAATTGAAAGAAAATATAAGAAGCAAAGCAAAGTTAGACATGGGTTGCCTCCCAAGAAGCGCTATAGTTAACGTCGATAGCTCGACGGGATACGTTTTCTCATTCGTGATTCTTTATTCAGGTGGAGATAGGACTCCTCCTGTATTTTGCTTTTGAACTCTCCATACGAGCGTAAACTTACCCTTAGGCCATCAACCTTGCTAATTCCATTTCATTGGTGCATAACTTCCATAGTTTCTCTCCTTATCATGCCACTTATCAAATTCATATAGCTTAAACTTCTTCATTTTGTTCGCTTTTAGCTTAGATGCGGTTGTCATTGGAAGTTTTGAACTTTTCACCATAAAGGCATGTTCCAAATGATTTCTTGACAGTTTTGGTTCCAAAATTGGTGGCTTCTCTTTGAAGGATTTTAACCTAGGATCCTTTGACTAATAGAGTTGATCAGCCCCCTTCTTGTCCACAATAGATTCATGAACTTTTATTTGAGCTATCATTTCTGCACAATTGGGGTTAGTCACCCAATTTTCATCTCCCTTTTGCAAGCAATAGCTTGAGGAATCCTTGGCAAGCGTTTCCTGCATACATGTAGATATAACAGCATTAGTGGCATTAACATTGTGACATGTGTCCTCTGAGTTAAGAAATTTGTTCATTGCCTCTAGAGTTTTAAAAACTATTTCATCATCCCCAACCCGTAATATCAAGTTATGCTCACTAACATAAAAAATAGCCCTAGCGATGGCTAGGAAGGGTTGACCTAAAATGATGGGCACCTCAATGTCTTCATCTATATCAAGTATAACAAAATCGACGGGAAAGATGAATTTGTTTACTTGCACTAAAACATCCTCTATGATGCCTCTAGGGTATGTAATAGACCTATCAGCTAATTGAAGACTCATGCGCGTTAGTTTAGGTTCTCTTAACCCTAGCTTTTTGAACAATTTATACGGCATCAAATTTATACTGGCTCCTAAGTTTGCCAAAGCATTATCTACTAACAAATTGCCAAGCATACAAGGAATAGTGAAACTCCCTAGACCGTTTAATTTTTGTGGCAGCTTTTTCTGGAGAAGTGCCGAGCATTCTTCGTTCAATGTGACAGTTGTAAGCTCCTCCAACTTCCTCTTATTCAATAGAAGATCCTTTAGAAATTTCGCATACTTTGGCATCTGCAAGATAACATCAATAAGAGGTAAGTTAATGTGTAATTGTTTGAAAATATCAAGCAATTTACCAAATTCTTTATTCGGATCAGTATAACTTTGCTTAAGGTGCTACGGGTAAGGGATGGGAGGCTTGTACTCCTCCATTTTCGGTGGTTCCATACTTTCTTTTGATTTTAGTGGCTCTTCATCTTCCTTACGGTTGACTTCCACTTCTTTCTCAATTACTTCCTCACCATCCTTCTTCTCCACTTGCAATTTTCTACCACTTCTCAGGGTCACAGCATTAACATGTTCCCTAGGATTGACCTCGGTATTCCCTGGGAGTGTTCCCTGTGGTCTTTCAGAGATTAGCTTCGCAAGTTGACTAATTTGGTTCACAAGGTTACGATTTGAAGCCTTTTGATTCCTCAACGAGGATTCAATGTTGGATAAGTGAGCCTCATTGCTTTGAATATATTTTGTGAGAAGTTCTTCCACATTGGACTTCTTTTCTTGAGGGAGAGGAGGTGGGAATGTTCTTTGAAATCTAGGTGGGCCAAAGTTGGTCTTCTGCTGGCCTTGGTTTTGGTTTCCCCATGAGAAATTGGGGTGATTCCTCCATCCTGGATTATAAGTATTGCTGTAGGGGNTAGTGTTTAACATGTGACTGCTTAAAATATATTCAATTTAATTTCTATTATTCTTGACCGGAGGGATTCACAATTAAAGTTAATACCTTTCTCAAGCATATTAACCCTAATCCTAAATTATTTACCGGAATCTCTTCACTTAGTAATATAACTTAGGATTGCATTAATGTATAATGAATTCCTACACAAATAATTAACTTTCCGGAAGAAACATGTATCTTATCTCTAAGTACGCATGTAATTCTCTCCAATTATGCTTAGATCTAATTACACATGCAATTTCTCAATCATCATGTATAATATCATATATTGATACTCTAGAATTATCAATCAACAATTAAACAACATAATTGAATGAAGAAAAGATATAAACTTTATTGAAAATTATAAATCGACCCAAGAGTCACATGAAACCCTAAGTTCCATAATCCTAAATACATGAATTCTAAGCTATCATAATGAATCTAAAACATAAAATAAAACATGGAAAATCCCTTTGATTGATGAAAAATCTCTCTAATCTTGAAGTTGGTGTTGCTTTCGCCTTTTTCTTCTCTTTCTCCTCAAGTCTCTTCTCTTCTCTAGTGTCTACTTTGTCTTCTCTAATGTCTCTCTCATCTTGAAACCCTCATATGTCCTCTTATATATGTATTATAAGGATTCTGTTTTCGTCACTAGACACGGCCTGGGACATGGCCGTGTCCCCAAGTCATGTAACTTTCTGACCTTGGCAAATTTTTTTGTATGGACACAGATTGGCAAATTTTTTTGTATGGATACAGCTTGGGGACATGGCCATGTCCCAGACTGTGTAACTTCAAAACTTCATAACTTCTTCATTTGAACTCTGAATTGAGTGAAACTTGATTCCTTTTCTTCTTTTTCGATCCTAGAACGCGTTCAAACCTTGAAATCAAAATTTTACTCAATAAAGTATGAATTTCTTTAAAAAAAACAAAACTGTAAGGGAAATACTATAAAATCACTATATGAAATATGTTTAAAATCAGAGTTATCACATTTGCTCGCCATTCCTCTAGCTCGTTTAGTTGAAGTTTCCTGTGAGAACCTGTACGCTCAAAATTAACATTAGCACTCTTAATTGCCCAATAAGCCTTATGTTCAATCTCTACCGGTAAATGACAAGCCTTGCCATATACAAGTCAGTAGGGTATGGTCCCTAGTGGTGTTTTGTAAGTGGTTCTATATGCCCATAAAGCATCATCCAACTTTTTTGATCAATCTTTCCTATGATACTCTACGGTTTTTTCAAGAATTCGCTTAAGATTGCGATTGGCAACTTCCACTTGGCCACTACTTTGGGGGTGGTACGGGGTGGCTATCCTATGTGTAACGCCATAACGTTTCAGTACTTGGTCGAGTTGATCATTACAAAAGTGTGTTCCCCTATCACTTATAATTGTCTTATGGGTGCCGAATCGAGAAAATAGGCCTTTCAAGAATTTTTTTACTACCCTAGCATCATTAGTAGGTAGGGCTTTAGCTTTTACTCACTTAGAGACATAGTCAATAGTTACTAGGATATATTGTTTCCATTAGAGTTCGAGAAAGGACCCATGAAATCAATCCCTTACACATCAAATACCTCAACCTCGATGATGGGGTTTTGTGGCATTTCATCCTTACGGGATATATTCCCCACTCGTTGGCAATGATCACAACTCTCAACATATCGCTGGGCATCTTTGAATAAGGTAGGCCAATAAAATCCTGCCTCTAGGACCTTATGAGCTGTCCTATTGGCACTATGATGCCCACCCGTAGGCCCCGAATGACAGTAGCTCAAAATTCTCCAACCTTCAAGGTGTGGTACACACCTTCGAATGACATGATCTGCACATACTTTAAACAGGTAAGGATCATCCTAAAAATAATGTTTCACATCAGAAAAAAATTTCTTTTTTTGTTGGAGTGGAAGTCCCTTCGGTATAATCCTAACAACAAAAAAATTAGCAATATCCGCGAACCAAGGAATTTCCATATCACTTACCTGGGCGATGGCATAGAGTCGCTCCTCAGGGAATTCATCCTTGATCTCATTCTCGTCGAGCATTTCCAAGTTTGGATTCTCCAATTGAGATAGGTGATCTGCTGCTAAATTCTCAGCACCTTTTTTATCTTTGATCTCCACATCAAACTCTTGTAGTAACAATATCTACCTAATCAATCTTGGTTTTGCATCTGGTTTTGCTAACAAGTACCTAAGGGCAGAATGATCGGTATAAACAATCACTTTAGATAGAAGCAAATAAGAGCGAAATTTATCAAAGGCAAAAATAACTGCTAGCAACTCTTTTTCTGTAGTAGTGTAGTTCTCCTGAGCGTTCGTAAGAGTTTTGCTAGCATAGTGAATTGGTTGAAAGTGCTTGTCTCACCTTTGCCCCAACATTACCCCGACTGCGTGATCACTTGTATCATACATAAGTTCAAAGGGAAGTGCCCAATTAGGTACTACCATGATTGGAGCATTAGTAAGTTTCTCTTTAAGGATATTGAAAGCTTTCAAATACTCTTAAGAGAAAACATAAGGCACATCCTTCTTTAATAACTTAGTTAAAGGGCGGGCAATTTTTGAGAAATCCTTGATAAATCGCCTATAAAAACCTACATGTCCTAAAAAGCTTCTTATGGCCTTAACCGAAGTTGGAGATGGGAGTCTTGCAATTGCATCCACTTTGGCAGTATCCACCTCAATTCCTCGATAAGAGATCTTATGGCCCAGCACGATACCCTCTTGTACCATGAAGTGGCACTTCTCCCAATTGAGGACAAGATTGGTCTCTTTACACTTGGTAAGTATCCTGTCCAAATTATTCAAACAAAGGTCAAATGAGTTGTCAAAAACTGAAAAATCATCCATAAATACCTCCATTATGTCCTCAATCAAATAATCAAAAATAGCTAACATGCATCGCTGGAATGTAGTAGGTGCATTGCAAAGACCAAAAGGCATTCTATGGTAAGCAAAGGTGCCATAAGGACAAGTGAAAGTGGTCTTCTCTTGATCTTCCGGTGCAATAGGTATCTGAAAATAACCAGATAAGCCATCCAGAAAACAATAAAACATATGTCCAGCTAGTCGTTCTATCATTTGATCAATAAAAGGTAAGGAGAAATAGTCCTTACGTGTAGCATCGTTTAACTTTCGATAATCGATACATATACGCTAACCTGTTACTGTTCTCATTGGGATCAATTCATTCTTTTCATTAGGGACTACTATCATCCCACTTTTTTTTTGAACTACTTGCACTGGACTCACCTATGAACTATCAGAGATAGGATATATCATACCTGCATCAAGGAGTTTAATAACTTCCTTTTTGACTACCTCTTTCATGTTTGGATTCAAGCGTCTCTGGGGCTGCACAACCGGCTTGTGGTTTCTTCAATTAAAATTTTATGAGTACAAAAAGAGGGATTGATACCTCGAATATCAGATATTTTCCAAGCAATGGCCTTCTTATGCTCCTTGAGTACTTTCAGCAACTTTTCTCTCTGTTCTTTTTCCAAATTGGATGCTATAATTACTGGTAATTTGGAGTCCTTCTCTAAGAAGGTATATTCCAAGTAGTCAGGTAATTGCTTTAGCTCCAATACTGGTGGCTCCTCAATCGAAGGTTTTAACTGTGCTTCCTTCCTTTTTTCAAACTCTTCAAACCCTTTCTCAATAGAGATAGGTTTATTTGCTTCCAGTTGGGTGACCACCTCGGATTTGATAGGATCTTCCGAAGCTTCTTCCATGCCTAATTGTAAGTAACTCTCTAACGGATTCTTAAGAAGAACTTCCTGCATATAACTTCAAACAAAAGTGTCAGTAACATCCAAAAGGTAGCAAGTATCATCCTGATCAACAGACTTTTTCACAGCCTCCGAAATTTTAAACATGATCTCTTCATCTCCTACTTAAAGAATGAGTTTACCATCACTAACATCAATGATAGCCCTAGCAGTAGCTAAGAATGGTCTACCTAGGATAAGGGGCAACTCAAAATCTTCTTCCGTATTCAATATCACAAAATCAACTGGAAAAATAAATTTACCCACTTGGACTAATATATCCTCAAATATACCTCTAGGATACGTCACAGATCTATCAGCTAATTGCAAGCTCATGCATGTGGACTTAGGTTCCCCTAATCCTAGTTTCTTAAAAAATTTATAAGGCATTAATTAAATTGATGCTAGCACCCAAATCAGCTAAAGCTTTGTCAATTAACAAATTACCAATATGACAGGGAATTGTAAAACTTCTTGGGTCTTTTAGCCTCTTGGCCAACTTGTTTTGCACAATCGCTGAACACTTTTGATCCAAGATGACTGTAGAAAGCTCCTCAAGCTTCCTCTTATTGGATAACAAATCTTTCAAGAATTTAGCGTACTTCGGCATCTGTGATAGGGCATCAACAAGAGGTAAGTTAATATGCAGTTGTTTAAAGAGATCAAGGAACTTACTGAATTGTTGGTCATTGCGATCTTTCTTGAGTCTTTGGGGATATGGGATAGGTGGTTGATATTCCTTCACCTTTGATGACTCTACGTCTTCCGTTGCTTTCGTTCCCTCCTTACTCGTGCTAATCTCCTCACTAACCTTCCTCTCAACATGCAACTCCTTCCCATTTCGAAGTGTCACTACCTTAATATGTTCCTTTGGATTGGGTTCTGTATTTCCCGGTAGCGATTCCTGCGGTCTTTCAGAGATTAGCTTCGCAAGTTGACCAATTTGGTTCTCAAGGTTGCAATTTGAAGCCTCTCGATTCCTCAACGAGGATTCAATGTTGGATAAGCGAGTCTCATTGCCTTAAATATATTTTGTGAGAAGTTCTTTCACACTGGACTTCTTTTCTTGAGGGAGAGGAGGTGGGAATGGTCTTTGAAATCCAGGTGGGCCAAAGTTGGTCTTTTGCTGGCCTTGGTTTTGATTTCCCCATGAGAAATTGGGGTGATTCCTCCATCCTAGATTATAAGTGTTGCTGTAGGGTTTATTTTGTTGCTTAGGTAGATTTCCTAGATAATCTACCTGTTCCAGTTGTTCTTGTGCTCCATACCCCTGCATACCAAAATCACTTACATCCGATTGCACTTGTTGAGGGCCAACAGAGAGTGCATCAATCTTCTTACTCAATAGGTCCACCTTGGCTGCCAGAGCAGTGGTCAAGTCCACCTCATAAATTCCTATGGCCTTTTGCTTGGCTCTAGTGGTTTCCCACTAGTAATTGTTCATCGCTATTCCTTCAATCAAGTTTTGTGCTTGCTCAGGTGTCTTTGTGTTCAAAGTACCTCCTGCGGATGCATCAATACTCTGTCTCGTAGATAAATTGAGACCATTATAGAAGGTCTAAATCTGCATCCATAGTGGGAGGCCATGATGTGGGCACCTCCTGAGCAAGTCCTTAAATTGCGCTCAAGTGTCATATAGCGTCTCCGCTTCCAATTAAGCAAAACAAGAAATATCATTCCAAAGTTTAGCGGTCTTTATAAGTGGGAAATACTTCTCCAAAAATTTCTCTACCAATTTATTCCAAGTTGTGATTGAATTTCTTAGTATGGAGTTCAACCATTGTTTTGCTCTCCCCCTTAAGGAGAAAGGAAATAGCTGCAGTCGGATGGCATCATCCGTGACTCCGTTGATTTTAAATGTATCACAAATCTCTAGAAAGCTAGAGATGTAGGCATTAGGATCTTCATCTTGGAGACTGTCAAACTGAACATATTGTTGCACCATTTGTATGATGTTAGGTGCAATTTAGAAGTTATTAGCCGCGACGGTTGGCCTTGCGATACTAGAGTCAGCTCCAATAAGTGTAGGCCTTGAATAGTCGGACATGGTCCGATTTGCTTCATTCCCATTGTTAGTCATGTGTGGTGGATCTTCTTACTTGATGAATTGAGTGTTGGCCTCTTCACCTTCTTCCCTAATCTCAACGATTGACTCGTCGTCTATGGTAGTCACAATTTATTTAGGTCGTGATCTCAAATTTTGAAGGACAGTTCTCTCAATTTCAGGATCGAGTTCTACCAAATCTTCCGGATTGCTTCGGGTCATGCACTACAGGGGCAAGAAATATAAAATCAATTGCAACCCTAGGTAATACAAGTAAACAATGAAAACAAAAGAAAATAAAGAAAAAAAAAATGGTCAAAGTAATAAAGCAACTAGCGTTCTTAATATCGAAAATCCCCGGTAACGGCGCCAAAAACTTGATATTAGGCAAGTGCACTTATCAATTTTAATATAACGGATGTGAGTCCGAGTCGATCCCTTAGAGATTTCGAGTACTAATATTAACCTTAGCTCTATTATCTAACCGGAAAATTGTGATGAGTTGAATGAATTAAAAATACTGAAATTAACAAACTAAACTAATTATGAGACTTGATCAAGCAATTTAGAAAGCAATAAAACTAAGAATGATTTCAAGAATGCAATAACGTATTTAGGAATTATTTCTCCTAGTGTTTAACATATGACCGCTTAAAATATATTCAATTCAATTTCTATTATTCTTGACCGGAGGGATTCACAATTAAAGTTAATACCTTTCTCAAGCATATTAACCCTAATCCTAAATTATTTACCGGAATCTCTTCACTTAGTAATATAACTTAGGATTGCATTAATGTATAATGAATTTCTACACAAATAATTAACTTTCCGGAAGAAACATGTATCTTATCTCTAAGTACGCATGTAATTCTCTCCAATTATGCCTAGATCTAATTACACATGCAATTTCTCAATCATTATGTATAATATCATATATTGATACTCTAGAATTATCAATCAACAATTAAACAACATAATTGAATGAAGAAAAGATATAAACTTTATTGAAAATTATAAATCGACCCAAGAGTCACATGAAACCCTAGGTTCCATAATCCTAAATACATGAATTCTAAGCTATTATAATGAATCTAAAAACGAGTTCCATCAAAAACATAAAATAAAACATGGAAAATCCCTTTGATTGATGAAAAATCTCTTTAATCTTGAAGTTGGTGTTGCTCTCGCCTTTTTCTTCTCCTTCTCCTCAAGTCTCTTCTTTTCTTTCGTGTCTTGTTCGTCTTCTCTAATGTCTCTCCCGTCTTGAAACCCTCATATGTCCTTTTATATATGTATTATAAGGATTCTGTTTTCGTCACCAGATACGCCCTGAGATATGGTCGTGTCCTCAGGTCGTGTAACTTTCTGACCCTGGCAAATTTTTCTGCATGGACACAGCCTGGGGATATGGCCATGTCCCAGACTATGTAACTTCAAAACTTCATAACTTCCTCATTTGAACTTCGAATTGAGTGAAACTTGATTCCTTGTCTTCGTTTTCGATCCTACAACGTGTTTAAACCTTGAAATCAAAATTTTACTCAATTAAGTATCAATTTCTTTAAAAAAAAAACAAAAAATGTAAGAGAAATACTATAAAATCAACATATAAAATATGTTTAAAATCAGAGTTATCAAACTCAAACAACACAAGTGGCAACACTAAAAAACAACTCCAGGCATAAACTCACAAATAGTGTCCAACCACTTAAATGAACGACACAACAACACTCTTGCTTGACTCTACATAAACCAACAACCTCGAATACTCCAATTACACTTCAAGAACACAGTTTTGTAGCAACAACCAGCATTAGCTTTAAACATATAATAACACCTTTCAAACACACTTGTTCACTTCCTTCTATACAACATTTGCTCTAATATCAAAAAGATATTATGCCTGGAGAAACACCCATGAGGAATCCATATGATGCACCAATCCTACTTTAAGTTTCTCTTGATATTACGTAGTGGAAAAAGATAGGGACACCCGCTACAATTCCTTACTAAAGTAAATGATAAGAGTTGGATAAGAAGACTTGACAAGAAACAAATATAGTAAGAGTAATAACATTCAAGCAATGATATAGCTAGTACAATGAGAAAACTATTTATAGTAAGCCTTTTTAAGGCAAACATAAAGATGAAATGATAAAAGAGTTACAATCTTGAAAGGACCAAAATACAAGTTTTAGTTACCTTTTAAAATTGGTAAAAACACAAAGGGACAAAAACAACATTCTTATGGAGGCTTGCACTTGTCAGGAATGTCAGAAACATGTATCACTTGAATGGTAGGTGGCCCTGGCAAAAAATGACAAAGATGAAGCTGGGTGAGCAACTCATATGGATTGGTGCTTGAGTAAACAAATTAGAAAGCTTTTTTGGATGGTTATTGGAGAATCATGAAGTGGTAGATCAAGTAGGTTGATTTAGATGCAGAATGGTGGAGTTGGCAACAAGTGAGCTGATCGATGATCAGGTCAGTGCATACCTCATCTATGATCTAGGAGTAGTGGATGGCCTTCGATCCACCCATAGCCATATGGTATGGCAAAGGAAATATGCACTCGCAAGTAGTCTCACCCTATCCATAACCTAAACTTCTCTAAGGCAAGTTGATAGTTATAATTGTTAAGGATTCTAGAATCCTTCAAAGGAGACACCTCCTTGCATGTATCAGAATCGCAATAGAGGATTCCCTCTATAAATACTTTCCTAAACCCTATCAGTAATGATAAGCATCAACCAACTGAACATCACCCAGTCCTGGCTTGAGATCTTATGAACCTTGCATGAAGATTACTAGTTGAGCAACTTGCAAGAGACGAGGGAGATTTTTGGTTTATCCCGCACAGACTCATGTAACAGACATTAACTTGTGATTAATATTGTTGTCTCTTATCTACAATTACTTGTATATATATATGTAAAATTTAGACTTTATGTATACAAGTGTAAAAATCCAAATGTTTATACCATTAGTATTTAATTTTGTAACTGTATAAGATCGAACACATCTTTTTTTATGTAAGACGTACAAACAAGAAGTACAATGTCGCTTGCAACTCTATAGTAGATAGAGTTCAAGATCCATGAATTTAGGTTGCTTTTCCCCCAACAAAAATAAATAAATAAAGAAAAAAGGGGATATTGTTGTGTTGGTGGGAGGAATCCTGGGCCCTGGTGGAAAGATTTCGTGTGAATTTGACTTCGTCACCTGCGTGCTTTACGCAAGTAAAGATGTGTTCATTGGATCTCCTGTGTCTCTATATTACGGCTGATCGCACCAACAAAAACCAATATGATAAGTTAATAATAATAATGTCTTTGGTTGTAATATATAATACAATAATGCTTATATTGGATACACATAATATGTGATAATAATGATAGGGAGAACAGATTGTGAGCGTGGATGTGATTTCATGGTGGATAAGAAATGGTACATTTGGAGGCCAACCTCACCAAACCGATCGTACAAAAATCTGCCCTTACACACACGCACACACACACACGCCACTCCACTTGTCATTTTATCATCATGGCTGGTAATGTTTTGGTTCCAATGGCGGTAGCCTAACACCAGTCCTAATATTTGCATATACCTTTTTACTCCCTATTTCCACATGATTTTTTTTTTCTTTCTTTTATTTATTTACAGAGGAAAGAGGGTTTAAAAAAAAGAAAAAAAGATTTTCTTCCTTATCAATCAATACAAATCAAAGAATTGTTTGACAATAATAATCCTCAACTAACACTAATTAACTATGAATGACACCCAATATTAATCAAAGCTGAAGCATCGCTGGCTGTCACATTCAAGCTGTTCAATTATTGTTAATTAGTCCAAGTTTTTGGGCCACCTCTTCCTATATATCTATGTCTTTCTCATTCTCTGTGTTATAATTATTAACGCGCCGCGGATCTCCATTATTGGGCTCTGATCAACACTTCCTAGTCTCCTCAGGTAAATTTTCTTTCTTTTTTTTATTTGGTTTTGGCACGTCTGGCCCCATGTAAAATTATTTTCAACTGAGAAATTATTGAAACAGAAATACTCATTACAGTAAAGCATTTCCTCATTTTCTCCGTGGGAGATGTTCAAAGAAATTTTATCTTAAACAAAAAAAGAAAAGGAAAGAAAAACAATATCGTAAATTTTCACCACATGTAGCAAAGGTAAACAGTTGGGACCTAGAAACAAATTTAGTTGTTTCAATTCGACATTAAGTTTGATGCTTGGGATCTTCAAACAGGTTCGCTTAACATATATAAAGGACATCATATAATGGCTACAGTTGGCAATGGAGCATCTGAATTTAACGTGATACAATATGAGCCGGTATTATTGCCCCCAGCTGAGGAGACGGAGAAGGGCTTCTACTTTCTATCTAACCTCGACCAGAACATTGCTGTGATTGTACGAACCATTTACTGCTTCAAGTCCCAAACAAAAGGAAACAAGGAAGCCTTCCAAGTCATTAAGGATGCCTTGTCCAGGGTTCTAGTTCACTACTACCCACTTGCTGGAAGGCTGGCGATTAGCCCAGAAGGCAAGCTTATCGTTGATTGCACTGCGGAAGGTGCAGTCCTAGTTGAGGCTGAAGCCAACTGTAGGATTGAGGATATCGGGGATATTACAAAGCCCGACCCCGTCTCTCTTGGAAAACTCGTCTATAATGCCCCCGGCGCTAATAACATCCTTGAGATGCCTCTGGTAGCGGCTCAGGTTTGTTTCTCCTTTAACATTCCCCTTTCCTTCAGAAATGGTAGTTTCTTTTGCCAATAAAATTTTGGATTCATGACCATCGTTCACTTAAAGGCAAAATTTTATCGGACCGATAAATATTATAATTGCTACGTGAACTTAAGCTAATATTTCCTAAATCATTCATGAACTTTACCATTGTTAGATGTCATACTCAAATCAAACTTTTACTTGTCATTATCATCTCCATTAGCATTTTATTCTTCCTGTATCTCACGTATACACGAGTGTCTTAATGATGTTATGGTACATGACCCAAAAATAAAAAATCTAAACCGTGGTCCCAATTATGAAAACGAAAATAGCATGGAAGTTAAATTGGGTATGACTATACTAAATGCAATGTCTAGGCAGCAAAATTTACAAGTAACCGTTTAATTAAATAATATCAAATTTCATGTATAAAATTAGAAATACGTCTAAAGTTAACATGGTCGTCATGAAAATTATCCCTTTAGTATCAGACACTACAAAGAGCTGTAAATCTTCACTATTTCTGCTTTCCAAGTAGAAGATTGGCCAACAATATACATGTTTTTTCTTTTCCATGCATTGTCCTTCCAACTTGGCAATAAAAAACTCTTTTTCTTGTGCTATATAGGTGACAAAATTTGATTGTGGAGGATTTGTCCTTGGGTTATGCATGAATCATTGCATGTTTGATGGTATAGCTGCAATGGAGTTTGTGAATTCATGGGGCGAAATTGCAAGGGGCATGACTCTTGAAACCCCTCCTTTTCTCGATAGGACCCTACTCAAAGCACGAAGTCCACCCAAGGTAGAATATCAGCACCATGAATTTGATGAGATCGAAGACATGTCAAGCATCGGGAAGCTCTACGAAGAACAAATCCGTTATAGGTCATTCTGTTGTGATCCTGCAAAGCTCGAAAAACTCAAGAAGGAAGCTACAGAGAGTGGGTTGCTAGAGAATTGCACTACTTTTGAAGCACTGTCAGCATTTGTGTGGCGAGCTCGTACTCAGGCTTTAAGGATGCAGCCGGATCAATTGACAAAGCTGCTATTCGCGGTCGATGGACGGTCTCGGTTTGAGCCTCCACTGCCTGAAAAATATTTCGGCAATGGGATCGTGTTGACGAACTCTCTCTGCCGTGCAGGGGAGCTGCTAGGCAACCCTTTGTCCTTTGGTGTCAAACTGATTCGAGAAGCAGTTAACATGGTTACAGACAGTTATATGAGATCAACAATAGATTATTTCGAGATAACAAGAGCGAGACCTTCTCTGGCTGCAACGCTACTTATTACAACATGGTCAAGACTGTCTTTCCACACAACAGATTTTGGATGGGGAGAACCTGTTTTGTCAGGACCCGTGGCTTTGCCTGAAAAGGAAGTCATTCTTTTTCTTTCTCACGGAAATGAAAGGAAAAGCATAAATGTGCTTTTAGGATTGCCAGATTCCGCTATGAAAATCTTCCAACAAATCATGGATTTTTAAAAATTCGTCAGCTATATATGCTCTTTTTCTTTCTTGAACTGTTCGTAGTAATAAGTATGTTATATGTTGCTAATAATTAGAGCACTGCGGAAATAATCTGCTGCCCGGGTTGGGTGTACTTTTATGTAAAACAAGTTCAAATGCATATACATCCTCTTTCGGTATTTCATTCTTTAGAATGAGTTAAGACAGTGCAATGCTTCTATAATCATCTGAAATACATGTAAATCATAAAGAGTCCATCATTTTCTCATTCATTATTTTAATCCTTATTTTCTAAAAAAACGATTCGATCACTTTTTTGAGTAAAGAGATCTAATCTACTCATTTTTATTTATGGTTGGCTAACTTGAGTTCTTTTAAGGATCTAGAGGTAGTAAAGCAATCTCTTAGTACAAATAAGATATTAATTAATTATTTGTAGTACTATTATGTGTCTTTTCAAATGGGTATGAGGAATTGTGTTGATTTTTGCATGTGCGTGCAAGATTAGGTTAACAATTTAATATTTATTTAACTATCAATTATTATTTTTGCTATTTGTGTTTAGTTGGGGCTTTAATGAACTGGGTAGGCGATTATGGACCGGGTGCTCGTTTCCTGTTAAGGGTGGGACATTTGGAATAAAGTTGTATGTAAATTAGGCATTGTGCAAGTACGCAATTTGACAATATGACTACATGCTCTTATATAAATCGGGCCTTCTAGAGAGAAGTTGTTTATGTATTACACCAATGATACAAGACTCCACTATAAATGGCTATCATGGATTGGTTGATGTAAGTAGTGAAATTAGTATGTAAATTGAGGATCCACATTTTGACTCACGGATTTTAGGATTTTTCGACTTCTACCTCGAGATGTCGACTTACTTGTACTTACTCCCCCCACCTGAATAAAATAATCAATCAGGTTTTTGTATTCAGTTTGCTACTTTTGTGCATTAGTATATCTCCTAAGGCGTCCATACCATATGCCATATGAATATGTAGGTCACATAGTTTTACCGCAGTTCACCAAAATTTAGGATATTAAATTTTAGGTGTTGATGATAAGAAAAAGATCGAGACTTATAATTATTTTGGATGTAACCTTTAATATGGGGAGGATAGAACACTATATGATTTTGAGTTATGGTAGAATTTAATTGAAAGATGTGAGAAGCTATTAATTTTTAACAGATTGTTCTTTAGATACTTTTGGACAATGTGTAACATAAGACTTCCCATTCATTTATAATCGAAGATGATTTTGGAATTGGAGACATACGATCTTTTTGGGAGTATAGAAGAAAGAGTACAATTTATGGATAATAGTGGTAAGTTTAGAGTTTTGCATGCTTATAATAAATTCGTCGGTCTAGGGATTCACTACTGCATGCTATATGAACCAACACACGTTTGTACAATCCTGTCGCCTGCAATGCAACCCATGATACGGCTTTTAGAAGACTCAGCAGTTAGCAGCACTTACCTTGTAGAGATCCAGAAGTCCAGATCCTTACTCAACATCCTCATCTTCGTCCAATGCAACCCATGGTACACTTGTATGGACTCTTTATACTGTGTATTGTTTACGGTATGTTTCACAACTATTAACGAAAGTGAAAATATAAAGAAATCTGCAGGAGAAAAAAAAAAAAAAAGAAAATTAAGCATAATTTTCATCATTATTTGGATATAAAAAATGGAAACGAAAGGAAATTGATATAAATTTTTCCTTTTTAATTTGTTTGGTTAGTGTAAGGCAATGAAAAGAAAAGAAACCATATAATAATATCAAATATTTTTTTAGTTTGTCTCACGTCATAAGGTTATGGTTATAATTTTATCAAGTTTTCACCCATTTTTCTTGTTTGGAAAGAAAGAAAAGGGGCATTAGGGTAAAAACACTTTCATACATGTTATCACATTTCCATTCTAACCAAAACACACTAATTGCTTCAACTTCCAACTGATTTCTTTAATTTTCTCTTGATTTCTATCCATTCGCACGGCATTAATTTCGTGGACAAACTTTATACGGAATCACCGACAAGATGTAATTGACTGCTGAATTTTGATGTGTTGCTCCACAAAACTTGTTGAAAAAGGTTTTGTGCATATCTGGAAAAATAAAAAAAGTTATCTTTTGTTATTTAACTTTTATCTCCAACCCATGTGGTTCATCAGAAATAATAATCATAATAAAAGTGGGGAAAAAAAAAAACCCAATTAATGCATGTGGTCATAGCTTATTACCTGGAGAGAAGAAGAACAAGAAAACAAACAGGGAAAATGGAAAAACGCACTTACAAAAAAAAGAAGTGCATGTGTTGTGGGCAGCCGCGTAGACTAAATTAGAAAAAGTGAGAGTACTTGTTGGAGAAAAGAGACAAAAATTGAATGCACCTCCTGGCGCACGCTAAAAGGGGAATGAATCAACAAAGAAAGTATATTGTTTTCGTCTATGTTGGTTAATTACGAGCTCTTAGATGAAGTGAAATTCAACAAAGTTGGGGTTATTAATGAATTTTATAAATAGTTTTCTTAATGTGCATTAATACGTATTTAAGTAAGTTAAAAATTTTAGAATTTATAGCATTTTTTTAAGATAAGATGCTCCCCACAATAGGTTAAAAAAAAAAAAAAGTTGGATTATACAACAGAAGAGACAAATAAAATTTGATGGATAAGTTAATTTTAATCTTTGTTCATTCTTTCGGTCAAAGATGTGATTGGTTGGTCAACTGGAATATGGATCGGCATCGTTTTTGTAAAGACCCAATAATAATAATAATAATGATAATATTTTTAAAAGAAAATATATATCACTATCCAAATATTCTAAAATCCTAAACACATATATATATATACACATATCTTCTTTAATCTCCTTTCATATTCTCATCATTCTCTTTTTATATAATTTCTTTTTCTCCTTATTAACCTACTACCCTCGTTTTTTTATATTTCTCTCTTTATCAAATAGACTCCTCTTTAAAAGATCATGTTTGGGTAGAATATACAGGTGGATTTCTCAATCAAGATAAATTATATGATTTTTTTTTATCGAGGAATTTATTTAAGAACATGATGTCAATGGAGGCAATAATAATAACAATATGAATGTGAAATTTTAGGAAACTCTAAAGTGGTTGTTGTGGATTTACAAAAACAACATCAACGCGAAGTGTCGCAATTTTTAAATCAAAATGAGGTATTTAGATTTTTGGATTTTATTAACTTTGATGAATGATTCATGTTAAGGTTGAAAAGACACATTTAAGAGTTGTTTAGTAAGAATTGAAGCTTTTCTCAAGTTTTTAACATGTTGATTTATTACTATCATTAGTATCAATTATGAAATTTTATCGAAAATAATATAGATATATACATATATTAAAAAAATATTTTAATAAATATATGTTATTTAAGCTCATAAAATATACTTTAATACATCCTTTAAGCTGATGAGATGAATATGAAATATTGGTTTAAACTTTATGAAAAATAATATAAATATAGATAAATACATATATAAATATAGAAGATATAGTTATAGATATAGATAGACAAAAAATTTATATTTATATAGAAGATAGAGATATAAATTAATAGAAGATATAAATGTAAAAGATATTATAGATTTTTTTTTTCAAAGCCTATTAACTATAGATAACACAGAGAGAGAATATTCATATTATATATTTAGAGATGTAGAATTGAATAAAACTTATTGACTTATATATAATAGATAACAATAGGTTAAAGGATGATTACATAATAAAAGAATAATAAAATAATTACGTTGGTCATAATAACAAAATCAACTAATATGAAAATATATAAGTATGTTTGTGTACATAAATAAATATAAATGTATAGTTCTTAATTTTTAATCTTATGTAAATGGAAAGATAAAATTTTAACTATAGGTTTTAACCTACAAAGTTATAAATACGGTTTCTAGGCGATTTACCTTTAGTACAGAGTATAAACAATTCAAATCGAGATCATAGTTATAAGTTATAACATTAGTTTTCAATTAAGTATTGATATGTGATAAGTTTGTTATATAAATGTATTGGGTTTTAATATCAATTATGAATTATGTAATATAGTTGCTCAGGAGTAAGGTATGTAGTACATGTTTATTGGTTGTACTTGCTAGGGTAAAAAGCTAAAATAAACTAATCAAGTATCTAACAATAAAAATATTTACTATTTGTGCTTGATTCAACTTGGGGGTTCGAAATGGTAGGTCCTTAAAGAGACACCTCGTTGATTGATAGGTGACGTTATCCTTAATGGAGTTACTTATTAGCATGATATGGGTAGATTTAGAGATTCATGGGTTGTTGGGGTTTAGAGAGGCCATTCCTAATATTGTAGTATTTATATGTATATATATTATGTGTCGAGATCATAAGTTACCTCAAGTCTTGAGATACCAAGACTCTTATGTTTGATAGACTAATTTAAAGATAATAAATGAATTTTTTTGTGTTATATGTTTATATCAATGCATGTGAACTGTTATTTTGTGTGGCATATGTATGTGCTTGTGGTGTTATGTATTAAGTTTTGGCTTACTCCTTTTTCTTTTTTAGTTGTAAGAAATCTAGATTATCAGATAAATTACAATGATCTTGGAGACCCTTATTATACTATATTTGGGAAGGGAAGAGTAATGATTATACATGCCATAAGAGTTATGATAATTAGATTATTATTTTTTATAGTTAATGTATGTTAATTTGGGTTGGAGAATAATATATATATATATTTTTTGGTTATTGGAGGTCTTTTTGGTGATATTTAGAGATTTTAGTTATCAATCTATGCTTATATTTGATATATCATTAGATATTAGAAACACACGATGAATTATAAAACCCTGAATTTTAAGATGCTACGGTATCATTCCTAAAACGCATAATATTTAGTGCTTATCGGGTGACTTTACGTTTTTGCCTCACGTTCATTTCGATCCCATGCTATCAGGATTTGTCAACGAAAACAGGAAATAAAAAAGACACCAAAACGTGTTCTAGCATTTTAACTGCAAACTCTACAATGGAAGAAATATCGATTAAAATGGAGGAATTGTGAAAGCATCCAATGATGGAATCGCCCATTTTCATCTGATCTTGGAAGAAATGTAAGAGTCAGCCTCATTTTCCACCGAAGAGCACACTCCAAGAATCTACGGAAACCAAAGACCAATGAAATGACAAGCAAGAAGCTAAGCGATCTAATTTATTGTATGGTCATAAATCCGATCCAAAGCTGCCAAAGCTAACCAAATCAATAACCGAGCCCAAGGCCACAAGACAACATCCTGTGGTTGGTTGTGGATGAACAAAAAGGAGAAAGAGACGAAGAAGAAGAGGCGATAGAGGAAGAGAAATGCATGGATGATACGGAGTGTAGATCCTCATCAAGATAGTCCAAGTCCTACCAACTCCAAGAATGCCAGGATACATTATTATCGTCCTTCTCTCCAGGTTTTATAATGGTTTTCTTCATTTATTTATTTAGTAATTTTTTTGTTTGATTTCTTCCCTAGAATGACAGGATTTTTAAAAGGGATGACCCAAAATATATATTACAAAAAAAAAAGAAAGATATTAATTAAAAAGTTAGTTAGAGAATTAGTATATCACTAGTTGAGTTAAGTCATAATGTATTAGATAGATAATATAAAGAATAAATAGTGAGCATGGGCAAAAAAGCTAACAAAATCAAAGCAATCCTCCAAATCAAATCAAACCAAAATTGTAGTTCTTTTGTAATATGGTCTAAAGAATTATTGAACCAAATAAAATAGAACCAAATTGAAAATTTAAGGTTAGTTCGAAAGGATAAATCAAAACAGATTGTAAGCTAAATGAAACCATTTGAAAAAAAAAAATGGTAACATTTTATATTTAGCTAAAATATTCTTTTTTTTTTTTACATAATACTTAAAAGAATTTTTAGTTTATAATTATCAAAATGTACATGTACTTAAGTTTTACCACCACAATATGTAAATTATATATATATGTAGGTTGACTTATTCATTCTATATGCTAGCTTAAGAAAAAATTAATTGTTAGCAAATATTAAAATTTTTTAATCACATGAATATTGACTTCATTAACTTTTTATGTGATATCAATATTTAAACTATTAATTGTTCAATATTTTTTTATATGAGATTAAATGTTATACAAACACACTTTTTTAAATAGCAAAATATGGTTCAAGTTGTAAACCAAACTAAATCAAACAAAGTTTTGTAGTCTAGAAAATGCCTCATTTGAACCGTGCAATTTATTGCAAAGCTAAAAAAAAAAAAACCAAAAAATCCAATAATCTTTTTATGGTTTTTGATTTGGTCTGAAAAGTAGCCATGTCCATCCAATATTACAAATTAAAAGTCTTAGGAAAATATAATATGCATTCAGTCATCTAAATAATCAAGCATTTTAGGATTCTCTATTTTTCCTCCCCCTACCATCTCTCGGGGCTACGCCATCGCAAATAGAGGTTCATCATCTTTATCTTACCGAATTTTTATTTTTCACAATTAACAGAGCTACAGGAATAACAATATATCGTAAGTATATAAGTTATTTATCTTTGTTTTATATACATATGTCAATCTATATATATTAGATTCATATTATAAGTTTTGTATTTTATAAGCATATATACTTATGATATATCATATATTTTGTGTTATGTATATGTATAATGTGCCTGCGTGTGTATTTATCTTTTAAAAAACGTTTTTTCAAACAATATAGTATGGTTTGAAGGTTTTAGCTAGCTTTGTTAATAAGGGGACGTTTTCTTGATTTAGCCTTCAAGACTAATCATCTGATGACATTTTTTTAGTATATAAATGTATATATACGTCATAAATATATAATATGAATCTAATATGTAATATATCATAATTATTACATATTCCTGTATAATATAAATTATAATATGTATATTAAAACTGAAGTTATCAAAGATAACTATGAAATATAAATAATCCATAATAATTGCGTGTTTATATGTATGTCTATATATAAAAATATATATAGAGAGAGATATACTAAAATATCTGAAAATATTAAATATGATATATATAAAATAATGTTTACGTATATAATACAAATTATCGGTTGGTGCATATAAACACTATTTTTTGTTTTTGGTTTTATTATTATGTGTAATCTAATCATAGTATATATATATATATATGATACATCTAACTCTAGATTTTTTTCATTCCAACTGTTATATATATTTTGCTATAATTACTTATTACGTACATCTAGTGTTGACAGCTAAGATGGTTATTTAAGCATAAATAATATATATTCTATCTAAAGCCTTATAAGTTATACCTAATTCACAGCAAGATATTTGCCGAGGCATCAGTTACTCTGGTGTGTGTATTGTTTGATGCATCTAAATAGCTAAACATAAGCTACACCACCAAATTAATAGGGGATAACCAAACCAACCATATTATAAATGAAAGAAATTAACTCTGAGAATCTTGATTTTTAAGCATCGTTTATTTAATTTAAGACACGCACACAGAATACATACTTTCCAAATTGAGAAATCATCATGGTGATGATGAAAAGTTTTAATTTCACGTTAGCGTCTCTCTTATCAATGTCTATCTCCTTTAGATCGATGTTATATGCACCGGAGGAGCTCAAGCAAAAGGAAAGTTTTTACGGTGTTTACGTGCTGATTAACTTCTTTACATGTTCGCTGTCGTTGTACCTTGCTTTTTTTAACATGATGATGGATGGCCCTCGACGTCGTCAAGGTGCATCGTGGAACTGGAATGGAGCATTCCTCAATTTCCTAATGAGAGCTACCATAATTTGTCTTGGGACTTCAACGGTTATAGGGCTGCTACCTGCGATTCTCTCTCCATCCTGGATGAGCAATGTGGCCGACTTTTTTAAGTTATAATTTAACTTAATATTGCTGCTGCTGCTGTTGTTATTTGTATTATCAGCTATATGAATTTATGTGGTTCTTTATTTGCATGCAATCAAAAAATGGGTCATGTAATAGTACTTCTAATAAATATTGTTCTTTCAGTATGTGTTTAGATGTCTTTCCATCTATAAGATCATAATTCTTTCTTCTTATCTTTCTGAACTCATTCCTGCCCAGAGTTTGTCGAATGATGTTGTGAAGAAGGTGGAAACTCTTCCTTTGGTGATTCTCTAGGTTAATAATTCCCTTCTTGGTGTATCATTTACTTGTGATCATAACTGGCATTAATGTAAAAGATTGAATATGACGTATCTAATTTCTTTACCGACGTAAATATTGGATTGGAATTATAATGTATTGAAAAAACTAACACCAACGAATGTTAAATTAAACTGAAAATTTAAATCGACATGAAAAGTTAATTCATACTACAAAAAGAATTTCCTGAATAATACATAAAAGGGGGAAAATTGGGATACGTGAATAATTAGAGTGCATTTTGTTAATCTGCATGTTTTTTTTTTCTTTCATTTTCTTTATTCTATCTTACATGTTGTCGGAAAATTAGTCTCCCCATAGATAAAAACATAAACTTATGCTATAGTATACCTATGACATACCCATTCATCTCATCTCTGTATGATCAACAATAACTCAAATCATCAATACTGTGAGAAAACTCTACGTAGGGATGTACATAGAACATACGATTGGGTGGGCCATATTTAGAATATATTAAAATTTATTTCATAAAATATAGGTGTAATATGTGCATTACTCATTTAGAATCGTTTTTTTTTTTTTTCTAAACTTTTGGGGCAAGGACCTATTTCGGCCACCACCTGGATCCATCCTTATCCCTGCAGGAATTGTAAACAAAAACTTTATCCATATAGGTTAAAATCCTATAAATGATAAGAATATATATGATAGATAGTGCTATATAATAATCACCACATTTCCTAGTCTCACCTTGTGTAATGCTATAACTATGTTCCATATAATATATTTCATATTGAATAGAAGATGTTGCCAATAATTTAATTTGGGCTACATTCATTAGACATAACTAAAACATATCAACATTAGCAAGTTTGCAAAACGTTACCCAAAATCAAAATTTTTGTAGTATATGAGTATTTATATGTGATATGTAATATTTATTAAATCTTTTTTTTTTCCCATAACTCATTGCATGCAACATATCCAAAAAGCAAATCCATTTCGCTACTATTACCTCATCTTGAACTATTTCAATTACAAATCACATAAATGCAAGAGGCAATCACTTTGTGTAATGAATTATAATAGGAGAGAAATGAACTATATCAGAGGCCAAGAAAATGGGTAATTATGAAATATTGCTACCCCAAAATTTCTGCCTTGCAAACAACATGACAGTAATGACAGTTTAAAGGTGTGTTTTTGAGATATGAATTTTAACATTGGTGAAAATGGCAGTTATTTCGTTTTTGAAAAGGTTTAAAGATATGGTGTGACAAAATATAAAAACAATTCATGTCTTCAAAGATACTATTAATACATGTTTCTGGAGGGTACTAGTTAGAATATGTAAAGTAACTAATCTGTTCTCTCTCTCTCTCTCTCAAGAGGTATTAAATTTAGCTAATCAAAAGAATACAATAATAGAAAATGTTCTTGAAATTATATGTTACAACTAGAATTCATAACATGTATTCTTCTTTATTTTATGCAACTAGCTATGATGAGTGAGACGGTATAAGATGAAGTCGAGGTCTATTTTGTAGTTACGAGTAAAAAGGAGAAGTCAAAGATGAAAATGATCAAGAAGAAGCCACTCTGTAGAGAGAAGAGAAATAGGTGCGTGAAGAATCAATGGAGGATGATCTTAAACACCGCTATGAGCAAGGGCTTCAAGAAAATCAACCTTTGAAATACATTGGATTTGCCAATCTGAAATCCCACCTTAGATCTGATTTTAATGGGTTTTGAAACGTTTATGGATAAAGAAAACACGGATACAATATAATACTAAGGTTATTGCAATGAATAATGTCCCAAAAAGACCGTGTATGCTACGACACTGTATATTACTCATAGTTTTGGGATTAAGGTTAATTTTCGATCCTCCCTAGCTAGCCTAGTGGAGTAGTATGACGAGACCATCATCATTCCATACAGTGCAATATGCAATAATGCTTCTATTTGATAGATAAGCCATTAATGATCAAGTAATTAACAACAAAGCAATGATTGAAAATTTGATAA
Organism: Lumnitzera littorea; assembly: GCA_024138015.1. Taxonomy (NCBI): domain Eukaryota; kingdom Viridiplantae; phylum Streptophyta; class Magnoliopsida; order Myrtales; family Combretaceae; genus Lumnitzera; species Lumnitzera littorea. Next base: position 118,304,712 of record JAMXBB010000004.1, on the reverse strand, counting down.
CCATATCAATCCAATAATGGCAATACATCCCCATTTATAAACATACACCAGTTCAATTGCGAATCGTTCGATATATGATCGATCAACCAACAAGATCAAACCCTATCAACAAAGCTATATCTATCATGCCATCACACAACCGGTCATATATTATTTTATCAAGTAATTATCATTTTATGTACAATTTCGGCTAGGATACTATCTTAATTACCTATCATCTTTTATCTGTAGATGACGTAAAGCAGCTTAGAAGTTCATCTCAACTGCTTCATGCGAGTAATTAGTAAAGAAACAGTCGAAAGACAGTTCAATTTTGTAGCGTCTGGATTTCTATTTGTTCATTTCAGTTTGAAATACTAATTATGATTTAGTTCTCTTGAAGATTCATATACAAGAATATTTCACAGTTACGATTTATTTATTTATTTAATATACGTTGGTCGGTCGGTATATAACTATGAAGTTTCCAAAAAATTTATGCTAGAATTTCATAGCTAGCGAAAATTGAGATCATTTTGTACGTTGTGCATAGTTTTATATCACTTGCGTAAGATTTAGTTATCAGTAGTATATATTTCGCCATTATGTTCTGTTTACTTTATTTAGGACTTTAATGGTATATTGTGATATGGCTTTAAGGTACTTCTTCGGATGTTCCATGGAATATTCTTTAACATAGCTTGTTTTATTTGGCTGTCAACTAGTTTTTGTACAATGAGATGTGGTGATTTCATATCTTCTCTTTTAAAGAGTTTCAAATATACATGTAAGTCAATTATTCTTTAACATTTATCTATGAGCCTAGTGCAAAATCTCTAATAAATAGTATTTACCTAACGGAGTTTTTCTCAAATTGGCGTGTGAGAGATAATGTTGTTGTTTTTGGCTGCAGATGGGGTGGGGGGATGGTTGTGTATAATAGCAGCAAAAGTGGATGTAGATACATAATTGGAAAACGAAGGTTTTCTTTAAAAAAAAAATATATATATATATATATTTATTTAAGAAACTTTTAATAAACACTTGTTAAACCATTATTACGGGGCATAAACCATTATGTAGGTGACATTACCTCCTACTATCATCATCTGTCTCTGAAAACTAATAAATCACTTAAACAACAATATATTATTTCTTGATTACTAGAGTAAGAGTTGTGAATGTGATCATCTAGAAAATACTTTATATCTTAAGCAAATAAAACTAGCTAGCTAGTTTTTCTATTATATATGAAAGGAAACTAATTAACGGTGGATTCTGTGTTGAGAAGGGAACGTATACATGAGTTGATTAAACACAAAGATGGAATTTGATTTATTGGTACATAATTATTTTCTTTTTGGATAAAGAGGGTTATGCATGTTTCCCTCTATATATATTCAATAATGAATTAAAAAGAATGAAGTTTGTATTGATTTGATGTGATACTTCCTAACTAGTAGTAGCAGTCATCGTCGCAAAATAATATATATATATACATACAAGCGCAGTATAGGGAATTCATCCTTGTCCTGATCCATCTATACAACATGGATTATTCTAGCTACGTGTGAAAAAGGTAGGTAGAGCTAATAGAATATAGATTGGTGAAATGGAAGGAAAAAAAAGAAAAAAAATTAAAACTGCTGGTTAATTAATGATTTAATTTGAGTAATTTGGATTGATTGAGAAGGCTGTAGCTGTAGGAATCCATCATCATCTTGTTATTGTCATCGTCCAGCTTGCTGAGACGATATCCTCTCATGAACATGTTCCAGGAAGCCAGAGAAGACAAATATCTGCTGCTGCTAATACTACTACTAGATTCATGTGCTTGTGCATGTTCAATATCTCGGAAGATCTTATAATGATCGGTGCTATCCATATCCTCCGTCATGTCCATCTCCGCCAGTACTTTGTAGAAGAGATCCACATCACAGGGAAGGGAGATTGGACCCTGGCGCTGCAGCCCATATTTCGATTCAGCTTCTTCCAGCAAAGCCTGGAATAGCGGGTGGTTTGCGCTTTCTGCCCTCACGACGAACCGCTGCTTATTCTCATCCTCCGGTCCTACGTAAACCGGGAAGCACCCTGCAGGAACTGGACGTACTTTTCTTCTGTTTATTATCATCTTCTTCTTGTTATTATTGTTTCGATCATCTAATTTCTCGTTTGGCTCGGCCTCTTTCGGGTGCGGGTACTTCTGGTGGGTTGACTTTGTGTGGTGAGACTTGTCGACTACGTCACCCAGGGACATACGCATTCTGAAGTTTAGTTTCTTCTTCAAAGCCTCCATGTTGAAATTCTTTGAAAATCCCTAACTCCCTCTTTTAGTTTCTCTGAGAGGCAGCAAATCAAACAATGACAGTGGATATGAGAGAGAGAGAGAGAGAGAGAGAGATACATACACACGAGTGAGGGTTTGATAAATGGATTTGTTGGGATAAAAGGAAATGTTAATTTTTCTTTTTATATATAGGGAATAATTAGGGTTATTATATTACGCGGTCCAAGGTGATTATTTTAAAATTTAAATATTATTTGGATTTAAATTATTTTTGTTTACTGTTCACTCAATTTTTCTTAATTTATAAGTTAATTGTTGAAATTATTTAAATTTTTTAAATATCATATGCTATTATTGATTATATTCTTTATAATTTCTATTATTGATCACATATGATAATATTTAAAAAAAATAAATTAAAGAAAATTAAGAGAAGTAAATGGGAAGGATCCATTCCTATATTATTTTTATTTGTCTAAATAAATCTATGATCCTATGGGGCCATTGACAAAACTTAGAATGCCCGAATATTTTATTTATTTATTTTTCCATCAAATGTAAACGCGGTTTGAATTTCTAGGCCTCCACTCGTGTATTCAGTTGATGATTGATTAAAATATAACCTATGATATATGAACACATGATTCGTATTTATTAAAGAAATGGATTATCGCAGTAACCTACGACGAACCCCATTCAGCATGCGACCGTTTACCATGTTTACCTTAAGTATCGTATCATTTTTATCATCGTCTTCCTTGCGGCCATTTGTTTTGTTTGATATACCAGTTTGACTTGATAACTCTTATGTATTATATATGGGAACAAATATCCAAAATATGTTCTCATTATATGAAAAAAGATTGAATATCAACAAGACTTTCTTTCTTTCTTTTTTTTTTTTTCTTTCCCAAAAGTCTTCTATAGATTATGCTTTCCATTGTTTAGTCAAATAAGACTTGCTAATTAATTCGAGTTTTTCATTCTCCAAATCTTTCACTTCTATTTTGCCTAATACATATTATATATTTATGAGAGCTTCTACAGTTTCATTTTTTATTTTAATGAAATCAATCCATTTGTTAATTCTATTTTTAATTTATATCAATTAAATTTAAACATTTAAAAATACAATTAGTTCAATGGTTTAGATAAAATTGATATTGAATCAAAAGTGAGATAAAGAGTTGGACCGATTCTATAAAAAACTTGGATAGAACCATAGAAAAATTCTATATTTATTGAACCCAACTTGTAATTTTCACTTTTCACGTCTTTGAATAGCATCTAATTATCTAATCTTCTCACCTTTAATAACTAGTTATATATATATATATATATATCAGACTGCATCTCTTTTATTACTATCATATGTTCATACAACCAAGCGCATACCTGCATTGCTTGTATGGAAATCAGATATGGCAGTATAATAAAATTTTTAATATAATGCAGTAACTGATTTTAATTATTTATTAAATTATATATGAGATTGTGTACTTTAAAAAAAAATATCTTATTTGTACACATGTTTCCATATAACTACGCCAGAATATATCAACCGGATTTCCTTCCTCCTTTTCGTTGATTTATTCAGTTAATATAAAATGTAAGCATGTGATGTAGCAAAAGCCTAGTTGACTTTGATTCTATATAAATACATATATCGATCAACTAATTAGCAGAGGATCAGAGCAATGGCCTTTCGTCTATTCTCTATCTCTTTCTCGTACATCAGGCATATAACAATCTTTAAATTATAAAATTTTTTATATTTTGTTTTGTATTTTTTATATTCTCTATTATTTTGTTTAATTAAATATATATACTAATATTGATTTATTATATTAATTATTCCTGATCAATCATATACTATATTAGTTCCTCGACTAACAATAATAAATAACGATAAACGCAAGTATGTAAAATGTAAAGAGAATAAAAATATAGATATACAAAATTATAAAGGGAGAAAATAAGGATATATAAAATGAAATTAATTTACTTCTGAAGTTTCAAATATTATAAACATTTAAGTTATTGGTTGACGTTCGATCAATCGTACTTGATGGTCAAATAATTATGCCTACTTAATAGCCCAAACGGATGAGCATACTTGGTTTTACTGAATTTTATCATTTTTGAGAATGCCAAACTAAAATTTTTAATTTATCTTCCGCATAATTGGACTTGTACCATTATATAGAAATGATTTATGGACATTACCAGCTCAAGTATACAAGTATGTTATAATGAAAATATATGCAACTCTATAGTTTTGCATGAACTATGAAAATGTGAACCATTAACTATTAAATGGGATCAATATGATTATAAGTTCATGACCAATTCTTGGATTTTAATCTAGAATTACATTAGAATTTATATAAAATTGTACTAAGTATATCTAAGTGAGTATATATAATATACTAAGTGGAAGGAATGCATAATTTAATAAATGCAACTTATTCATCTTTCTGCATAAAAGATATAAGTATATGTATGATGGTTATTATTGTGATTATAAGCTTGAATGAGGTGATTCGATATATTTATATATGATAACTCATTCTTGTAATTTTTAGCTTGAATGAGGTGATTCTCATGACTTTGTGAGATAAAATCCTAAAATATGTATTGAAAATTTATATTCCTTTTTGGTCAAAGAAATTTTTATATTTAATAATACTAATTAAAGATTCTTTTGGAGGATATGGATAAGGGTCATACCTTATATTTTACCTTGTAAGAATATGTACATCTTTAAAAAACCTCCTTATATGTTACATCAATATATTAAGAGAGTCTTTTTTTCAAAAACATTTTAAGAAACTGAAAGGTTTATTCTGCTTTCCATAACAAAAGTTATTTTTAATATTTTCTTAAAAATTTTGGTGGATCTCAATAAAATATTCAACCAACTAAAGCTTAAAAAAAGAAAGAAAAAAGAAGAAGTATTTTTCGACGAGAGGGACGTCTCTTGGGAAAGACGCATAATTCAATCTAAGAGAGAAAAGTCCATATTTGAGGAAGTTAATCCTGGGCCGGTGGTTGTATATAAATATGGAGAGCCGCCATGGACATGGTCAATACACGTGTGAGTGCAGCATCCACTTGGCTAATACTTTAATAAAAGGATCCATGCATATAGTTTTCTACGTCTTCGTACTCGTCTCCTCATCGATGCCTGTTGTGTTTTGTCCCTCGACGAGTCCTCTCAGGTGTGTTCAGATCCAAACCTGATTGGTTGATTTGATGCCATACACCTTTTGCCTTATTTCGGGCATCATTCCTCTTGCTATCTTATTGAGTCATCATTTCGATTTGTTTGGGTTTTCGGTAAAGAAGAAAATGGTCTTTAAAAAATATTGATACATCGTAATAACTTATTTGATATCATTGACTTCTAAATAAATTTTAGCTGCTGAAAATATTGATGGATGTTGGCAATGTTCGGTCAGTAGCATTAGGAGATGATAACAAGGGGTTCAAATATCTAGTTGCCGTTGGTTACTGATCGCAGATCATTGTCTCGATGACGATGATAATAATAATATATAAATATTGAGGGGATGACGTATGCATATATACAATAATATATATAAATTAGTATTTGAAATTTTTTTATGGTTGACTTGTTAAATTTCATATTAAGTTGGTTGGAATTTAAGTTTATGTTCATATAGAAAATACAGGATTATCTGACCATCATTACTCATCTAGTGTTTTAAGTTGATGTCATTATAGTTTTCTATAAAAAGGCTACAACTTTTTCATACTTAGGATATAAATTAATGCTACACTTCATGAGAATTTGATTGATTTTTTTTTTTTTTATGTGTTGTATTATTCATGTCTTGTTGTTAGAGTTGAATTAATTGCACTGAAGCTGTGGAGAAAATTGAGAAATGGGTTACATAATGTTTAAAATTAGAATTTATAGATTATAAGATTGTGCATCAAATAGTTCATGTATTTAAATAATTTCATCTGTTTATTCATTATACGTAAAATTTCTGTTATGATGATATCTTAATTACCTAATAACTTTTGTTCGTAGATGATGTAAAGCAACTTAGAAGTCCATATCTTAATCTCATCAAATCATAATCTAATTAATTCCGTTAACAAATTCCTCTAATTTAATTTATGCATTGATCTTGCTTGCATAGAAAGTCTTCTTAATTTGATGATGTGCAACTATCCATTGTATATAGAGAAGCTAATGGTAAACCTACTATCTGGAAAGATAAAAAGTCGAGAGGCTGAGGATTTAGTCTTGTGTTTATCTAATTATAAGGATCATAAACTCTATGTATACTGTCTCTATGTAATATGTTTCTATGCTAATGCATAGGCTCTATATGCCCAACCCTTATTATGAAAAAAAAAAAAAGGAAATGAATAAAAGAGAACTTAGAAGTCCTTCTCAAGTACTTCATGCAAGTAATTACTAGAGGAGCTACAGAAAGATGATGCAACCATATAGTATGAATTTGTCGGTCATTTCATTTTGAAATTCTAGTTACGAGTCATTTTTGTAAAGTTTGATAAATTAATAGTCCTTTTACTTTCTAGAATAGATTAATAGATAGGGAATTAAAAGGTTAATTGTGCCTTAAGATTATTAGGAATAAGCTAGATATTTTTATTTTACTGTTTACTTCAGGTAATTACAGAGATTATTTATTCTAGTATTTATATCACCTGATTAATTACAGTATAAAGTTGAAAAATACAACTCAAAATACTAGTTTATCCCTATTTAGTCATTTATTATAGTATTAATAAGGGTAAAATGGTCATATCATTTTACAACTATGTGGGTATTATGGAAAAGTTCATGGGAATTTAAACTTTTTTACATAGCTTTCAAATAAACAAAGGTAATAGAAAGTTGTGAGAAAATAATTATTCTATTCTCTTTCTATTACCTCCAAATATATGAATCTTAATATATATATATCTTGGTTGCTTATGATATAATGTTGCATATATGGTCACATAACTATCAAGTTTCGAAATAATTTGTCTTAGAATTTTACAACAAAAATTTAAGATCTTTCTATGAATAATTTTATATGCATTACAACATGGTTTTTTTTTTCTCAATGGAAAATACTGCATTAATATCAACAGGTTTATAAACATGAACAAAAGGGGAGCATTAAGCTCTTGAAGGACAAAGCCCTATAATTGAACTATTACTAATAAAAGTAGTAGAAGTAGAGATGGGAGTTTTTGTTTCCTTATACAAACCCTTGGATACATAGTTTTTTTTCAACAAAGAAAAACAAAATAAAGGTGAAGTAACAAAAGTGAAAGCTGAGCTTTGTTGCTGCTGCATCTAAGTTGCAAGTGCATTTACCATGCCATTAACCTCTCTTGGCGTTGCATCAATCCTCTACCTCCACATTTAGGATAGCTTTTCCCTACAAGCCATAATTACATTGAAATAAAATAAACTAACATTAGCATTACTCTCTAATAAGCTCATAGCAGCTTTACAATCTAGTTGAATTTCCACATCTAGTTAGTTTAATTAGATGTAATAGTGAAGTCCCTAGTACAAGGCCCATAGCTTAGTGGAAAGGATGTTAATTGAGCCAACTTGCAAATCCATAAATCTACCTTCCATTGTGATCTCTAAGAACTCCATCTATTGTTGCCTGATTAATAGAAGAGAGGAAGGATTCATTTGTGTTTAGAGTGATTCATCCTTGTTGTAGAGGCTTCCATGTCAAATTAATAGTTTTTACCTTGTATGGTTTCTTGGTATATTTTAAATGAGGCCAATATTCATGAGCTGTACACCTGACTTCTCGATTAAAGTCATCAAGTTCTTCACTGTTTTGAAGCAATAAGAACTTTCTTTACTTCCAACTTTTCCAAAGCATGATTGCAAAGGAAAATCCTAATAGGGGTTCTTACTTGTTTAGATCTCTCTTGGTGATATGGCAATTCATGTGTATCCACTTAAGAAAAGATGCATTGGATATTAGTCTCTGATAGGGGATGGTTTGCCATTTGCGAATTGTAGATGCAATATTTGGATATAAAAGGAAGGAATGTATGTGAGGCTCTTCTTTTACAACACATCTTGGACATGTTGCAAGTTGAGAAATATTCCTATAAGCCAGATTAGATGCTATAGGAAGAGCAAAGTGCAAAAGTTTCCAAAGGAAAAGTTCTACTTTAGGTAGAAAATTTGTTGACCAAATCCTTTTCTAGGATGACTCAGAATTATGTGAAGCCTTCAAAGCTTGATGAATATCTAGTAGGGAGGGAATTTTCCTACAATTATCATCAAGGATTCTCTCATCCTTTTTTGTTGGACTTAAAAATATGGTTCCCATAAGATGAAAGAGAAGTTTAAACATACTAAACCCAATTTTGTCATCATCCCAAGAGCTAGTTGATTTCCAACAATCCCAAACAAACAAATTGCTACTTTTTGCTAATAGAGGACCATGAAAATGTTCTCAAATAGGGCCAATTCGACTCTAGGAGTCAAACTAGAAGCTTGTCTTTCTACCATTTCCTAAAAGAACAAAATTTGAATAATCTTTTATACATGTTGCCTTTGTAAGTTCTTTCATTGTAAAGGAAAGGTTACTAGGAATGGTTGAGGTACTTTGTTTGTTCAATTCGTTTGTATTTGACTTTGATGAGCTATGCCCACATAATTTTCCTTGACTTGAATTCAAAGAACCTCTTGAATGCACATGCTTGATTCCTAATGCTGAGATTTAAAAGACTTAAACCTTTATGTTGAGCTTGATATATTTTTTTCCTAGTTTTTTATTAAGTTTTTCTTAAATCGATCAATATTAAACCGTATTTGTTCAATATTGATCATTGACTAAGGTTTAAGGAAAACTAAGGCCTTTTAAAAATAATTTTATAAACTTTTTGGAATCATCACGCGACCGAAGTTGGGAAATGGTTTAGGTCAAAACCAAATTGGTGGATTTGGTTTTAATTTAGACATTGGTTTACGTGGGGAAAACTGATTTAAAAAAAAAGGTTTTTGATAGACCAAAGATCGGGTTTATGGGTTAGGTCCTTTAAATCCTTACAAGTATAAAAAACTTTCTAAATTTAGATTTAATTCCTTGAAATCACCTTTTAATTGACATTAAGTAAGTTGTTTTATTATTATTATTATTATTATTTTATTTTTCCTAAATTTGGTAATTTGAGCTAAAAAAGAAAAAGAAAACCTAATTTTTTTCATTTTTTACGTTACTCCGGAGCTGCTTACGTACTTACTAATCGAGATCAGACATACGTAGTTTTTTTATAAAACTTTAGATGTATTGGTTGATTTTAATTTAAAAAGGCACTCAAGTTTATATTTTTTATCGATTCAATTTTATTTTAGAAAATCTAAAAAGTCCTAAGTCAGGGTTTATTTTTGGAAAGTTTTAACAAATTTCATAATTTTTGAAAGGGTCCATTTGATTTGTTCCATAAAAAGCAATTTTCTAAGTGGTAAAATCCATCTATTTGTTTATTTTATTTTTCCATTATTTTATTTTAATTTTTATTCTTTATTTTCTTATAAAAAATAAAACTAAGCCACTTTTTTTGTTTTGCTTCTCTCTTTTCTTCTTTTTTTTTGTGTTACATTTACAATTGAGATTATGAAAAATAAATAAATAAATAATGTGCTAATTATATAAACATTACTAAAAGGTACAAAAGACTGGACCAAGAGAGTTGGGATGTACAAGATAGTTTAGAGTAGGCTTTAGGTTGGGTTAAATGTTTGGAGCAAACTTTAGGTTGTGATTAGGAGATAAAGGCAGCGACTACAGATGGTTGTTTCGGCTCAATTCAGTGGCTTTTCCATAGGCGTGAAGATGTTTTCATGAGTTTGGGATTTGACTTAAGGGGTAGGCAAGGTGCCACCACTTTTGGTGGTGTTAGGTGGTGGTTGTGGCCATGAAAGAGAGAAAAGGGTGGCATGCCATTGTTGTGATGATCCTCAAAGCTCGTGAGGGTGTTGGCAAGGGTAGTGAGGTTAATGGAGGTGTTAGGTTTGAGTGGGGTAGTTGGAAGCTAGGTGTTTTGTGTTAGGGTTGCCATGGGTTAGGATATAGAGTTAGTGGTGGTAGATTGGTTGGCGATTATTAGGGTATGGCAGTGGGCGAAAGGAGCATTGCTTGGTAGTTGGGTATTTAGGAAACACCATAGTAGTAGTAGGCTTGTCTAAAAGCAGCCAGAGAGGGAGAGAGAGAGAGAGAGTTTGCGAGTTGAAGAGAGTTCGAGAGAGAAGAAGTTGATGTTTTTTAGTATAGAAGCTTATCAATTCCAGAGTCTCCTCTCAAGTGCTCGTTCGAGCTTTAATTTATAGTTTTGGAGCTCCAAATGAGGAAGGAAGGTGATTAAACACCATAAACTTGAGCTTGATCATGTGTGGATTTGGATGGGAAAGGCTCATAAATTTTAGTCAACATACGCTTATTGGAGTTTAGTCTTGCTAAAGAAAACCATTGGAAGCTTTAATCTTCCTTAAAATGATTGAATCGTGCTCAGATTAAAGTGAAGCTACAATTGCGAAGTTGAATTTCTATATATTTCTAACTTAGATTTGACCAATTAAATGATTGAATTTGGATGTATTGTTGGATAAGTTCAAAACTAGGCTATGCCTAGTACATGATTCCACAAAAAATTAGGGTGGAATAGTGTGGAAGAGACGAGAAAAAAAGCTTGACCATAGGCCATTGAGCATAGCCACATTGTGAAGGAACTGGGGATCAGGGAGAGAAAGGAAAGAGAAGGGGGTTGGCATGGCTTAGCACGTGTCAAGCGTGTGGGATGTACTTAGGCTAAAATGTTAAAAGTTCTGGTTTTATTAAAAATTTTTGAACCCTATTTTTTAAGAGGAGATACTATGTCATTAAAATCTCCTAAAACATACCATGGTAGATTATTAAAAGTACAAGAATTGCTTCTAAAGCTATCCTAGAGCCATGGCTTAAAAGATAGATTTGGGGACCATACATTATAGAAATAGCTAAAGTAAGGTTTAAAGGTCTAACCTTGCAAATAAGATGGAATTCTTGTGGGGTTTGTTTTGCTATATCCACATCTAACACCTTTGTGTTCCAGAGAAGAAGAATTCCTCCCCTTTAACCCTCAACTTCCTCAATACAAAACCATTTAGAGTGGAATTGTAAGCATCCCGTTTTTACCCCCAATAACTTTAGTATTTTTCAAGAATAAAGAAAAGGGTCTTAATTTAAAAAAATGAAAGAAAAAGAGAAAATACAAAAGAAAAATAACAAAATGCCTCGACTTTTTTAGAACAGGTCTAAGTTAAATAGTAATGATTTGAAGCATTTCTTTTTATTTTTACACTATTTTGGAAATCCAAGGACTCAATTGTAGGGATATGTAAAATATTACACTCCGAAGCAGTAGAATTGTAATAGCCCCGTTATACGAACCATTCTAAGATAGAAGCTAACCATATAGCTGCTATCTTAAACCTGATTTATACAACGCATTTACGACTAACTTGCTTTGAAGTAAACAATTCATAAATTAAATAAATTATTTGCTTAAAAAAATATGAAAAAATATATATGTATTAATATATATATATATATATATATACTAGGATTCAAATATTACAATTAATGTTTGCAAGGTTTCATTATATTATATTACCTAAGTAATACTTTATTCTAAAATAGAAGATTTTAAAATAATAGCTAAGACCTTAAAAATATATCTATCTTTCAAATATATTTCCTCACTCCTTAGGATCTAACAGTTGCTAGTTTCAAGGTAAATATAGGTCATTTCTTAGCTAGCATCTGTAATAACGTCCATAGAGATATGAGCAACCAACAACTCAGTCATTTGGGGGGACGGAGACTTAAAACTATACATCAAATGAAAATAGGATTATCAACTAAATTAGTTAGATGCAATGCATGTACAAGCAAATTGTCTAGTTCATCTTGAGATTAGAGAAATTACACTTGCTTTAATCGGGTTTTAAGAGTTTCCATGTTATGCAATAGCTTACGACCAAACCTAAGCTTATGCAATGAAGATACTGCTTCTCCCACAATTATCTTCGAACCATTGATTGAACCCTTATCGCGACCTCTTCACCTATCATTTAGATTAACTAAAGGTGAAGAAGGGACCCGTTATACTATCCAGCGTTATCCCTTTTGAAGGGGTCAATATTTGGTTGGAGAACCTTAATGTTTCTCCTAATGGGTTGCTATGCAAGTTCGATTTGGAATTACAAGTCTTATATTCAATTAGATTTGGTTCAAAGCATTTAATCATTTCAACAAATCACATGAATACATGCCTGAGTAGTAAACTGGAATCATATCATCAAACTCAGAAACAAGCACATACAAGCATGCGTACAGTTAACTATCTAGTAAATATAACCAAGTACAATTTTAAGCCTTAGAGTACTACAAATTAGTACTTCAAAATATAGTAATGTATTAATCCCAACTTACCTGGATTATCTCGCTTACTCACTCAAGTTGCAACTCACATAGGCCATCGTTGATAATCCTTATAATACAAATGTTGTTTTAGTTTTCATATATGATAGGGATCAAAGACCGATCACTCCCTCCTGAGCACGAGGGCTTTCTCAAATGGTTCGCAGAGTTGTTTAAGGTGAGTTAAACACTAAGGAGAAGAGTTTATCCCAATCTAAACTACTGAGCTACCTCTCCACACCCTCTAAGGAACTGCTGAGGCGTGGAGCTGACCTTTGCCCAGCACTTGAATCCAAACACCAAATTAGGAAATTAGCTTTCCCCCATACCGAGGCTAAGCTGACAATTCTTAGGGGTTGACCATCCGAGGCTAACCTAAATGTGAGTCATCCCTAAGTCTACCATTGTCCAGCCTCAACAGTTAGGATACCAAACTGCTAATGCCAAATAGACCTGATCAGAGGGCCACCCTTGCTTGGCTTACAATATTGTTAGAATCGCAGACTAAGTAAAACACGTGCGTATTGTTCTTTACTAACATCTGTACTGTCCTTTTTTATAGAGGATGTTCCTTTTTGCATGGTTTCATATTTTCCCTATAAATGATTCTCTTTTGTTTACCAAATAAGGATAATTCTTTTGTAATTTCTATAACTTAGGACTTACCTTAACAGGATACGATAAATACCTTCATAATGTAATAATCGAACATCAAATATAATGAGAATACATTGGATTTTACTCTCTCTTGAGGTAAGTATCCTTACTCTTGAGCTACTTTTATCTAGCTTATTTAAGTGTAGACTAGTGGCGAGTGACCTTCGGCCATACTTGTGTATTATATCAAGTGTGATTTAAGCTCATGTGAGGCGTTAGTACATTATATCCTTCATCGGTGCATGGGAACCCTTGCTTAGCTTTAGACTATCATTTACTTTTCAAGCCATCTCACGGCTTAGACCCATCCTTTTTGTCATGCGTGATATTGACTTCGTGTGTTCATCCACGAAATTTGTATCAATATAACTAATATAAATAAGTTTTGTTTTGAAATTCTTATTGTTATCTTCAGTTTAGGGTTTTATTATACCTAATTATTTAAATTTTTAAGTCTCTTACAATTACTCTTAATTTAGGCTACGTTCTGATTCAGTTTTCAAATTGGTTTCTAAATTAGGTTCTAGTTTAGTTTCTGTTCTAGGTTTTATATACAAATTCTAGGAACTCATTTCGAACTATTATGTGAAGTTAATTACATTTCATTTGAGTATCCTAAATCTCGTATTTAGCCCCTAACTAGTATTTTAGTTGGTATGATACACTATATTCCTAATTTAACTATTGAACTGGTTTTCGATGTGAGAAGAACCTACATTTTTCATATAATTTCTTAAACTCCCATTCCAAATAAGATTTATATTATATTCCCATTATTATATTACAATAAATTTTTATCTAATATTTTTCACTTATTTAATTCTTATATACATATGTTATGTATTATTACATATTATACACTTATATCACCTATTTAATACTTCTAACACCATATATGTTATCTTTCGCTACCAATAACATTTTACGATGTCTAATTATATTTTAAATTATAATTTATACCCAATTAACCTTAAATTACAAATTGAACTTAAATATACTTAATTACCTACATATTTAGTACATATTGTGCATAAACGCTAGGTAAATATATAATAATTAGTATCCAAGCTCCATTATAGCTACGGAAAATATATTATACTCAGTAAATTATGGTTGTTATATTGTGATCATGAAAAGTACTAAGATATTTTAATATATATTATTTTCGGTAATATTGATTCTAGGTTAGATTTTGCTAAAAATTAGCTTAAATTAGGTAAATGACCAAATAAAATTATAAGATTCAATTTAAATATTCCAAAAGTAAAAAATAAGCTTTATAATCTTTTACAAATCAGATTTATTAAGAAATTTAAATAAAAACCTATTGTTTCTTTCATATGAAAAACATGGAAAATTCAATAAAAATAATTTTAATAAATACTAAACGTATGGTTTATCAAAAATTATTTTTATATAAATGAAATATATCATATGGGGAATATGTTCACCAAAAATTAGCTTGAAATAACATTATTTATTATTGTTGAAAATTCATACAAAATTCGTTGGAATTAGGATTATTCTTAAGGAACCTATATAAGCACTTCTAATTTTTAAAATCTAGTTTGATATTCTAATTCTTCATGAAAAAATACCTATGAAACTAAATTTCATAATTTTCCTTATATATTTGATATTTTTACTAAATTAAATAAATTCGAAAGGGAAAATTGAAACTCACCAATTGACAAGTTTTCACCCACCAATGGTGGCTCCACCATTTTTGATAGCTCTAGGTGTGGGGTCTACTGTCTGATGATGGTGGCTGTTCCTCTCTAGGTGGTTGGTGGATATGGGTTCTCTTTACAAGCTCTAAATGTACACTATTTTGTCTAATTTTGCTAAAAATATTCTCTCCTCTCTTCTTAATCTCTCTCAATTTTTTATGAATTCCTAAGAGTCCAAAATGAATTTTAGAATAGGTTTAGGTATTTATAAAAGAGGTTTAGGGTTTCTTTTGATTTTTAGATAGCCAAGTGTCCCTTATTCTCTTCCATTTCCACGTTCTATTTGGCTAATTTTAATTATTTTATTTTCTTTCTTCAATTCCTAACATGTCATGCCTTATTTCTGGAATTTTATTTATTTTTCAATATTTTTATTTAATTATTTATGAATTTCCTTTAATTATTTAGTATTATGTTAACGTATTTTGAGTATTTTAATTAATTTTGTGTATTTTTATCTACATATAAATATATATATGATACAATAAATAATCCTAAGTATTATTTAAGTTATTTTATAATTTTTAGTGTGTATATAATTTATTTATATTGATTCATTAATTATCGGAACTTGTTTTATGTGTTTTTTTTTATAAATAACGAGAAATTTACATATAATTCAATATTATAATAATTAATTATTTTGTTATTTATTTTCCTAAATCCAAATTCACAAGATTATTTTTATTAATATTCATAATTTCATCGTAAAATTTATGCTCGATTGAACAACTTATCTGACCGCCTTAAATTTTACGGATTGAACCCCAAGTACTTTATTGCGAGACTTACATAAAATATAGGATTTCTAAGATTTCCTATATAGCTAGAATGACCCTTGCAAATTGTGAATACTAATTTATTAAGAATAAATTGGATTGATGTTATAGCATCATCATTTACTAAAATCGAAATATTGACAAGATTCGGGTCATAATTTGTATTGATTGAACAAATTGCTGGGGTTCTGATTACACCTATTATTCCTAATCTGAAATGGAATGTAACAACGTAGGATCCATATGTAAATATAGTATTTATTTAGATACGCTCGAATGACCCCTTCTTATAATGAGAATGTATAGAACCCTATTCCGGTTCGGTATGAAATGAATCTTTTTTTTTTTTTAATAAGACATGTTATGAAATTGATAGTAATGGAAAAAATATGATACGACCCTTTATTATTATTCCTCATTTTGGTCTTAAAAAAACTTTTCATTATCCTTATGAATCGGACATTCTTTTTCTTATCAATAAATAGATCTCTTTACTCATATGACTTAGATGTCTTGTATTTTTCGAAAAAGTGATTTGATGGATGAGATTTGGTATGATACTTAGGAGATCGATAATATCGTTGAGATTGATACTTTGAAAAATGAAAAATACAAAAAAAAATTAGGAAAAAAAATAGATTTTTTAGGTCTTAGGGTGATGTAATTCATTTTAGGATTGAATAATGTCTAATTGTTAAAATTGAGCATCATTTAACAATTCTTATTTTATTTCATTTATTATTTTTTTCTTTAAAACGTGTGTATGTGATCTAACTTTAGAGTCAATTAATTAAGATTTTATTTTAGCTTGGAAGTAGATTTAGTGTTTTTACTTACTTATTTGTTTATTTAAAAAAGGGGAAAATTAAAAAGAAAAAAAAGGGAGAACATTGATTGGTAGGCTTAGAGCCTAGTGGGATTGAAGGCTAGAGAATTGGCTTACCAGGGGGCCGCTATAGCACCTAATCCATTTATCACAGCATGTGTGTGTGAAGGTGTGTGGCACATGCCTAGCGTGTGACCATGCACTTGTTCTCCTTCATCCATGATGATAATTCACAGTAGAAAACATAGAAAATGTAGTGCGACACTACCTTTTTGATCTGATTAAAACTTATAGTTTTTTTCAAATTGCATTGAGTTAAATGTAGGAATTCAAAGAAGACTTGGAATACTTCCAATATATACCATTTTCATGACCAAATTCATTCATTTCTCGTTTCATATCGTCTATTAAAGATTAAAAAAAAATCAAGATCTATGATTCAAGCTTTTAAATAATCTGTCAAATTTAGACTAATAGAGTAAGAATTGAAGCTTCTATGTCACTTTTAAGGTAAGTATTAACATTCTTAATTTGATTATGACCAACAATTAACACAAATTTGTAATCAATTTTGAGATCAAATCTGAGCTTCAATTTTTCGAATTCATGGCATTCTTGGACTTGCCTTCATCGTTTGATGTTTGCCCAGTATAAATAGGAGCTTCAACAAGTGCTCTAGGCATCAATCTTTCATCCTTTCTTTCTCATCAAACATCTACATTTTGTTTCTCTCTTTAGGTTGTGGTTCTCTCTCTCTTTATAAAGTTGGCTAAGCTCGAATCTTATCGAGCGAAACTAATTGTATAGGAAGCTTCCTTAAGCCTGAGGTTTGCCAAAGCCACCACTCCTGTGATCCATCGTACCTCATAGTCACCTCACTAGTTCCAACTACCTAAACCCTTACCTACCATACTGCCTTCACAAAACCCCACGCCCCAAGCTAAACTAACACCACTACTAGACTTGTAGTGCTATAAAACCCAAGCCTAACACTTTATACATACATAACAACACCCCATGGACATTGTGTGCCATTACTGCAGTGGCCACTTCAAAACATCCCAAAACCACCACAAAACTTGATGGCACTCTCCCTATACCCCCTAATCTCAATAAGAAAGACATGAAAACCCATTTCCCCCTCGATTTTGGTGCATGAAACACCCTACATCGCCCCTAACAACTTTATGTAAATTTGTTTAATTATTTATTATTTATATTTATTATTTATTGTTATTTAGCCAAATATGTAAATTTATTTATCTTGTTATATGTTAAGGACAAAAAGGAAAGAAAAAAAAAACACACAAAAAAAAAATGAATGATGCATAAAGATATAAAAAAATAAAAAAGAGAAAAAAAGAAAAAGAAAATTTACTTTTTTTTTTTTTTCCTTTTATCTTCTTTCCATAATGTACATAAATAAAAGACTCTTATCACTTTAAAAAAATTAATTGCTTTAAAAAAAAATGAATAAACCCTTTTTTAAAGTTAGGATTTATTTATAGTTTTTCCAAAAGAAAATAAAAATTGAAAAATTAGGACCCTTTTAGAAACTTTTCTATATAAAAAATGAAAGAGCTAAGAGATGTAAACTTGGCTGATTTTCAAAATAAAATAGACCAAACACACTAAAGTTTTTTGGAACGAATTATGAAAGTTTGATCCCGAATAGTGGGTATGTAGGTACCTATACACAATTACATGATGCCTTAAAATATGGAAAAATCTATTTTTCCCCCTTTGCAAATAATTAGTTTTTTTTTTTTTGTGTGTAAAGAAATATAATTTGTTAATTATTTATTTGTAAAATAGAAATCATTCTTACAATTTAAAAGGGTATATTGAAAAATAAGTTTATATTTGGATTGTTAAGGTGGTATTCACATAGAGTTTAATAGGGTAGCCCTTGAACTCGGTGTCTAATTTCTTGAACCCTTTTTCAAAATAAGAAAGATTTTCAAAATTGTAGACCAATGGTTGAATTAGAATCAATTCGCCTTATTAAATTAGGGGCACATATTAGGTAAGGGGGAATTATTATATTATGAATGTATGGTAGATACGGTTAGAGTCAGATCGTCTTAGACCCCTAAGGGGAGAGCCATTATGTAAGCTTCGGATGTTATGGGGTAACTACCTTCCAAGGTCAATTAGATTACCCTACTTAAATTTTAATGTGACTAATGAACGGTTTTTTGGGAAGCGCATAAGGTCATATAGCTCAAGGACCTTTATAACTTGTCTTAATTGCATTCACAAACCATTCCCTGAAGTTGGCAAATAAACATGACGTAGCAAGACCCAAAAAAAAAAAAAAAGTTGTGAAGTTTCCTAATATATTCCTTATGAATATTTTCTTTGTAAAGTATCAATATAATTCCTGTTTAAATAGGATGGTTTTGATGTAATCTTCTTTTCATCTTTTTTATAGGAAACGGCTAGTTCCTCTCTTACGCTGATCCTTTTCAAGGAAATTCACATCCACGAACCTCTGGAACCCAAGGGAATACTAGAAAGATGGCTTTGGTTTTTCAATCCAGGCCAACAGAAAGTCATATTAGACAAGGAAATTCACATCCACGAGCCTCAAGAATGTCGACCTTTTGCTTTGGTCCACTTTGTTACCCTTTTCCTATTAGACTGTGTAAAATTCTTGCTAACTTGATCTTGTTTATGTTTTTGCGAGATAATGGTGATTCGAGTTCACTTAACTCTAGAAGGCTAAGGAAGGAGAAGAACAAAGTTTGTAAAAGGCTTTTGTACCCTTTATCTCTTCATAGATCTCTATTTATAGTTGTTGTTTTATAGTTTCGTTTGTTGCAATTGTTTGTTTAACTATCTTTAGATTTGTTAGTTTCTCAGCTAGATCTGTTAGTTTTACAATAATATACCGTTTGTATGTATTGCTTTTTCGATTGATCTACATGTTATTTTTGAGTATAGTCTCTTAAACATGTTGGCTTCTTGATAAGTTTTCGATTGGTTGTAACAATTTCCCTCGGTTCGTGAAAAAGGACCTTGTCCTCAAGGTTATAGAATGGATAGATGTGCATGAACTTGTCATAATCTTCCTAGCTTGTCTCTTCTGGTGGTAACCCTAACCATTGGACCAAAAGTTGAGGCACCAATTTCCCATTTCTAATAATCTCTCGAAACCTTAAAATAGAGAGTGGTTCCAAAGTAGGATGTCCCTAATGAATAGTTAGAAGCAAAGTTAAAGAGGGAATAGTAGAACCTTTGGTTGCCTTTAACAGAGAAACATGAAAAACATTATGGATCTTAGCTACAGGTAGAAGATCCAACACATATGCATAAGCACCCACTTTCTTAACAATAGGAAATGGACCATAAAACCTCTATGTAAGCTTATGATGACCTTGAGTCATTGAAGTTTGCTTATACGGATGAAGATTGAAAAATACTAGATCCCTCACTTCAAAAGAAGCATTTAATCTATGTTGATCAACATGGAACTTCATTATCTATTGAGTCTTGATCAAGTTATCCTTCAAATTCTTCAAAACCTCATCCCTAGTTATCTGTTCCTAATCTATAGCTTCAACTTTAGAAGTCCCTAATATATAAGAAGCAATAAGAAGAGGCTTGCTACCATAAAGTACCTTAAAAGGGGTAGTAGAGGCACCTTAATGGAAGGAAGAGTTATAATTAAAATCTTCCCATGGCAAAAATTTCATCTAATCCGAAGGATGCTCCAACACATAGTTATGCAAATACTGTTGAATAACCCTGTTCAACACCTCAATTTTACATTTGACTAAGGATGATATGTAGCGCTAAGTGATAATTTAGTACCATTTAGCTGAAATAACTCCTTCCAAAAATTACTAAGAAAAATAAGATCCCTATCTAAAACAATAGATCTTGAAAAACCATGCAACTTCATAACTATATTAAGAAATAGAGAAGCTACTATTGAAGTGATAAAGTGAGACTCTAAGGCACCAAAGTGACAATACTTGGATTGCTTGTCTACCACCACCGAAATCACTATGTAACCCCGTAACTTAGGCAAAGAAGTCACGAAATCCATAGAAATGTCTTCTTAAACTTAATTTAGCACTGGTAATAGAGATAAAAGTCCTTAAGGACTTTTAGTACCATACTTGATCCGTTGACAAAATGGACAAGTTTGCATAAATTTCTCCACATCTGACTTCATTCCCTCCCAATAAAACTCTAAGGCAAGTCTCTTATACATTTTAAGGATGCCAAAATGTCTAGCTATTGGTACTGAATGGCACTTAATAGAAGCTTAGGAATAAGCTTCAAAGTAGGCACCAAGAAAACCTTATCCTTATGGTATAAGAAACCATTATGCCAAACATGATCCTACTTCAATTATTGGCCAATAGTCATAATCTCCATGACATACTAAAAGGAAAGAAGATGATGATACTCTTGCTACAACTCCTTAATCAAATGGAAAAGTAGTAAGGAATAAGCTATGTAAGTAGCATCAAACTATCTAGAAAGAGAATTGATTACCTTGTTCTCTTAGCCCGACTTGTATACAATAGAGTAGTCATAGCTAAGTAATTTAGCCGAATATTTATGTTGTTCCGGCATTTGAATCACCTAAATAAGTAGCTCCTTAAGGCTCTTATGATCCATCTTCACCATAAAATGAGTACCTAAAAGGTATTGTCTCCACTTTTAAATGGCCTCTACCATAGCATGCAATTCTCTAACATAAATAGAAGCTTTTGTTAGATGAGAAGGCATTTTCTTACTAAAATAAGCTATAGGATGTCCATCATGTAACAAAACAACTCTTAACTATGTAGTTGAAGCATCTATTTCTACCATAATTGCTTCGTACAATCTGGTAAAGCCAATATAGGAGCAACTATTAAGGCGTTTTTCAGTTGGTTAAAGGCAGACTTAGCTTGATTAGTCCACTTAAATTGACCTCGCTACAACATGTTCGTTAATAGTGCTGCTATCTTAGCATAACTACGAATAAAATGCCTATAATAACCAGAAAGTGCTAGAAAAGCCTGCAATCGTTTGATATTAATAGGTAATAGCCACTCACGTATTGCCTTGGAAGGATTCGGGCTAATACCATTTACAGACATAACATGGCCTAAATAGTCTATCGCAAGTTAGCCAAAAGTAAATTTAATTTTTGTTTTAAACAGTGTGTTTTTAGATCATGCCTGTAAAACTTTGGTTAAATGCTTTATGTGTTGCTCTAAAGAAGGACTATTGACTAAAATGTCATAAAAGAATACTATAACAAATTGTCTTAAGTAAGGACAAAAAACTTGTTCATAATGGATTGAAATGTAATAGGGATGTTACTTAATCCAAAGGGCATAACAACAAGAAACTCATATTGCCCTTTATGAGTATGAAAAGCTATTTTCTATACATCATTAAGATGCATCCTAGTATGATGATAACTACCCCTTAAGTCTAGTTTAGAGAAAACTAAGGCACTACACAATTCATCTAACTATTCATCAATAGTTGGGATAAGAAACTCATTTTTAATTGTGGCATGGTTAAGTGCACAATAGTTTACGCAAAAGTGCCATGTTCCATCCTTCTTCTTGACTAGCAACATTGGAGAAGAATATGGACTTGTGCTATACTGAATAATCCTATGCTTAAATATTTCAGCCACCTGTTGTTCAATTTCTTGCTTTTAAATATGTAGGTAACGATAGGGCTTGATGTTGATGGGTTTGTTATCCTTGAGATGCATCTTATGTTCAATATTATGCATGGGAGGCAATGATGAGGGTGCTTCAAAAATATGAGAAAATTTGCCTAGTATACTCTCAAGAGTTGTATTGCAAGTGATACTCTTGAAGTATCTATCACCATCTAAGCCTTAAGTTGGTAGCATGAAGCTACAACATCTATTTTGAGCATTCTTTTAAATTGACTTGATGTTAATGTGACCAAGCACCCATTCCTTTAAAACTATAAAGATAGTAAGGAACAATCAGTAGTAATAGATCCCGGTTGCTGTAGCTATTGCATACTTAATACTAAATTAGCTCCCTGCATTGGAAAGACATAAAATATCTCAAAATATTCATTGCCTTATATAATCAAAGGCACATCAACACACTACCCTATACACTACAACTTTTGACCATTCTTAATCATCACATTAAACTTAGGAGTTGACTCTATTGTCGGACCTAAATGCTTCACAAGCTTTGCTGGACAAAATTATGTATACTACCAAAATCAACGAGAATTGTCACATTACGTTTATTGAGACTCCCTTTGAATTTAAGAGTCTTAGGAAAAAACTCCCCTAATAATGCACGATAACTAATAGAAGCTGATTCAGGTAATTTTGTATCGTTTGTTTTGTTCATCTCTTCAACAGTATCTTGTATCTCAATGGTCTCATCACCTTATTCTTGAACTAAAAGTAAAAATTTAGTGTTGTACTTATAACCTCTATGATATTTTTCATTATAGTTATAGTGTAGGCCTTTGTCATGCCTAGCTTGCATTTCCTCTTAACTCATTTTTTTAATAGGTAAGATAAGTTTAGGGGGTTAGTAATAGAGGATTGTTCATGGTGGAAACATGAGATGTAAAAGAAGGAGTGGTACTTGAATATGAAATTTGTAAAATATGGATGAAGCTCCATAAGAGAATCATTTAGGTAGACGATCTCTTTACTTAGTTCATGACCCCATCTAGCTATAATTAGAAACTCTTTTGTACTAGCTTTGAAGTTTGGTAGCAGCATATATTCAACACTTATATCTAGGCAGCATTTTGATATTATTTTGTTTCCTAATGGGGTATTTCACATACATGATAGGATTGTAGAACTGGTAACCCAATTTTTAAAAGGAAAGTCTTATATCTCAAAGCTATTAGTTGAGTAGGCTAGGTCACTTAGTTGTCTTAGGGAAGAAAAGAATGGAGACTTGAAGCCCAATATGGTGCTAGTAATGGTTTGGTTCATCAGCAATGCTTGAAGCCATAAACTTAGTTTCTTTCATAGGAAAAGCATCCAGACAATGAACCCCATTGAGGCATTTGCTACTATCATTGAATTATTTGAAAATGTTGCTATTCATTATTGGTTTAGAGCTTTCCAGAAGTTTCACATTGAAGATATCTCTCGGGGTTACTAGATGATTCCAGGCAATCGAGTTAAAGAAGAGAAAGAAGATGGAAGAGGAGCCAGGACACCATAAGAAAAAGGGGATTTAGAATTTAGGGGGTTGTTTGTAAGAAGTTTTGAACAATGTATTGGAAACTTCAAAGATGCAATATTAATAAAAAAATTTCATTTTCTTACCACATCATAGTCAACTTGCCAACTTTCCTCTTTGCATACGCATGCCCTCATATTACTGACTTTGTTAGCTTATGTTTGAATAATTTTTTGAAATAAAAATAAAAAGGAAAATTTTCTAAGTAAACTCATGATAGTCGTGTCCTTAGACTTGTAATTGTAAATATTTGATTTCTTTTACAAGTCCTTTTCTTAGTGCCTTACGTTCCAACTCTTTCCATTCTTTTGTCAATTCTCACTTATACATCCTTTGGATTATGGTTCTTGTAGGTCACCTTTTAAATACCTACAGGTTATCAGTGATTAATTGTAAATATTTACACTCTTGTTCCATTAGAATTGCTTTTTTGCTCATTTCTCACAACTTGCAAACTATGTAAATAAACCTTACCCTCGTATTTAACTATTGATTTTTTTTTTTTTTAAAATAAGTCCTTTTCTCTCTCTCAAAAGAAAAGTTGTCTTTTCAAAAAAAAAAAAAAAAAAAATTAGGGAGTTGCTATTAGCTATAGATTCCTATAAGGAGCAATGGCCAACAATGGAAACAATGACGACCTTAGTGGCACCAACCTTGTAGAAGTGAAGTTTCGTTCATTAGAGCATATTATGGCAAAAGTGATTGAACATATGAACTTCATGATTGACAACAAAGTCTTGCTTAGAGCAATAACACCAGCAAATAAGGAGCATCAACATTGGAAGGAAACAATTGAATTCTCAAAAATCAATCTAACATTAGATCCCAATTCTTTTGAGTATGATACAGAAATGGTCAACTTAAGACCAACCATCTCAAGGTATAGTCAAGATAGTCTTAAAGAGTGGGAAAGGAAGTTGACCTAACAAATTGATGAGAAGATGAAGGCATTTTGGAGTAATGATGGATTTGAACCGGTTGGCATCATTGACTTTTCTACATATGATATTAATGCTTATCTTGTAAAATTCCAAGCACCAGAATTTGAGAAATATGATGGGAATGGATGCCCTAAGCTCTACATAAGGCTATATCTATGCAAGATGGCTTGTTATATTAAAAAATGAGCAATTATTGGTGCAAACATTTCAGGACAGCCTTATTAGGCTAGCTTTGTCTTGTTATGCCCAATTAGATTTAAGGCAAGTCAATAGATGGGACAAGTTAGTTTGAGCATTCTTTGAATATTACAAATTCAACGTGGAGATAGCACTATCTATTTAGGACTTGAGTAACATGATGAAAGATGATGATGAGTCCTTCAAGGAATATACCTAACTATGGAGAGGTATGGTAGCTAAAATTACTTGCCCTTTATTAAAAAAGGAACTGATTGAGGCATTTATCCAAACACTGAATGGGCTGTATTTTAATTATCTCATGGGTCAATCAATTGCTAGCTTCATAGATGTAGTTTCGATAGGAAATTGCATAGAGGAGGCAATAAGGACAGGAAAATTAGCTTAAGAACAATTTATCTCAACAATTCTTGAAATGGCTATATATTTAGCAAACTTTGAAATAAAGACGCTTAGAAGACATCTTACTTTAATCCCGATCCCAATTACTCAATTCCTTCATAACTAAGAGAGGTAGGAATGCTAAGTTGAGCACCTTCTCCACCTAGGCACAAAATCTAAAGGTCAGATCTTAGCTTACAATGTGAATACACATGTGCTTGATGAGTCATTCTACAAAAAATTGCTGAAAACTGAAACACGAGATTAAAGACCTAATTGATACTAATTCACTTCAAATAGACTTTACCAATCCAAATGGACCAAAGGTTAAGGTAAATATTCCTTCACAATACTTTCGGTCATGCATCAATAAGATAAGAACATCTAAATGAAAGAGGGGCAGGAGTTTAAGTCAAGGGAAATTGAGCTACTTAGATAGAAACCAGAGAATGAAGGGCAATTATTAAAGAAAGTTCAAGGTACTTTGTAAGGTCAGAAATTTCCTAAATAAAAGTTCTTTGTTTCTTGAATATATTTTCTATTCTTGAGGCAAATGAACATACATTTTTGGTATCTCATTTTGAAATTTTAGAACAAAAAGATGCAGACTAATCCTAAATAGCGACCTTAAAACAGTTGAAAGTCGAGTGCTATTAATGTGAGGCCATTAGACTCATTCCTTAAAGGAGGTCCATCTTAAATTTGATACATGAATTAAGATAAAATTAGGCATTCGTTTTCAATATCTTAAACACAAAATCCTTATCAACCCTGTAAAGCCTTTAAATGAAGTATTTTCAAAATTAAACCTTATTAAGAATTTCTCCAAATGTAGCAATTTAGAGGTTAGAGTCATTAAAAAGGAGAAAAGGTTATGACTAATTCATGCTTGCTCCAGTTGTATCGATTTAATAGTAATTATTACCATTGATAATTTATCTTCTTTAATATGAAGATGGGCTTTCATCCTAAACACAAGCTATATACACCTTGAGTCATATACTGAATGAAGGGATGATCACCTTTGTGTTAGGGAAAATTGGAAAAAAAAAAAAAAGAGAGAGAGAGAGAGAGAGAGCGAAAGAAAAGGAGCAAAAAGGAAAGATGCAAATATTTTTGAAACAAAAAAATCCACAAAAACAAGGAGATCGAGTCCAAAGCCCTAAAACTTGAAAGGATAGGAGCATACACCTCAAAAGGTCTATTCCTAAAATAAGGCACATTTCTTGAAATAAGAACCCCTAAACTTGAAAAAGCAAGGATGAATGCCAAAGTTCCTCCTAAAATTCATGATCCCTAAAGAAATTGTAGCTTACACATGGCTTATATCCTACCTACCATTCTACCTCTCCTTAAAAACCCTTATAATTGGAGAAAATAACTTATCCTTGGTAAAAATTACTTTTGAAACTGGAGCAAGCACAATTTTAATTTCACTTATAGGTTTCTTGACTTGAAAAGCCCAGTTAAAAAGTGATGCTTTCAAAATGCCACTTCATTAATATCCATTCTTGGAGCCGAGGACTAAAAGCCTATATTACATTATAGTTTGAAAAAAGACCTAATAGATTAATTAAAGCGTATCACTTATAAAATAGACCATATTTTTTAAAATTGTAGTCAAGAGAGGAAATTTGAATTGGGAGAAGGTAAGGAAGCCCTCTTAGACTAAATTAATCAATTATGACATGTCATTGCCCCTGTAATCACCCTGTGTGACATCAAAAGATCTCTTGCCTTGAGTAGCCCTAGAAATGAGGACCCTCTCGGAGACAAGATTGTGAGGTGATTTGAACAAAGTCAAGAAAAGAGTGAATTGCCAAAGGCTTGCATATATTGGTAGTGTTAGGACTTATAAAGAACCCAAACCTATTAACAATTCTTAAAAGAAGAAGAAGAAGAAGAAGAATAAGAGAATAGAAAAGGACAAGTTTTCTTTAAGTAGATTCCAAACCGGTCTTTTTACCCAACTTTGGTTATGTTTGGCCCTAGTGTAGAGCCTTGTCCCAACATGAGTCTTACCTTAATTCTCCTTCACACTTGGTCTTAGTGACCATTTTTCTGATTTTTACCCAAATTTAGATAGAGGAACCTAATCTCTGATGTTTAATCCAAGATTTCTTTTTGTCAATTTAGGGGGTTTTAGCCCCTAGCAACTAAATCAAGTAACCATGGTAACTCAGTCTCTTTCTTAAACCAACTCTTGAGGTCAATTTTGATAAATTTCGAGAAATTTCACAGTTAAGAAAACATTTAAGAAACCTAATTAATTTAAAAGCCCATCAATCTAGGATGGTGTTCGAGTTTTTACTATAGTCCATCAATTCAAGATGGTGACAAAGTTTTTAGAGGAAAATACATATAACCTCCTTATGACTTAGCTGCAAATTGACCTCTTGAACTTTCAAAGTGTGGTATTTGATTCTTAAACTTTCATAAATTGGCAAACCCTCATAACCCTTTTAAACTTACACTTCTTAAACTTTAATTTTGGTGTGTAAATACCCCTCCTAGTTAAAGATTTATTCTCAACCTAGGGAGTTGTTTACCAATTTATAAAAGTTTAGGAATCAAAAACCATACTTTGAAAGTTAGATGGGCAATTTGTACCTAAGTCAAAGTTTAAGGGGGTTATTTACAATTTGCCTAAGTTTTTATCCATCAATCTAAGACAATGTTTAAGTTTTGCTAATGTGCATCAATTTAAGATGGTGATAATTCAAGTTAACGCCCATCAATCCAAGATGGTGCTATGTGGCATTCAAGCTTTTGTTAAAGGCCATCAATTCAAGATGGTGCTATGCCCATCAATTCAAGAATGCGCTATAGCCATTAATCTAAGATGGCGTTCAATTTTTTGCTATACCCATCAATCTAAGATAGTGTTCAAATTAAAACTAATCAATCCAAGATGGTGTTGAAGTTTCTTATCCATCAATCCGATATGGAGATAAAAATTGTAAAACCCATCAATCCAAGATGGTGCTCACTTTGGTGTTAAATTTAATAAATTGAAAGAACATTCATCTAAGATGGCTATTTAAGATTTACATCGTTTTACTGTCCATCTAAGATGGTATTTTTAAGGCTCTAACCAGCTCATAGAACGCTATCCTATCTTATATCTCCTTTAGGGTTATAGTTATCTCATAAGGCATTATACCATTCAAAATACCCACTCTTGTGTCTTGGCTAGTTCTTAGAGTGTTCTCTTCTTTCTCATATCTTTCACTATTCACCAAAATCCCTAGTGGATCAAGCTTAAGATAACTAGCTATTTGTAGTGCTTCTTAGGGTAGGTACATCTCTAGGGCAAAAATGGTATCTCTTTTGTTTTTGTAGTAATGTTTTACTCAAACTTCACCATAAAAAGGAGTATTTGTAGACATCTCATTTTTACTTGCTATAGTTTTAGTATTTTCTAAGAATAATGAAAAGGGTTTTAATTAAAAAAAATGAAAAAAAAGAGGAAATATAGAAGAAAAAAAATTGAAAAATAAAAAATACAAAAAAAAAATTAAGAAAAAAATAGATTTTTTTTAGGTCTTAGGGTAGCGTAATTCATTTTAGGGTTGAATAACATTTAATCATTAAAATTGGACTTCATTTAAAAATTATTATTATTATTATTATTTTATTTATTATTCTTTTTCTTTATATATGTGTACATGATATAACTTTAGAGTAAGTTAATTAGGATTCAATTTTGGCTCGGAACTAGGTTTGGTGTTGAAGGTAGAAGAATTAGTTTGTGAAGGGGGCGTTATAGTGCTTGATCCATTATTCACAGCCTGCTCGCAATGTATGCATACTTGGAGGTGTATAGTATGGGCCTAGCATGTGACAATGCACCTATTTCTCCTTCATCCTCCGTAATAATTCAAAGTAGAAAACACAAAAAATTTAGTGTAGCATTGCCTTTTTGATTCGATAAAAACTTATAATTTTTGCCAAATTGCATCAAATTAGATGTAGTAATTCAAAGAAGACTTGGAATTCATCCAATCTATACCATTTTCATGACCTAATTCAGTCATTTTCTTGTTTCATATTGTCCATTAAAGATTCAAAAAAATCAGGATCTACAATTTAAGCTTTTGAATAATTTGTTGAATTTGGACTAATCAAGTAAGAATTGAAGCTTCTATGTCACTTTTAAGGCTAGTATTAACACTCTTAAACTGATTTTGACCAACAATAAGCACGAATTTGTAATCAATTTTAAGGTCAAATCTAAGCTTTAATTTTCTGAATTTAGGGCGTTTTTGGGCTTGCCTTCATCGTTTAATGTTCTCTTAATATAAATAGGAGCTTCAAAAAGTGTTTTGGGAATCAATCTTTCATCCTTTCTTCCTCAACAAACATCTACATTCTCTTTGTCTCTCTAGGTTGTGGTTCTCTCTCTCTTTATAAAGCTAGCCAAGCTTAAATCTTGTTGAGTGAAACTAACTTATAGGAAGCTTCCCTAGGCCTTAGGCTTCCCAAAGCCACCACTTTCGTGGTCCACTGTACCTCATAGTCTCCTTACCATCTCCAACTACCCAAACCCTTAACCACCGCACCACCTTTGCAAAACACCATGAACCATTGCTCCTTAAGTTAAATTAACACTACGACTAGACTCGTAGCGGTATAAAACCCAAGACCCAACACTCTTTAGCACTCCATGCAAACAAACTATTTCCTATATAAACAAAGAAACAATAGTTGAAGCGTCGTTAGTCTTTGTGTAAGGCACAAAGTATGCCATCTTACTAAATCTATCCATGATAACCATTAGAGTCTTTGCTTCAAGTAGTTCGGGGTAATTTGAAGACAAAATTTATACTTAGGTTAGCTTATGGTTTGGTTGAAATAGGCAGAGGTATTGCATTCTCTTGTTCAACTCGGTTTTTTACTTTCTTATAGATGATGCATCCCTTAATCACATGATGCACATCACGTTTCATTTTAGACCAGAAAAACTTGTCGTTCAGTAGCTCGTATGTCTTTCATTCTCTAAAGTTCCTAGAAAGTCCTCCATTGTAGGCTTCTTTCATTAGTAGTTCCCTCATTGAATAGGTCGGTACACATAATTTGCCATCCTGGAATAGATATCCATCTTCCATATGATAGTCATCCATTGTCCTTCGCTCTACACATCATCCAAATATAAGAACAAAATGGGGGTCTCGAGGATATTGCTCTTTAATGTTTGTAAATCCTAAAAGTCTCATTTGTAGCTTAGTAAGAAGAACATGTTGGCATAATAAGGCATCAGCAACTACATTGGCCTTACCCTGCTTGTATTTAATTACAAAGTTGAATCCCTTTAAGAATTTAACCCATTGTGCTTGCATCTTTGATAGCTTGGTCTGACTTTTGAGATGCCTCAAGGACTCATAGTTTGTGTAAATGAAAAACTCCCTTGGTAGTAGATAATGTTGCTACACTTGGAGTGCTCGAATAAGAGCTAGGAGTTTCTTGTTATATATTGAGTAGTTCAACTGAGGTTCTCTCAACTTCATGCTATGGTAGACAATTAGTCGGCCTTCTTGCATTAAGATAGCACTTATCCCAACACCTGACATGTCATATTTGAGCTTAAAAATCTTCTTGAAGTTAGGTAAAGCTAATACTGGTGTAGAAGTCAATCTTATCTTCACCTCAACAAAATTTCTCTTCCCACTTAAATTCAATGTTCTTCTTTGTCATCTTAGTAGGGGGTGCAACTATAGTATTAAATCCTTGGAAAAACATCGATAGAATGATACCAATTCATGGAAACTCCTTAACTCCGCACATGAAGTTGGGGTTGGTTACTCAACAATGGCTCGAACTTTCTCTTCATCAACTCTTAATCCTTCCCTACTAACTACGTTGCCATAGGAAGATCATCTCTTCCTAACAGAAATAACACTTCTTCATGTTCCTGAACAATTTCTTTATTTGGAGAACATCGAAACAGCTTAAAGATGTTTAATATGACTTGCCAGGTCAGCACTATAGACAAGGATGTCGTCGACGTAGACAACGATAAACGTCTGATTAGATTCCTTAAAAACATGATTAATCAACCTCATAAAAAGTGCTTGGGTAGTTTGATAGCCTAAATGACATGACCATCCACTTGTACAAGCCATGTTGGGTCTTAAAAGTAGTTTTCCATTCATTTGCTAACCTCATACTAATCTGGTGGTAACTTGATTTGGGGTCAATTTTGTTGACCACTCTAGCACCACTCAGTTCATCTAACATGCTGTCTAGCTCGAAATAGGATACATGTATTTAATTATGATTTTATTTACAGCTTTACTATCTACACACATTTGCCAAGTGCCATCCTTCTTTGGCACAAGTAATGTAGGTATTACACAGGGGCTAAGACTTTCTCTTATATATCCTTTCTCCAGCTCTAGCAATTCATTGACTTGTCTTTGGAGTTCAGTAGCTTGTTCAGGATTCATTCGATAAGTTGGCTTTTTTGGTAGGATGGTGCTGGATATCAAGTTAATGAAATGCTCTATGCCTTAGAAATGGCGTAACCCTTCTAGTAGCTGTTTTGAGAATAAGTTTGCATACTCACCCAACACCTCATTAACCTCTGGAGGTAGTTCAACTTGCTTCTTTAGCTCTAATAGTTGCCTAACCAACAGAAAGGTTGGCAGGTCAACTTTAATATCTTCTTAAAGCTCAACTCAGCTCAGAATCAAAGTCTTCTTAGGTTTTTAAGCAAGTTTAGCTTGCTGCTTGCTAGCTTAGCTTGGCATCATAGGGTTCAAGGTAATATTTCTACCATCTTTCTCAAACACATATGTGTTTTTAAAACAGTTATGAATAACTCTCTTATCAAAAAGTCAAGGTCGGCAAGTAATGTAGATACCCCCTTTTTGCAATGCATGCGCCTGCCACCCCTACACACTTTTCTTTCATTTTTCAAAATTTTTTAGGATAGGGTAAGGGTCTTAATTTAGGAAATATAGAAAACAATACAAAAAATAAGAAAATATAGAAAATACAAAAAGAAAATAGAAAAAAGTAGAAAATTTAGAGAAAACAAAAATAAGATAACAAAAATAGAAAAATTCAAAAGCCACAAAAAAAAAAAAAAAGAAAAATCGAAAAATAGAAGATTTTGGAAATTTGGATAAATAAAAGTTTTAGATAGTATAATAGAATAGAATTTTCTAATCAAATTTAGGAGAAAGGCATTAAGCTTGGACTTAGATTCAAATTTAGCTCAGGTAGACTTTATCCATATGTACAAATTGCACATATGAATAAGACATAAGTCAACAGTCTAATAGTTAAGCATTTGGATATGGCATTTGGTTTGGATTTGAGTTCTGGGGTTTGAATCTTGTCAGGCATAAAGTGCCATTTTTCTTTTGGAAAGGAAAAGTATATATTAAAAAAAAAAGTGGTAGGGGGAAGGGATCTTGGTGAGCCTCATTTCATTTGCAATACGCACATGGCATGTGGTGACCTGTAACTCACTTTCCTCCTCTAAGCATCATGTGATTTGCAGAAACAGCAAAATTAAAAAAAAAAAAAAGTTAATGTGATCTCCTCCATCCTTGACCCAATTAAATTTATTTTTTAGAAAATCTTATCCAATTAAGTATAGAAATTTGAAGAGTACTCGAGATATTTTGCATCAGTACCCATAATTTGTCTACATTCACCCATTAAGATAGTCAAAATTGACTCCAAAAGGTGAAAAAAACTCATAATCCGACGTCTACCATTTATGGTCGATTTTCTCCATTAATGAGCTTTCCAAGTACGTTCAAGTAGAGATTAGTATAAATAGGGACGTACGGACTCATTTTGAAGGGGGGAGCTCGATCAAAAATACTTTATACAAGCGTAAATCCGAGCTTTCTCTCTCTAAATGGCAAGCTTCTCTTTTTGTCTTTAAAACCACCATCTTATGGTGGTTTTTGAGCAAATCTATAACCTCCACTAGCTTCACTACCGTAAATAAACCAAGACTCAACACTTGGTTAAATTCCAGCAATTGCCACCATAATCGCACAAACACCATTGCCAACGTAAAATCACTAACCACCACCAAACGATCGAGTTAAGTTGTGGCGTTGAACTTACCCCTATTAAGTTTAGTTAGAAATGCATAAAAACACTTTTTCTTGGTTGAAATATGGTTTAGAATCACTTAGATCGTGCTACGCAATAGCTCCATCTTCTTCCTTATCCAACTCGACCTGGACTGACCTGATCGTTCAACCCAAAGCCAACCTGCGTGCCCTAACTTAGTCTGGTTTTATTTTTTGTTTGGTTCTTTTTTTTTTTTTTGTTTATTTACTCTTGTAATTTTTTATGTAATTGTAATCAAAAAGGAAAAGAAAAACCAAAAAAAAAAAAAAAGAAACAAAAAAGAGAAAAAAAAGAAGAGAAAAAGAAAAAAGAAGAAGAGAGAGATAGAATGGTTTATCTTGTTTATTTATTTATTTTCTTGGTTAAAACTTAAACAAGTAATAATAATTAATAACAACAACAACAAATTGTTTTATCACTTAGAAAATTTATTTTCCCAAATAAATAAAAAACAAATCAACTCTTTTTCAATTAAGATTACTTTAGAATTTTTAAAAATAAAAAAAATAAAAAAATAAAACCAAATATTATGGCCCTTGAGAATTTTTCCTTAAATTACTCGAACCAAGTAAAAATGTAAACCTGAATATGTTTTCAAATTAAAATCAATCAACCCGCCTAAAGTTTTGTAAAAAAAATAAAGTGCGTTTGATCTCGAATAGCAAGTACGTAGACACTTTTAGAGTAAGGTAAGGAAAGGAAAGGATTGAAAAATTTAGTTTTTTCACTATTAGTTACTCAATTTAATAAAAAATGAAAATATCTTAGATTTTTTCTAATTTACTTTAAATTTATCTAATTTGATAGAATATGATCCAATTTGTTAACTAATGATCGAATTTTGTTTTATATGATAGTTTTTGAAAGGTGATTTTAGGGGATTAAATCTAACTTTGGAAAATTGATGGTACCTATGAAGGTTTAAAAAGCTTAACTCTCAGACTTGACTTTCTAGTTCTCCAAACTATTTTATAAATTTGGTTTTATTGAAAAACTAATAGCTAAATTATAATTAATTCATCCAATTGGTTATATTTTAACTCTTGTTTTTTACTCCAGTTTGGTGGTAACTCTAAAACATTTTAAAAATATAAAAGAACCAGTTTTCTTTAAATCTCAGTTAATGGTTAATATTAAATGACTAGAGTTTAATATTGATTAGTTTAAGAAGACAAATTTAAAAAATCGAGAAAAAATCAGGTTCAACAGCTTGGCGATTCCACTGGAGAACGTCAAGAGGGTTAGTCATTCAACTTTCCAAATTTTGAATTAATCTCTAAGAAATCGCCTTATAGATTATAATTTATTTATTTTTATTTTTTGTCTAATCATACTAACATCCTTGTAGGGTTAGCCTTATTTAAATTTGCTAAATTTATTGGGGAATTTACTTTGTGTAGCAAAAACGTACGATAGAAACAGTCAAACCCTGATCGTATTAGAACCCTAAGATGGGGGGATGATTATGTAGGCTCAGGGTGTTATGGTGTAATCATCACTTAAGATTGATTAGGCTACTCTCACTTTACCTTAATGTGACCAATGAAAGTGTTTTTTAATAAGCGAGGTCACAAAGCTTAAGGACTTTTTTAGAACCTACCCTAATTGCATTCACAAACCTTTTTCCTAAAATTAGCAAATTGACATGATGTCGCAAGACTAAAAAAAAAAGATTAACCGTGAAGTTTTCTAATATTTTCTTTGTAAATGTTTTCTTTTCTTTAGAATATCAATGTATTTCTCGTGTAAATATGATAGTGCGGATGTAATTTTCTTTTCATCCTTTTTGTAGAAAATGGATAGGTCCTTTCTCATACTAGCCCTTTTTAAAGAAGTCTATATTTACGAGCCTCTAGAGCCTAAAGGGATACTCGAAAGATTAAGCATGTCCTTTCACTGCTCAAAGTCTAGACTAATATCACCATGGTACAAGCTTTGGTCTACTTCTAGGACCCTTATAGTCAATCTTTTCGTTTTGGCTTATGCCAACTAAGTCTAATCGTTGAAGAATATTCCTATCTGTTATCAGTCCCCTTTGTCAAAAATGGAAGATATGTCTTAGATATCATTACTAGCCTTACAAAGATTTTCAAAAAGCTCCTAGGCCTCATGAATACGAAGTACACAAACTATGGGCAAATCCCTACAAGAGAATCATTAGGGTGGATGATCTTTGTACTTGCTTAGCAACATAGAATCAACGCTTATGTCTTGGTAGCATTTGGAACTATTTTATTTCCTAAAGGGATACTTCACATATATCATAGGATTACAGAGCTAGTGACCCAATTTTTAGAAGGGAAATCTTATATCCCAACATTACTAACAGCACAAGCCAGATTGCTCAGTTTTATCTAAGAAGAGAAGGATAGAGAATTAAAAACCACTATAGCCTTACTCATTGTTTGGTTTATCAGCCATACTCGGAGCCATAAACTTGACTGCCATCATAGGAAATATACCTAGAAGATGAATCCTATTGATGCGTTTGCTGTTGTCATTGAACTCCCAAAGACGTTGCTACCTATTATTAGGTCAAAGCTTTCTAGGAATTCTACGTTGAAGATATCTACCAGGTTGCCACATGGATTGAGGTAGTTGAGTTGAAGAAAAGGAAGAAGATTGAAGAGGAGTCAAGAGACCACAAGAAAAATAAGATCTAGACTTTAGAGTATTTGTAATAAATTCTTGAATGATGTAATGGAAACTTCAAAGATGCAAATAAAAATCTTTTTGTTGCCACATTATAGTTAGTTTGTCAGCTTCCCTCACTGCATTTGCATGCCCTCATATTGTATTTTTTATTTTTCTTTGCCTATAAATATTGATTAGTTTTTGTTTGAATAACATCATGAGAGTTGTGTTCTTAGGCTTCTAAATACTTGATTTCTTTTCTCTATGCCTTCTCCTCTAACTCATTCCAATCTTTTCTTTTATACATCCTTAGGATTCTTTTTCTTGTAGGTTACCTTTTAAATACCTACGGGTTATCAATGATTGATTGTAAATATTTAAGCATTTCATCCCATAGAAATGGTTTTCTACTCCTTCTTCACAACTTGTAAATAAGTCTTGTATTCCACTTCTTTTTAAGTCCTTTTTCTCTCTCTTGAAAAGAAGAGTATCTTTTCAAAAAAGAAAATAAAATAAGGAAATTGCCAATAGGTGAGGATTCTTATCAAGAGTAATGGACAACAATAGAAATAATGATAAACTTGATGGCACTAACCTTACTGAAGTAAGGTTTTGCTCATTAAAGTAAACGATGGGGGAAAATAACTGAACAAATGAATTTTCTAGTTGACAACACTACCTTACTTAGAGCTGCAATGTCATCAAATGAAGAGTCCTTGGAAGCTTGACAGGGGAAATCTATTGAAGTACCTCTTCCTAAAGAGAAAATCAATCTAACTTTTTGGCCTGAGACTTATTCTTTTCAAGTTGACCGAGAGTTAAGTAAAGAAAGTATCAAAGAGTTGGAAAGGAAGCTAACTCAACAGATAACTAAAAAGATGAGAGCATTAGGGAGTGATGATGGATTCAAATGGGTTGGGATCATTGAATTTTCTGCATACGATATCAGAGCTTACCCAGAAAAATTCAAAATACTAGAGTTTGAGAAGTATGATGGGATCGGATGCCTAAAGGTATACACTAGATTATACATCCATAAGATGGGCAAATATGTTCAAAATAATCAACTCATGGTACAAACTTTCCAAGATAGTTTGATAAGGCCTGCATTAACTTGGTACGCTCAGCTCAATCTTAGCCAGATCAATACTTGGGAGAAATTGATTCAAGCATTCTATAAGAAGTACAAGTACAACATTGAGATGGTTCCTTCGATTTGGGACTTGTACACAATGAGAAAAAAGAAAAATGAGTCATTTAAGGAATACGTCTAAAGATGGATGGGCATAGCAGCTTGAATCATTCCTTTTCTCCTTGAGAAAGAATTGATATCTATCTTTATTGACTCATTGGAGGAACCCTATTATGGGCAATTGTTGGGTAATACAATGGCTAGTTTTTTGGACGCTGTACTTACTGGGAGTCAAATTGAAGAAGCCATAAGGATGGGAAGGTTGATTGGAAAAAGACCAGCCCTACTAGATTTAAGGGCATATATAAATACTATAACGTCAAGACCTATGCTAAGCAAAAAGGGCCCAAAAATACCTAGAAGAAAGTTCACTTAGATCCCTACCTTGTTATCTCAAGTCTTTGACCAACTAAGAAACGAAGGCTTATTGCAATAGAAAGCCCTAATGTTAGGATAGAAGCCAAAGAAATATGATCCAATATACATTGTAAATATCATATGGGTTAGTAGGGGCATTCTATTGACAACTACTGGGAATTGAAAAACAGAGTTTAAGACCTAATAGATGCAGGGGCAATCTAATTGGACTCAATTCAAGAATAAGGTCCGATTTCACAATATTTGTAAAAGACAAGTGATTCAAATAAAGTGCTTTGTGTGCATTTCTCTTGTTTTAAGATATCTTATTAGTTAAAAGGTTTAGAACAAAGAAAGGTAAGACGAATCCTAAACACCAACCTTGAGACACTTTGAGGGTCAAGTTACATCATTGTGAGACTATTAGACTCATTCCTTAAAGGAAGTCCATTTTGCATTTAATACACAAATCAAAATGAAGTTAGACAATCTTTTTAATAACTTAAATACAAAATCCTTTGTTAGCTCCATCAAACCTTTTATTGGGGCATTTCTAAAATTAAACCTTACCAAGAATCATCTCACAATGGGGCAAAAAAGAGGTTAGGAGCATCTATCAGAAGAAAAGGTTAAAACTAATATGTACTTACTTTAGTGACATCAATTCAAGATTAATTGTTACCATTGATAAGTAATTTTCTTTAAGATGAAGAGAGGTATCCATTTTAAACACTAAACACAAACTACATATACTTTGAGCTACAAGCTAAAAGAAAAAATAATCATCTTTGCGTTAAATGAAAGAAAAGAAAGAAAAAGGAGAAGAAGGAAAAAAGAGAAAATGTGAAAATGAAAAGTATGCTAGAGAAATAGATCTACGTAAACAAAGTGATTAAGTCTAGAGCCTTAAAGCCCAAAAGGACATGAGGCATAGAAACTCATTCTTCAATTAAGACCTACATCTCAAATGAAGACCCCAAAAACACAATCAAACCAATTAAGCTCAAAAGAAGCCAATGAAAACTACCAAAGTTTTCCCCCAAAAATTATGATCCTCAAAGAAGTTGCAACTAACACATGGCTCAAGGCCTACCCACAAGTCTACCCTTTCTTAAAGGCGCTTATCCTTAGTAAAAGTTACATTTAAAATTAGAGCAAGCACAATTTTAATTTTACCTATAAGGTTCTTGACTTATAAACCCAAGTTGAAGAGCAATTTTTTGATAACAAGTCATTTTAGAAATATCTATTTTGAAACAGAGGGCCAAAAGCCTTTATTACAGTTCAAAAAAGACCTAATGGATTGAGTAAGAGTGTATCACTTACAAGATGGACCATAATTTTTGGAATCGAAGTCAAGAGAGAGGAATTTAAGCTGAGAGTGTGAGGAAGTTCTTTTAGACTGAACCTATCTTTAATGAGACATCTTCTGACAAGAAGAAATTTGAAGAAGTCAAAGAAAGTTATTTGCCCTTGAAGAAAAGAAAGGGCTCTCTTAGATAAAGGTGGCCCAAAAGATCAGGTTGTTATATCATTAAAAAGCTTACATACTATTGGGAGAATCCAAACTTGTTAGCAAGTTGAAAAATTGAAATAAATTTGATTCCCTCTCATTTCAGTCCTTTCTTTTTTCTATATCCCTTAGTGGCCTAGGGTTTTCAACAAGACAAGAATTCCCATTTCTTTTGAGAGTGATCTTTTCTAGAGTCAACCCTAGTGGTAAGCTTTTGTCATTACCCCAGTAATAATTGTTTTCAAACGAGTTCACCTTAGAGGCCAGAATCTTCCTCTTTAATGTGATTGCCCTCATAACCGATGTCATCTACTTCTCTTTTTATTAAGGGACTTTATCCCTAATGTTTGCCCCATCTTATACGATTTCCAACCAACAAATTTGTCTTTTTTCAAAATCTCATAAGCTCTTTTTTGCTTTGGTCCCCATGGATTGTTTGCTTTTTAGAGCACTGTCCATATAGTAAAGATGTTAGTGATCGCATACTCTCGAACTGCTATCCTAACTTGAAACCCTTGGATCACATACTCTTGGAGCACTATCCTAACCTAAAACCTTAGCCTAAAACCCTTGGATTGCATGCTCTCGGAGCACTATCCTGACCTAAGTTAAAACCCTCAAATCGCATGCTCTCGGAAGGCTATGCTGATCGTGTCACTCTTTAAATTCTAATTTCACTTGAAGTATGCTTACATACTATAAGCCACACTTAGAGCACATTAGGTCTTTTTTCAGCCTTAAGATATAAACTCGCCTAGGTTAGTGAGCTTAGAAGAGTATGACCAGGTTTTCCAAATCTATTCTAGTTTATGATTGCTAGTCCCCTAGAGACGCTCTTGCCTAGGTTAATAAGCTCAGAAGAGCAT
The DNA here is from genome assembly GCA_024138015.1 of Lumnitzera littorea. Taxonomy (NCBI): domain Eukaryota; kingdom Viridiplantae; phylum Streptophyta; class Magnoliopsida; order Myrtales; family Combretaceae; genus Lumnitzera; species Lumnitzera littorea. Next base: position 118,264,565 of record JAMXBB010000004.1, on the reverse strand, counting down.
AACCAAGTTTTCTAAATTGATTATAGTTTAGGGCTGTTAGTCCCCTAGTGACACTAAAAGAGCATAACCAGGTTTTCTAAATCGATTTTAGTTTAAGGCAACTAGTCCCTTAGAGATGCTTCTGCCTAAGTTAGTGAGCTTAGAAGAGCACGACCAGGTTTTTCAAATCGATTTTAGTTTAGGGCTGCTAGTCCCCTAGAGACGTTCTTACCTAGGTTAGTGAGCTTAGAAGAACATGATTAAGCTTTCCAAATCAATTCTAGTTTAAGGTTGCTAGTCCCCTAGAGACACTCCCACTCAGGTTAATCAACTCATAAGGGTACAACTAATTTTCAAACCAATCTTTTTAGCTAACTCCTAGGATGCTAGACCTTCATAAACTCACTCAGCTAGCTCTTAGAGCGCTTTCTTTCTCTTTTACCCTTCACCATTTATCAAAACTCTAGTAGACCAAACCTATGTTAGCTAGTTAGTTGTACCACTTCTTAAGACAAATTCCACCCTAGGGGAAAAATACTGTCTCTTTTATCTTTGTGGCAAAGTTTTGCTCAAACTTCACCACAAAAAGAGATAGCTATAAACACCATATTTTTGCACTCCCTCCTATTTTTCAAAATTTTTTAGGATAGGGTAAGGGTCTTAATTTAGGAAATATATAAAAAAAATACAAAAAAGAAGAAAATTTAGAAAATACAGGAAGAAAATAGAAAAAAAATAGAAAAGAAAAAAAAAATAAGATTTAGGAAATTTAGATAATAAAAATTTTAGATAGTATAATAGAATAGAATTTTTTAATTAAATTAAAGAGAGGGACGTTGAGCCTAGGCTCAGATTCAAATCTTGCCTAAGCAAATTTTATTATATATGCAATACGATTACACATATGAATAAAGCACAAACTAACGGCCTAATGGTTAAGTATTTGGATATGGCATTAGGTTTGGTTTGGAGATCTAGGGTTCGAATCTTGTTAAGCATAAAGTACCTTTTTCTTTTTGAAAAGAAAAGTATATATTTAAAAAGGGTGGGGGGGGATCAGACCAAGTTTTAAAACTTGGTCCATATAGCCACCGAACAAGGCTTAAGGCCCTGATTGATTCGACAAGGCAGTAGGGGAGGCGTGCTTGGTGTACCCCATTTCATTTTCAACGCACGCGTGCAATGCGGTGCATATCATGTACCTTGTATGTGACCTACGCCCCACTATCCTCCTCTAAGCATCGTACGATCTATAGAAACAGCAAATTTAAAAAAAAAAAAAAACCTAGTGTGATCCCCTCCATCCTTAACCCAACTAAATTTATTTTTTGGCAAATCTTATCTAATAAGTGTAGAAATCTAAAGAGTACTCGAGATATTTTGCATCGATACCCATAATTCATCCACATTCACCTATTAAGATAGTCAAAATTGACTCCAAAAGGTGAAAAAAACTCATAATCCAGTGTTTACCATTTATGGTTGATTTTCTCCATTAATGAGCTTTCTAAGCACATTTAAGTAGAGATTAGTATAAATAAGGGCGTATGGACTTGTTTTGAAGGGGGTAGCTCGAAAAGAAATACTCCATACAAGCGTAAATCTGAGCACTCTCTCTTTAACTTGCAAGCTTCTTTTTCTCTCTAAATCCACCATCCTATGATGGTTTTCGAGTAAATCCGTGGCCTCAACTAGCTTCACCACCATAAATAAACCAAGACTCTACACTCGGTTAAATTCCAGCAATCGTTACCAAAATCGCGCAACTACCATCGCCACTGTGAAATCACGAATCACGGTCGAGTTAAGTTGTGGCGTCGAACCTACCTCTATTAAGTCTAATTAGAAACCCACAAAAATGCTTTTTCCCTATCGAAATACGGTTTAGAATCGCTCGAATTGCGCTACGCAACTGCTCCATCTTCTTCCTTATCTGACCTAACCCGACACGGACTGACCCGACTCGTTCAGCTCGAAGTCAACTTGCGTATCTTGACTTGGTCTGGTTTTATTTTATGATCGGTTCTTATATATATATTTTTTTTGGTTTATTTACTCATGTAATTTTTTATGTAATTATAACCAAAAAGGAAAAGAAAAACCAGAAAAAAAAAAAGAGAAAAAGAAAAGAAAAAGAGAGATAGAATAGTTTAGCTTGTTTAGTTATTTATTTTCTTGGTTAACTTAAACAAGAAAAAATAATGATAAAATAAAATAAAATAATAATAATAAAATAAAATCTTTTTATCACTTAGAAAATTTATTTCACTAAATAAATAAAAAATAAATCAACTCTTTTTCAATTATGATTACTTTAGAATTTTTTAAAAAAAGAAATAAAACCAAATATTAGGACCCTTTAGAATTTTTCCTTAAATAACTCGAACCGAATAAAAATGTAAACTCGAATATTTTTTCAAATTAAAATCAATCAACCCGCCTAAAGTTTTGTAAAAAGAACAACGTATGTTTAATCTTGAATAGCGAGTACATACGCATTTTTAGGGTAAGGTAAGAATGAAAAATTTAGTTTTTTCAATATTAGATACTTAATTTAATAAAAAATTAAAATATCTTAGATTTCTTCTAATTTGATAGATTATGATCCGATTCGTTAACTAATGATCAAATTTCGTTGTATATGATAGTTTTTGAAAGATGATTTTAGGGGATTAAATCTAAATTTGGAAAGTTGATGGTACCCATAAGGGTTTAAAAAGTTTAACTCTTGAAATCAATTTTCTAGCTCTCATAACCGTTTTATAAATTTGGTTTTATAAAAAGACAAGTAGCTAAATTATAACCAATCTACCTAATTGGTTATAACTCAACTCTTTTTCCTAACTTTGGTCGGATGGCAACTCTAAAACATTTTCAAAATATAAAAAAAAAGCCGGTTTTCTTTAAATCTTAATCGGGGTTCAATATTAAACAAGTAAGATTTAATATTAATCGGTTTTAAGAAAACTAATTTAAAAAACTGAGAAAAAATTAGGCTCGATAAGTAACACATGAGACATACACATAGGTAGCACGTCACAAAGAATTTCATCATAATAGTTCCTAATGGAGATTGACAGTAGCACTTACTAAGTGACATATAGTACTCCCTTCTCATTCAACCAATGCAGTTTATAAGGCCTTAGATGTGAAATAGTTGACAACTTGAGCTTCTTAACCTACTTAGTAGACGCTCTATTGGTGTAGTTACCATTATCCATTATGAGTGCACAAACCTGCTCATTTACTTTGCAAGTGATGTGAAACAAGTTCTCTCTTTACTCCTCTTTGATAGAGTGTTCTATACTCATTGCACGTTAGACAACTAAAGTCAACTTATCCAAATCCTTGACAAACACATCTTCCTTAACTATTTTGTTATTAACCTCAACTTCTTCTTCCAACTCTCTCTTCTTTCTCATCCATGCTATCTACCTTAATCTTTAGGGTATCTCCCTTGATAATCATTGTTTTTTAGTTTGGACATTGAGTAGCCATGTGCCCAAACCCTTAGCATTTAAGACATTCGATCTGGCTTGTTTTCCTCCCAGATCCTTATCCCTTCTCATAAGTTCTCAATTGCACTTCACCATCAACTGGTCGGCTTTTCTATTCAACTTTGACATCTGCTCTTTTTACTCTACTCGGTAACTTGGTAACTTACCTGAGCTGATTGGCTTGATTGGAGTGGTCGGCTCATTAGAGGTTTGCTAGACCTACCCTTCCTTTGTTTCCATAAGTTGGGCTATTCTTATAACCTTGTCCAATGCGGTAAACTATTGAAGTTCCATGATATCTCAGATGTCGCTTCTCAACCCATTAAGAAATTTGGATACTGTTCAAGTTGATGGTTCATCCACTTCACATCGAATCATAAGTATTTGGAATTCTCAAACATACTCATCAACAGTTCGGCTTCCTTGTCACAGCTTTTAAAGTGAAAGTATCTTGTAGGTAAGTATCGGGTAAGAATCCATTTTTGAGGATTCTTTTCATTTCGGGCTAGGTGCTAACTTCTCTATATGTTTCTCGCCTTCTCATGATTTGGAAGTTCTTCCACCCTAATGCAGTATACCTTAAGAATTCTACACCAACTTTCACCTTTTCACGATCCTCATATTGATAATAGTCAAAAACACATTCTACCTTTTCCTCCTAATCTAGATAATTATTGGCATCCTCAAAAACATTGAAGCTCAAGATTTAAAGCTTTACATGGTTGGCAGTTTGGGGGGCTCGGGCTCACTCTTCCTCTTCAATATATCCTTCTTCTTCATCCTCTTCATCTACTTTACCCAAGTTGATTCTCCTCTACACTCGTTCTCCTACTCATCCACTTTGATTTTGTTGAGTTGGGATTTGTCCTCTTATAGGTAGGGCAGCTTAAAGAGTATTCCACATGGCTTCAACAGGTTAAAAGGTCAATTCATTAATAGCTCTAGTCAAGTTGGCTATAAGGTTAGCCATCTCATAATTTTCCCATTTGTACTTCTAGGGGTGTTCTAAGGTTGTCATCCATTGTAGACAATACCACTATTATCATTTCCAATATTAGCATTAATACTTGAATTTGTCATTCTCTCAATTAATCGCAGTGATAAGCTCAAAATCAAAGAAATAGTAGACATTGCCTTATAAGCCAAACAACTCACACGTAGACTTCTCTACACAAAAGTTTAAACTAACTATGAATGCAACAACTACTCTGAAGAACAATAAATCTAATTAAAACTTGCTCTATTTTCGTATGTTAGAAATAGGGCAAAACAGAGTACTTCCTAACAAAGGTTTCACAACAACAACAAAACTTCAAATGCTTTTGAAGAAACTTAAACCGTTCCTTCTCGTATTCACAACACACTTGATAACAATACTATACACTATACAGTAACAATCACAACTAAACAATAACTTATCCAAATGAACCTCTGCTTTGATGCCAAGATAATATGACTACACTAAGGCCAGACAAGGGAAATCGTATCTAGATGGGTCAAATCTTGGTGAAAGCTTGAAAACAAGGGTAGAATTGCATAGGAACAAAGAAATAAACAATCAAAGCTCAATCCGCTACAAGGATATTATGGACTAAGGAACTACTAAGGACTTACAGAGTGAACTTGATATGACGCAAGAGCTAACTCAATAAGAGTACTCGTCATTTAGTTTTACTTATGGGTTAGGATGAGAGTGAAGTAAGTAAACAGAGAGTAATGCTCATGAAAAGAGATGTATATTCAAAATATGACATATATATATATATATATATGTTGTAGCTATATATTACAAAGGGTATTTATACTCGAACTATTAAGGCGATTGCTACAAATGGAAAAAACTAAAAAAGATAATGTCTAAAATAAGTTTACTACAAGGAATGTTTGAAGGGTATAAATAAAAAATTAACAAAAGTAGGTTTTCTATATTGAAGATTCTATCTTTTAGGATGTTCGGATACGTAGTGGATGGTCAGTGGTCACGCACCTAGCAAAATAGACAAACTGTATAGCTAACTTAGCTATTGCTAAGCAATGATGCCAAACCTAGCCAAATTAATAGTTTGGCATTGCCAAGCTGAGCGGGTAACTCTTCCAAGGTAGATTCAACTAGGATGTATTTAGTAAAGCTCGGATTCAGGTTAGCTAGACAAATGGTCGAATGGGCTGAACTATTGTCCGAGTATACCTCAGGTCAATAGTTGGAGGCTATTGAATAACATAAAAGAGTTCGGCTTGAACAGGACAATAAGTCAAGAGACTACAACTACTTGGATTCTTCAATTGTGGGGCATAAAGAGAGAACTTACTTTGCTATGCTTTTTAGCCTTCGAGCTCAAACTTGAGTCAAGCGTTCAATAACCCGATTTCTATCACCTATAATTTCTTTAACTAAGGAAACCGAGTGAATCTCGTGCTAATCCATTTGTAGATCACACCAGTCCCCTTTGAGTGCTACATAAGTACTTTGTCTCCCATACAAAATCTACACTATGTGAGTTAGGTACAAGTAAAATCTATTGAATCTTAACCATAATCTTTAAAGGATTCAATCTCTCTCTTCCCTTCTCAAACTCTCTCCCTCGTTCGCCTGGTGGTGTGCTTGCGAGAAACCTTGGGACTTGAGTCGGTTCTCAACTCTCCATGCTTTCTCTCCTTCCTCCTTCACCTTCTTGGCGGCTTGCTACCATAGCCGACCCTGTTCACAAAAGGAAAAACAGGGCAGGTTCGTGTCGACGCCAAGAGCTCCGTAGCTTGAATGGTTGAAATGTTGCCCTATCTCTCTAAACAATGACGTTAAACCACCAGCAATGGAGAAGTCAAAGTTCTTCGCTGAAGCTGGTTTTCCGGCAAGGTCGTAAGCTCTTAAACAAGCTGTTCATATCTTGGATTTTAATTTTCATCTTGTGATATGTTTAAGAGTTTTTCTTTCTCGCGTCTCTGTTTTAACGTTTTCTGTCATTACGATACTACGTTTCCGGTCGAGGAGAATTCCAGTGAGCCTTCAACCAGCCGCACCACCACGGTTCTCCATCGCCAGGTTGCAGCTGTGGTGGCTTTGTTTAGTTGCAAACTCCAAAAACTCTCGAGTTCTGCTCTCCGCTTTGGCCATCGGTTCAGGGGAGTCATTGTCTCTTCATTGAGTCAACTTAGCTTTCACTTTAATAAAACATATCAATTGGCCATTTCTTCTTGGTCCGGTCTGAACTGTGAGCTAACTGACATCATCTCATTAGGCTATTGCTGTCATCTTCTCCCTCGCCAGCAGCGATCATATCTTATTCCTACCGTGAGTCTACATCCCTCTTCCATTGGACTTAACGTAAGTTTATTTGTCATATCGTTTCCAATACCACGCCGTTTAATAACAATATATGCTATTATATTATATTATATTATTAATGATTATGACGAGTTAATGTTATTTAATAATTTTATACGATTATGGCATAGAGTCTGAGTTGCTTTTCTCGAATCAGAAAAGATAACGATGGTACTTTTTTTTTTTTTTTTTCTATTTATTTTCCAATTGCTTCATTGAGTTGATTTGTTCCCTTTCCTATGGTCGTACTGAGTTTAATCAACGAGTCCGAGAATTGGTTTGTAGTTAACTCAATCATTTTATCAAACTACCGTATATTAACTTCTTCTAGATTCGGTGAGTTCAATATGTATTGTAATATATAGTAGGTAATATTATTTACAAAAGGTTTAATTAATCAACAGGATAGATATTATGATTTTGTTGGAATGGACCCTGGAAGATAAAAAAGCCAATGACGATTTCTTTTCCAACCAAGTTGATGACTCTCCATTTAAAAACTCCGAGTAATTAATAATGTTATGGCCTATGGATATGGACAGATATCACATGTGTAGTATGCCATGAGAGGCTAAATAATATTATTACATTACATTGGTGATATTACAAAACCTTATGCATTAATTTGTTTTTAATGTCTTCTATCTGTGTTGGTGAAGACCGAACCGGTCCATTATTAGAAGGGAATGCATATATAAATTTCTTGCCATACTTCAACATGCTCATTCTAATAAAATAAGGAAATGATAAAATCAACTAAAATCAAATAAGTAAAGATAGTGTATATACAGATATTAGGGAAGAATAACTTGTCAACTTTGTAGTCTTGTTAATGGGATATAGCTCCTGACGGATTAATTAATAAATTAAATATAGTTACAGCTAAGCATGAACATATGCGGTGGACCTCAATATTTGAATGACTAACCTAATTTTAATTCTCGTATATACAAGACTATTCAAATATGTTATACTATAAGGGAGGATTAGGTATATAAAGTTCGCTTCACGTTATACTATATTCATCTTTAACAAATTAAGAAATAATGAAGATAATTAGGTTAAGGAGACATAGTATAAATAAATTTCGGATACTTATGGACTTTGTATTAATGCTTATGAGTAAGATTATACTGACTAAATGTTTTATATGATATATACAAGACTATTCCAATATGTTAAATCAAAATAAACCATAGAGCATCATACCCGTTGGACTTGAAAATACGGCCCTCTCTAATTGTGGTTTCGAACTTGTAACCAACTAAAACGAAAGTTTAAAAGTTAAATAAATATATATGGATATATAAAGATCCTACAACTGCTAATAGAGTTGAGACCCTAAATATTCAAATCCAAACTATTTCAACTAAATAACCCCTAATTGAACAATTTAATTTCAACTTATAATAATGAATTCATCTAATTTATTATTTAATTAAGTAGCAAATTAATTTGATAGACCTATATGCTCAAATTTACAACATTTCTTTGTGGGGCTATACTATTCGAGCTATAAAACGACTATCTATTCATAAAGAATAAGAATTAAAAGGAAAAGAGCTACAACGAGTCAAAGTTTAGGTTTAGATTAGGAAATGAGTAGAGTTAAGATTTGTTAGCTAGTTACAATCTTAAGTACCTTACTCCTCTTATTTGATATGATCTTAGGTGACATTGGTTTTAAATAAATCCTTTACTGGTTACCTATCTAAGGATTATTGCAACTATGCATGACGAGCAAGTGAGTGACTCTCGATGATTATCATATTTGTTTGTGCTTGTAATGTAGTTGTATTTTAATTAATGTTACATAGCTAAATTGCTTGGGAGATACAAGAAATGCATGTACTTAGTATTGCTTGCTATGTTATGTAAAAATACTCTCAAATTATATGAAACTAGAAATTAGATGTCAAGTTGCCCTAACTTATCGAGTATAAATACCCTTTGTACTTATAGTCGTAACAATCAGATTTGATCATTAATATACTAAATATTCTTCCTCCTATAAACATTGCTTGTTTACTCTTGTTCACTTTTATCCTAATTTTTAAGTAAGGTTAGGTGGTGAGTAACCTCACTGGCTTATCTTATGCGTCATATCGAGTTGTGCTGTGAGTTCTCAGAAGTTCTACTAGTGCGTCATATCCTTTAGAGCTGTTCGTGAGTTTGCTTATTCTTTCATTCATCTTTCGTCCTTTCGCGTGTTTCCCCATAACTCTTTTTAAGCTTTTGATAAGCTTGGAGCCATCCCTACGACCAGCCTTGTTTGTTCTTGGTTGCGGTATGCATCATCTTAGTATGAAAGTGAATGTTTCATTTGAGTTGTAGTAGTTTGTTTTAAGTTACTCTATTTGTTTAGCTAATGTATTTTTGCTGGTTGTTAAGCTTTTGGTTTGGAGGAAGTGTGTTATGAGAGTGTTTGCTGTAACAACTAGTCGAGAAGTTTGAAATTTGAATCTATCAAAGAAAACGACGGACCCAAGCATTAATGTTGGCATTAGGGAAGACAAAAGTAGTGTTGTCCTCCATGGCTGACAATCTCAAGGTACTTTAAGAAGTACAAACGAAAGACTAGATGAAGTGGCTAATTTCCTAGTAGATTTAACTCGAGTTGTTCATGCGTTAGCTTATCGACTTGCTAAAGTAGTGCATAATACCCCATGACCTGCTGGACTTGCAAGAGGTCAAAACTTAGCTTGATAAGCTCGAGGTAGAAGAGTAGGCAAATGAGTGAGGAGAAGGATTGACTTAGGAGACCTGGGAGAAGAGGATGAAGAAGAGTATTGTGAAGAAGAAAAGCAAGCTTGAACATCAAGAGCATCTATTCATGTGAAGCTTTGAATTTCAAGCTTTAATGGGTCTAGAAGTGTAGATGGATACTTAGAATGGGAGGAGAAGGTGTAATGTATTTTTTACTATTACCAATATGAAGATTACGAAAAAGTGAGAACTGCTATTATTGAGTTCTCTAGATATACTGCCATATGATGGAAGAATTTCTAGGCTATGAGGAGATGAGAAGGAAATAAAGAGATTAATACTTAGCCTGCGATGAAGAGAATGCTCGGAAATAGATTTGTGTTAGATTTTTATCTATAAAATACTTTTACTTGGCTTCAGGAGTTGAGATAAGGTAGCTGAACTGTTGATGAGTATGTCCAAGAATTTCAAATGCTTATGATTTGCTGTGAAGTAAAGGAACCACTAGCATGAACAGTCTCTAGGTTTCTTACTGGATCGAGAAGTAACATTCGAGACATTGTGGAACTCCAACAATTCACTACAATAGATAAGACCATTCAAATAGCTCAACGAGTAGAGAGCTAGAGAAGGAGCTGAATGCCAACTAGATTGTTGACTAGTTGACCTGTTCAGTCAAGCCAACTTATTCAGGGAAGCTATCGAGGTCAGTCGAGTATAGAGCCGTTCAAATGAGGGGATGTCAGGACTAAATAGACGGGCTGATAAAAAAATGATATGCTAACCTAAACTTATGAGAATGGGCAAGGATCTGGTAGGAGGATGAGTCATCTAGCTTTAAGTGGCAACAGTTTGGACATATGACTGCTCAGTACTAGAACTGAAGGACTGTGATCATTAAAGGAGACGTCCCAAAGCTAGAAGTAGAAAGTATTGATGAGGAACCTGAGGAAGAGAGCATTGTTGAGAAAGATGTTTCTTTAGAGAATGAATTGATTGAGGAAGATGTGTTTGCCGAGGACTTAGGTCAGTTAAACTTGGTTGTTCGACGTGCAATGAACTTGAAACCCTCACGTGAAGAGGAGTAGAAAGAGAACTTGTTTCATATCACTTGTAAGATGAATGATCAGGTATGTGCCTTCATTATAGATAGTGATGGTTGTACCAATATGGCCTTAGTCGATCTGATTATAAAGTTGAAGTTACCGATTATTGTACATTTGAAGCCATATAAGTTGCATTGGTTGAGTGAGAAGGGAGCACTATATGTCACTCGGTAAGTACAATTGCCGATCGCTATCGGAAATTACTTTGATGAAATTCTCTATGACATGCTACCCATGTATGCTTCCCACGTGTTGCTTGGTCGACCATAGCTATTTGATAAAAAAGTTATCCATGATGAATACAGGAATACATATGCATTTGAGAAAGATAGCAGGAAGATTATGCTGAACCCAATGCTGTCGAGAAGTTAGCAAACTACAAGCAAAACTTGCTCGTGGATTAAAGAAGACTCTGATGATGAGTAAAGCCAAGCTTTGAGAGGCCATTAAAGCTGACGTGGCGACCCTTATGTTGGTCAGGCATCCCTTAGAGTTGAAGGAGCAGGGTAAACTACCTTGGAAGTAAAAGAGTTATTGGATGAATATGCCAATTTGTTTCTAGAATAGTTACCTAAGGGGTTATCCCCTATATGAGGCATAGAGCATTGCATTGACCTAATACTTGGCGTTGCCTTGCAAAATAAGCCAACCTATGAGATGAGTCCCAAATAGGCTTCTTGGCTCCAACAACAAGTCAACGAGCTACTGGAGAAAGGGTATGCTAGGGAAAGTCTCAGCTCTTACGCTATTTTGGCGCCTCTGGTGCCATAAAAAGATGGTACCCAACGGATGTGTGTTGATAGTCGAGCGGTGAATAAGATAACGATCAAATACTTGTATCTTATTCCTAGGTTGAAAGACATGTTGAATGAATTAAGTAGGGCTAAGATCTTAAGCAAGATTGATTTGAAGTTTGGTTACCACCAAATTCACATGAGGTCGGGAGATGAATGGAAGATTGTATTCAAAACTCGACATGGACTCTATGAGTGGATGGTCATGACATTTGGCTTATCGAATGTCCCAAACACTTTCATGAGATCGATGAACCATGTGCTAAGACATCTAATGGGAAAGTGTGTCGTGGTGTACTTTGACAATATCCTGGTGTACAATACTGACATGCTAAGTCACTGTGAACATCTTTGTATCGTATTGAATGTCTTCTATGCCAAGAGATTATTCGGCAATCTTAAGAAGTGTTGCTTTTGTCAAGAGAAAGTAGTGTTCTTAGGTTATGTAATAAGTCAAGGAGGCTTACGATGGATAACGAGAAGATCTAAGCAACCGTCAAGTAGCCAACTTTAACTATTTTTGTCGAGCTGAAAAGTTTCTATGGACTGGCTTCCTTCTATAGAAGATTTGTAAGAAATTTCAGCACCTTTGCTACACCCCCTATCGAGCTGGTGAAGAAGAACACCGACTTCGGATGGAGAGAAAAGGAGGAGAGAAGTTTTGCTGAAGTAAAGGAAAGGTTGACCTCCGCCCTTATATTAGTTTTACCTGACCGAGAAGGTATTTGAGTTGAAATGTGACGCGTTAGGCATTAGGATATGTGTTGTCCTAATGTAGGAAGGCTGACCAATTGCCTACCATAATGAGAAGCTCAGGAAATCTCAACTAAACTACTCTGTGCATGAGAAAGAACTCTTGGCATTGATTCGAGCACTGCAAGTATGGCAGCATTATCTATTGTTGAAAGAATTTGTCATCTATACTAACCATAAATCTTTGAGGTATCTCCAAAGTCAGACGAAGTTGTTGAATCAGTAAGCAAGCTGGGTCAAATTCCTTGAAGGATTTAATTTTGTAATAAAATACAAACAAGGAAAGAGAAATGTAGTTGCAAATATTCTTTCAAGAAGACATGTGCTCCTGGCCGAACTGTAGACAAGATTGTTTTAAGGAGCAGTACTCTGAGGATCCACACTTCGAACCCATACTTGCGCATTGTGTCAATAGAAGGATAGTAAATGAATATCATGTAGAAGATGGATACTTATTTCGAGGAGGGAAATTGTGTATATCGACCCATTCATTATAGGAGTTACTTATCAAGGAAGCCTACTATGGAGGACTCTTCGAGTATTTTGGGGAGAGAAGGACATATGAACTATTAAATGGGTATTTCTTCTAGCTATTGATGTAATCCCAAAAGATAAACCAAGTAACCGTAGGACCGAATTTGGTATACAAAGTTTAAGGCGATTGGTTAAAGGATTTGATCAAATCTAAATTATAAACTATAATTAAAAATATTAGTAAAAATGATCTTGTAAATTTGAATTTAAGAAAGTAAATAACAAAATAAGAGACTATAAAATTTTCAAATTTTGAGTATATTATTCGTTAATTATTGGAAAGGCAAAAAATGTAATCTAATAACTAACGAATTAGTAGAGATAGATTGTATGTATACTAAAAATCATAAAATGACTTAAATAATATTTAGGAGTGTTTATTTGTACTTCACATATATTTACGTGTAGCTAAAAATACGTGAAATTACCTAAAGTACTTGAAATTAGCTAGAAAATCATAAAATAATTAAAGAAAATCATAAAATAATTAAGGAAAAATCAGAGGAATATGGAATGATCCAGATTTGATTGTAGCAGGTTAGGAATTAAAGAACAAATTTTGGCCAATTAGAATTAAACACTTAAAAGGCAAAAATAGAAGAAGATAAGCCCTTATCTTGTCTAATTAATGTATAACAATTTTCTTAAAGCCCTATAAATAACAAGAAAATTTACAGAGCTCATTTGGTCAGTTAAAAGCTTAGGAAAATTGGGAAGAGTCAAAAACAAGAGAGAAAATTAGGGTTTAGAAAATTTTTTTTCAAATCTATACAGTAGAAGCTTTTGAACCGAACCTACACATCACCACCAACTAGAACTGAACCACTACCACCATCACAATCCAAAACCACCGCCTGAACCAACCGACACACCTGAACCGGTGTTGAAGGCTAAAAAGCTTTTGAATCAGGTGAGTCTCACACCTCCTCCGATTTTGCAAAATTCCTTAAAATTGTTTATTTTACCCAGAAAATTATGAAATTTATTAATTTGAGGTTTTATTGTATATAAATTTAGGGAAAAATAGTGATTAAATTTAATTACGTCTGTAAATATAAGATTCTTAAGAAATTAGGCAAAACCGAGTATAATTAGAATTAGAAATAAATAGGCTTAAGTGTATAGTTTGGAGCTCAATTTTTTTCCGTAGAATTCTTAAGTGATATAACAGTGCTATGAAGTCATTTTTTTAAATTTAATTTTTGAAAATTTTAAGTAAATTTTTAGTCCTAAAATGATGAAGAAAATGGGTAATTTTGACTTAATTAAGTGATTAATTACTGATTTAGAAGGTAATTAGATGTTTAAAGATGTTAATATTTTATATGGAAACATAATCCTATTATTTGGAGTGTTAATTGTAATTAACATGGAGATTATGTATTAATTATGGGAAATTTAGTAATATGTGAATTTGGGATTTTAATAAATAGGAAATAATAGGTTAATTTAGATAATATAATAATAAAATCAGTACATAATAAATCGAGTACAAAAATTAATTTTAGGTAATTGGATAAAAAAATGTAAGATTTCTTCACATCGGGAGTAAATTCGATACTCTAATTAGGATTTGAGTGTACCGAATATGTTAGAATACTAAATTAAGACCTAATATGATTTTTAGAATATTCGAGCTTAATGTGATTAATTTCATATTAAGATTCGAGTGTATTTTGGATTTCCTTGTAGTAAAAAACAATTTAGAACAAAAATTGGAATTTAATTCAGAAACCGAAACCTCGAGTTAAGGTAGAGTGAAACATTAGTAAATAATAGGTATACATGGAGAAGTGAGATAAATTATAACTTAGAATATGTATCATCAAAGTATAAATACTAAAAAGATGTATTTGTATTCTAAGATACCCGGAGACGAATCAACTTGCAATTAAGTGATTGGGCGACCGAGAATTCCAAGTAAGTTGGGTTTATTACTTCACCGTATTTAAAGTACTATTTTAGGGTATTCGGAGACTTAGGATTGTGTATGATTGTGATTGTAAGTAGTTTTATACATGTGCTTGTATATCTAACTTCGTATTGAAATTTGTGTTGTGATTGATTGTTTATTATGACTGGATTGGTGTGAAATTATCTAAACACCCTAAATTGAACTTAATCCTAATCGACTATAATATCCTAAATTGTCATGCATTGTAACCCTTTACGGGATCATTAGGATTCTCCAACCAAACATCGACACCTTCGAAAAAGATAGCACTGGATAGTAAATTGGTCATCATCCTTAGCTGAATTAAGTGACAGGAGAGGAGGTCGAAGTGAGGATGAGGGCATTAGTTCGAAGGATAGTCTTAGGATGAGTAGTATCTCCCATTACATAAACTTAGGTTTGGTTGTGAGTTATTGCATAACATGAAAACTCCTCAACCCGGATTAAAGCGAGTGAAATTACTCTGATTTTATAATAGACTGGACTACATTGTATGATAACACTTGCTTATTGTATTGCATGAAAAATAATTGCTTAATAATCTTATTTGTGTTTGTATACATTCATGAGTCTCCGATTTAACTTACTAAGCTATAGTTGTTCATACCCATATAGATCCTTTTGCAGGTCCTGATCTCTGAATATTCCTAATAATATGTCACCCTTCAACTATCCAGAGGTTAATTCTTTTGAAGCCTGGGGGTGTGAGGATTAATTCGCTTACTAGTTAATGTATATCTAGAGTCTTATTAGTAGCTTAAGACTAAAAATTGATATTTGATATGTAAATTAGTTGACTGTTATGATATGATGTAGAATCACCTGGGAATTCTACTGTAATGTACATGTAATTATATATACATGTTGACTTGAAACTTTAATATTTACTGTAACTTTAGTTAAAATTTTAATTAAACTGTTTACTTTAAAGCGGAGAGTTATCGACGCCTTGTGTAGATCATGTCTATGAGAGGCACTGTGAGGTCAGTTATTATCATAGGATGGTTTACACGGCGAGACTATTACGACTCTACGACTTCGGAGCGTAAGAAAGGATGAGACAAGATGTGCACTAAGATGTTGAAGGTTGTGCTGTGTGCAAGAGAGCTAAATGCCGAACAGAGTAAGGGAAAGCAATGTCTTTACCCATTCCAATGAAACCATGAATTGAGTTTAGCATAGATTTTGTTCTCAAATTATCATGAACTGCCCGAAGCAAAGATTCTATAATGGTCACCGTAGATTGGTTCAACAAGATGGCACACTTTATGCTTTGCTCTAAGACTAATAATGATTTGGCTATTGCTTCTCTTTTCTTACAGGAAATTGTTCGTTTACACAATGTGCCGACAAGTTTAGTATCAAATAGAGATCCAAAGTTCTTGAGCTATTTCTGGAAGACTCTATGGTGACGGATGGGGACCAAGTTGCTATTTAATACTTCCTATTACACCCAAATGGATAGCTAAACAAAGGTAGTCAATCGTACTTTAGGATCACTGCTCTAAGTTACAATAAGCAAGAACTTGGCTGATTAAGACGTTTACTTACCAGTAGTCAAATTCTCTTACAACCAAACCGTACATGAATTCACCAAGCAATCCCTCTTCAAAGTTGTCTATGATTTCAATCATAAGTTGCCCCTCGATCACACCCCTGTACCTGTGTTTAAGCAAGAAGACCCTAACATGAGATCCCAAGCATAGTCCCTTCAACACATCTACAACAAGGTTACTCGACAAATCAACCAAGCCAATAGAAGAATGCAAAAGAAGGCCAAGGGTAGGACAACGAAACAATTCCAACTAAGAGACTTGGTATGGTTGTACTTGAAAGGAAAGGTTTTTGAGGAAGAAGAGAAACAAGCTATCTGCAAGAGCTAAAGGACCTTTCAAAATCCTCTAGAAGATCAATGACAATGCTTGTAGGTTAGAGCTACTTGCAGGATGGGGTTTTGGACGCCTTTAATGTTGTTAACCTCAATCTATATCACCCTGACGGAGAACTAAGCGAAGACCAATCGGATTTGATTACAAATCTAAATCAACTTAAGGGAATGAAAAGAATCTAACTACTAGGCCTTTAACCCATAGCTGAGCTCAAAGGCTAGAGGGATTGGCGAGGTGAGGTGAATCCTCCTACTCCAATCAACTCTTGCCAAAGCCAAGTTTCTCTTTATTGCCGATCAACTCTATCTGTCGAGCCATATGGTTACCTATCTCTTAAAAGTTGTATGCTAAATTGAAGAGTGCCTAGAGAACAACTAAACCTTGTGCGCTTACTTAATCATGTCCAAGTCGACCACTTGCTTGGTATTACTCTTGTTGAGAAGGCAAGAGAGCTACTCTAGACTAATTTTTAGTCACCCTTACTTAGACAACCAATCTACTCATACTCTTTTGTTTGCATCCTCCTGCGGCCTCACCAATGCATCTCTACTACATGTATAGGACTACATATAGAATCTGCTGCACTAATTATTGTTTTTCTTGAATATTCAATTTTACCCTTTTATCTTTTCTTTTTTAGGCAAGTTGCCCTAACTTATTGGGTATAAATACCCCTTGTACTTTTAGCCGCAACAATCGGATTTGATCATTAATATACTAAATATTCTTCCTCCTGTAAACACTGTCTGTTTACTCTTGTTCACTTTTATCTTAACCCTTAAGTAAGGTTAAGTAGTGAGTAACCTCACCAATCCATCTCATGCATCATTTTAAGCTATATCATGAGTTCTTGGAAGTTCTACTGGTGCGTCATATCTTTTAGAGCTATTCGTGTGTTTGCTTATTCTTTCATTCATCTTTCGTCCTTTCGTGTGTTTCCTCATCACCCTTTTTAAGCTTTCAACAAGCTTGGACCTATCCCTATGACCAGTCTTGTTTGTTCTTGGTCTTAATATGTATCATTAGGGTTATTTATACTCTTGAGCATATATGTATTATCATATCATTATTTTAATAGTAAACCTCGCTTGAGCTAGGCTTGCAATATTTTAATATATTAATTAATAAGACATTGGTCTAAGGGTGATTTAGCTCAAGGTGGTGTCGCCTAAAGCCAACGTATTGGTACTTATTCCCTAACCCTTAGCAATAGAAAGGCATAAATCCGGGTTATACACAATTTCCGGATGATTGTGTATACTATTGCATTCATCTGGTTGTACATGCATTATACATTAATGATTGATTACTTGCTTATTAATTGATTGTTGTATAGTATAAGGGATGATCTCACCGAGCTATAGTTTTGCTCACTTCCTAATACTTGTACGCTACATCAAAGTTAGGAATGGGTTAGGAGCTAAACAACGTGCATACAAGACTCATATTGCAAAAGATAGGTATAGATTAGAATATTATTTGACTAAACCTAGATTATGCGTAGGAGAATATTAAAACACGTGATCTTTTATTTTCAAAATCTCTAGCCCTTTAAACTTATTTTGAACCAATATCCTTTAAAAAGATTTGACTTCTTAATCTTGTTGTTTGATAAGGGATTTTGATTCTCCGCGGTTCTGATGAATTATAGAATATTAGTTTCCATAGATATTTTCATATAAATTTAGTATACATATTATGATTAAATATAATGAGTGAATATTTGATTAGGGTCTTGCAACCTCTAATTTGCAAGATGATCTTCATATTGTGGGTGTACATGTAATATGATAATTTTAGGATAATTTTATCAAGCTCCCTTTAGGGTCATGATACTTCCCATTGAGGTAGCAAAACTACCCCTATTATTCACAGTACCTTATGTAGTATCATAACGTAACCCGAAATCCTTGTGATATTGACTAACTCTACCAGAGCTCGATGGATTTGTGTCCCTTCCTCCAATATCAATACCCTGCTTGCCACCTTTATTTAAGGATGATTTGAATGAGGATGAAGTATTTTGACATTGAAGGTTTAGTTGACTCTGCGTTCCATTTTTCTTAGGGTATGACTTAAGTTGGGAACTAGGAATTGTTATAGACTTTTTCTTTCCCTTAAGTTTATAAGATGAGGGTTTTGTTTAGGCATTTGTGGTTCTAAATGTAAAAACATTAGCCCATTATGTTTGACAATGTGTCCATCAACTTTAATTTCTCTCTTAATTACAAGGCTATTATTACTAATGGCCACTAGTTCTTACCCTAAGGAGATGATGTCATGGTTTGAGGTGACTACTTCATCTCTTTCTGCCTTCTTATCCATTTCTTTCCCAATTTCAAAGCTATTGACACTTATAGAATTTAGCCTTTTTAGTATCTAATATTACTTTTTAATTCCCCTTCATTTATTACTTAATTTGACAGTGCCTTAGGAACCAATTTTTACTCATTTGGTTCAAGCATTTCTCTAATTTCCTTTTTCAATTTAAACTTTCTAACTGATTTTTTATTGGTAACTAAGACCAAAGCTCTGTAATTATCATCCTGGTCTTTTCCCTGATTAGCTTGACTAAGTTCTATAGGGGAGATTGTAATACTTTCCATTTGTATAATACCATCAATCACATTTACCCCTTAGTCATTTATTTCCAAATCAACATCTTTATTTGTATTTGAAGCTTCATTATAATTATCCTAATTTGTAGAAGTTGTGAAATGACCCTGGCTTAGTCTTCAACCAAATTATCCTCTGTCTTAATCAAATCAGGATATGACTTCTCACTATGTCCTATGTACCTACATTTACAATAGAGCAACTTAATGCCTTCAAATTGCAACTTATATATTGCATTATCGATGCTAATGGAGTGTACTAGAGGTTGATGAAAATTCACTTGCACATAGAACCAAGCAAATTTGCCCCTCTCAGCTTGCACAGTGAACATATTAATCCTTATTACTGGAACTATGAGATTACCTAGGGCTTTGAGGAGCTCCAAGAGGAATCTCACAAACACGAACTTCTAGATGGCTACAGAAATAAAAGAGGATGAAGAAGCCTTAAAATTAGGTTCCCATCCTCTTATTGTTAGGAAATGACCATTAATGAAGCATGGACATCCCTAATTACTAAGCCTAAATCATTATATTTAGAAAAGGAAATCACATAAAAACTTGATCAAATACTAACCATGGGAAATCACATAAAAACTTAATCCAATACTAATCATGGAGAAATCTTAGGAAAACCCCAAATAAGTTTCAATTTCTAAAAAAGGAACTTAGAACCTAAAGAAGCCCTACACAATTTAACAATTATTGAATTTTTCCATCTCATATGAATTCGCTTTTTCTCTTTAAAGGAAATAGATAAGCATTTAATCAACCTAGAATGCAACTTGAATCATCCTCCTTTAAGGAGTTCCATTGCTCCTTTAGACATTCTTCAATTTCATCTACCTCATTTAGTGAAAAGGCCTTTGCATAATTACTTCTTAGGTGTCCCAATACTTTTGCCTTATAAGAAACCCTAAGGTTTCTAAAATCACATGTAATTGGAACATTTCCTCTAGGGGAATCCTATAAAAGAACAGAAGAATCAAGATCAAATGAAGATTCTAATTCAGTATCTTCAATCGAGTTAAGCCTTTTCTTCTTTCCATTGTAAAGAATAAGGTTGGAGATCGCTACAGGATTGGGTAGAGAGTTCATAGTTCTAGAGGTGCTGCTCATGATAATGGAACTAGTTTTTAACAACATGGTTTCGTGATTTCATTGTATTATCTTTTATAAAGCTTCATTTATTTATATTCATAATATATGTATATATGTGTATATATGTATGGAAAAATGTAGCGGAAGGGTTCACATTTTATAGTTTTTGTAAAAAAGGGGCCTATATTTTTGTACCATGTGTTTAAAGGTCTGTATTTACAAGTTACACTCATTGTTAATTAAAGTCGCATGGACGAAGGCCTTAAAACTAGTATAACTTATAAATACAGGCCCTTAAATACACATTTGAAAAATTTAGGGCTTTTTTTGCATAACTTCACAACGTAGGTCCTTCCTTTGTATTTTTCTCATATCTAATTATACACTATTATGTGTAAAAAATAATTGCTATTATTTGTTTATTTCTAATGTATATGGCAATATATAATTAGTGCATATGTAGATTTTTATTCCACATGATTTTAATTTTTAATCTCATGTAAAAAAAGTCAGACACTCACCATAAACTGCCTCTTTGGCCATCATCAACCACCCTAAGTTTGTCTCCCCTCTAAGGCATGGTACTTTCCATTAGGTGGTGATTTTGTTTCACCCTTAGGTGTTGATTTTATACGTGAACCTTTTAATACCTAAAATTACACCATTTTTCCAAAAATTCTTCTAAAATTCCATTTCTTTGTCTCCCATTCTCTCACCATTTTGCCTAAGTTTCTAAGTGACTAAACTTCTCAATCAAGGTTAGTTTAGGTTTTCATAGTGAGAGATGGGATGAGTTGTCCAAAGTTTTCCCCTCTACACTTGTTAAATGGTCTAAATAGGTGTCCAAATTTTAGGTTATTAGTCTACTAACATGCTTAATTCCATCTCCTGGTCTTGCCACCCCTTTTTCAAAATTTTCTCCAATGCAACATATTTTTCTATGATTTTTATTATTTTGTTTTATTAAATTAATGGATTTCTTTATATATTTGGGTATTTGGGCTAATTATGGTTATACATATTTACATAATAATTATATTACTCATATAGTTTATATCTAAAAGTTTCTGTATTATTTGTACTAATTTTGTATGTTTCTAATATTTATATAATTATATAGTAAAATTCACTATTTTAGCTTTATTTTTATTATTTTATATGTATATTACCTCCATGTTGTCATATATCATTATATATATATATATATATTTTCTTATACCCATATAACTTATCTTTAAGATCCCGCTTATTATTGAGGCCTAATTCGTACGATTCCAATAATTACAACACATTAAAATAAACTAATATTAACTATATATCTATTATTTTATTATGATTTTGAAATCTATACTTATGAAATCTCTTTGACTAATATTCTTAGTCCGCAGTGAGATTCCAGCTTGTCCCATCAATCTTTGGCCATCTTTTGATCAAAGACTTCATGCAAGACTTTATTTGATAAGTACAATTAAATAGTAGATAAGGCTTTCTCATCAATCTCTGACATCTTCTCCTCGAGATTGCACGCATCTTGACTTATCACATAGCAAAACTCATGTTGCATTCATATTTCTCAGTATTAAATTTTGTTATTGCTATTTTCAAAACCTAAATAAAAATATTAACAAGCTTTAATACCAGCTTGTAGGAGATAATCAAGATCAAGATCTTATTTAGGCACACTAATAATGGATAACAACAAAATGGAGAAAATAATAAGACATAAAGGATTTACGTGGTTCGGCAATTAGCTTGTGTCCATAAACGAAGGAGAGAAGAAAACCCACTAATAATAAAAAGAAAATGGTATAAACATATTTTATACAAGAAAATCTATTTGATTATACAGGCTCTGGATTATGCTTATTCCTATAGACGCAATATAAGTTAACAGCTTCTTAGTCCTTGTTAACCGGGTCAACATCCTCGGACATACCTCGATTATAATAATAATATTATATATAATAAATAATATTGCGTGGAATGGCATATGTATATATATGATAATATAAATATATATATTAGTATTTGAAATATTTTCATGATTAACTCGTTAAATTTCATATTGAGTTAGGTTGGGATTTAAGTTTATGATTATATAGAAAAGACAAGATTATTTGACGATCATATATAATTTATCTTGTCTCTAGGTTGATGTTATTATATTAATATCAATTTGATTTTTTTGGAAAAAGGCTAGAACTTATTCATACTTAAGAAATAAATTAATACTATGCTTCTTGAGAATTTGATTGGTTTTCCTTATGTGTTGTATTATTCATGTCTCTTTGTTAGTGTAAATTGATTGGAGAAAATTGAAAAATGGGTATGTCAAGCCTAAAGGTTTGCCCAGTCCACTAATTATAGTAAAACCCTGGCTTGTATGATAAGGATGTTTCTTTCCTTAATTAGAACTATATTTCACTTTCTCTCTCTTCTCTCAAACTTTCTATTGTCCTCTCTATACTCTTTCTAAGGTTTGCCAATGAGATGTAATGTCAAACCCTAACTTCACATATCCTTTCATGTATGATTTGTGTAGCTTTACTTTGTTACCCTTTTGTTATTAAACTCAGTAGAATTCTTGTTAACTTGATCTTGTTTATGTTTTTGTAAGATAATGATTAATCGAGTTCACCCAACTCTAAAAGGCCAAGGAAGGAGAAGAACAAATTCTATGAAAGGCTTTCATACCCTCTATTTCTTCATAGATCTTTATTTATAGTTGTTGTTTTACAGTTTTGTTTGTAGCAATTGTTTATTTAACTATCTCTAGATCTGTTAGTTTCTCAACTAGATCTATTAGTTTTATGAAAATATATTGTTTGTATCTACTACTTTTTCAGTTGATCTGCAAGTTATCTTTTAGTATAGTCTCTTAACCATGCTAGCTTCTTGATAAGTCTTCAATTGGTTGTGACAATTTCCCTTAGTTCGTGAAAAAGGATCTTGTCCTTAAGGTCATAAGATGAATAGATGTGCATGAACTTGTCATAATCTTCCCAACTTGTCTCTTCGAGTGATAACCTTAACCATTGGACCAAAAGTTAAGGCACTAATTTCTCATTTCTAATAATCTCCTAAAACCCTAAAATTAAGAGTGGTTCCAAAGTAGGATGTCCTTAATGAATAGTTAGAGGCAAAGCTAAAGAGGGAATAGTAGAACCCTTAGTTGCCTTCAACAAAGAAACACGAAAAACATTATGGATCTTAGCCGTAGGCAGAAGATCCAGCTCATAAGCACAAGCACCCACTTTCTTAACAATAGGAAATGGACCATAAAACCTCTATGCAAGCTTATGATGACCCTGGATCACTGAGGTCTGCTTATATGGATGAAGTTTGACAAATACTAGATCCCTTACTTCAAAAGTATCTGATCTATGCTGATCAACGTAAAACTTTATTCTCTGTTGAGTCTTCATCAAGCTATCCTTCAAATTCTTCAAAATCTCATCCTTAGTTAACAATTCTTGATCCATAGCTTTAACTTTAGAAGTCCCCCATGTATAAGAAGCAATAACAGGAGGCTTCCTACCATAAACTACCTCAAAAAGGGATAATAGAAGCACCTTGATGGAAGGAAGAGTTATAAACAAACTCTGCCCATGGCAAAAATTTCATCTAATCTGAAGGATGCTCCAACACAGCCATGTAAATACTATTGAATAACCCTGTTCAACACCTCAATTTCACTATCTAACTGAGGATGATATCTAGTGCTAAGCGATAATTTAGTACCATTTAGCCGAAATAGCTCCTTCTAAAAATTGTTAAGAAAAATAAGATCTTTATCTAAAATAATAGATTTCAAAAAAACCATGCAACTTCATAACTATATTAAGAAATAGAGAAGCTACTACTGAAGCGGTAAAGTGAGACTCTAAGGCACCTATGTAACAGTACTTAGACTGCCTATCCATCACCATTGAAATTACTATGTAACCTTGTGATTTAGGCAAAGAAGTCATGAAATCTATAGAAAGGTCTTCTTAAACTTGATATGGCACTGGTAAAGGAGACAAAAGTCCCTAAGGACTTTTAGTACCATATTTGATCTGTTGACAAACTGTACAAGTTTGCACAAATTTCCCCACATCTAACTTCATTCCCTTCCAATAAAACTCTAAGGCAAGTCTCTTATACATTTTAAGGATACTAAAATGTCTAGCTGCTAGTATTGAATGACACTTAAATAGAAGTTTAGAAATAAGCTTCGAAGTAGGCACCAAGAAAACCCTATACTTGTGGTGTAAGAGACCATTATGCCAAATAAGATCCCACTTCAGATGCTGGCCAGTAGTCAAAGCCTCTATGACACACTGAAAGGCAAGAAGATAGTGATACTCTTGTTGCAACTCCTCAATCAAATGGAAACGTAGCAAAGAATAAGCCATGTAAGTAGCATCAAATTGTCTAGAAAGAGAATCGGTTACCTTGTTCTCTTGGCCTAACTTGTACACAATAGAGTAGTCATAGCCAAGCAATTTAGCTAAATATTTGTATTATTCCGGCATTTGAATCACCTAATTAAGTAACTCCTTAAAGTTCCTATGATCCATGTAAATCCCATGAAATTTTGATAACCCAAAAGCGGAATTGAATAAAAGGGTCCTTAGATAGTCCCTAGAACCACCCCAAACATGATAATAATACCTAAGTGAAGGAATCAAATCCTAAGTGTTTGACCAAAATCCTAAGTGAAGTAAGCCTTGAAAACCTAACTAAACGAGCAAAGACCTTAATACTTGAAAAACCCTAGAACGTTATTGAACCCTAAAATGACCATCTAACCCTAATTAAGTGATCAAATACCTTATTGTCACCAATAAATACTAATAGTAAGGTTGAATCGATCAATACAAGAGATCAATAGTATTAAGTGATTCAAACCCTTACTTTCGAGCTCGTATGCGGATCAAATTACCATAAACGAGCATTAAACCCTAAGGGAACCCTAAGTACATGTGTAGGGCATTTAGAATAGCTAAATTATAGTGTTAAAGTCCAACCAAACCCTAAACACATCCTAATTGCACCTAATTAGCCTAATCATGCCCAATCACTACTAATTACCCTAATCAAACTCTAATCCTTAACCAACCCCATTACATCTTGATTAGCTACAAGTCAAACATGATCAATGACCAAAAGATAAACTCTTATTCCCTTTCAAAATATCTTGTACTCTAAGGAGACAAGATCTTGCCCAAATTGGCAAAAAGCACATAACATACATGGTCCCCATTTTGTACCTTGTCCTTAATTTCTCAAACAATCAAAGCTTGTCCCCTTTACTCTCTCTCACTTCCACGATCTGCTATCCCCTTCCCCCTCCCTCATTTTTCATTTTCTTAAACCCTAAAACACATCTAAAAACTCCCTCAAACTTCCTCTCAAATATCAAGCCTAAACTCCTTCTTCTTCCTCTTTTCAGCCACTACCGACCACCCTAGTGCCAACCCCCATAACTTTACCACCACTACTCCAAATCACTCCAAACCAAGTCTCATGCCTCATACACACATTACCTTTGTTTTTTGACACACTCACACCCCCTTACACACACCAAGGCTGATGGCATACAACCACAAAGGTAGGCCTTCCGCACTTTGCCTTGGTAAGAACCTAAGTTAGGTTTTTCCTTAGATTTCTTGCAAAGTAATGATAGATACTAATATTTTCTTTCTTAAAACTTATTTTGAAACAACTCCATAGAAGTTCTAAGGTACTTCAAGAAGGTCCACAAAGGTAAGTACAAGAAAAACCACCTTTAGAAGTTATAACACAAATAGGTTAAGTTATGTAGAGTAGTGTAATTGTCAATAGAGAATCTTCAAGTAGGTTGATGAGACTCTTGTTTTCCATGCATGCCACCCCATATATGTTCCCCCACAACACTTCTACACACTTTTATGAAGTGATTATGGTTTTAGAATAGTAGAAACATAGGTTACATAAGCTAAAACACCATAAAAATCAAGTATTGCATGAAAATGGAGGTTTTGACCCTAAAAACCACTCTTGGCCGCCACTTTATTTGACCCACCAGATCTAGAACTTTTTGGTTGATAGCTTAATGACATGTTTATTTAGTGTTAAGTATGATTTAGGACTTAATTAATCAAATTAAGTAGGTTAAAGTTTGGTTAAGACCCTAAACTAGCTTAGATAGTGATTATAGGCTTAAGAATGGTGTTAATAACCCAAAGAACCATAATAGATAGATCTGTAACCATATTCAAAATGGGCTAAACTTAAGTCTACAAAAAGACAAGTGGGCTTGAGCCTAAGGCCCTAAATAGTGAAATAAGCATAAAAAGCCCAAAAGAACCAATTTAAGAGCCTATGTAGCTAAGTGACCAGATCTGAACCCTAGAATAAAGGGATTAGGAAGAGCTAATTTAAAAGGCCTACAAAACCTAAAGGGCCATCCAAGATATCCCCCACAGGCTCTTTGGTAAACTAAAGTCCTAAACTTAGTAAAAAGGCCTATTTGGACCTACAAGAGCATCACCAAGGCTCATTTTAAAATTTTATAGTGTTGGGTAGAAAAATCCCATTTAAAATACTTAAAAGTAGCCCAAAATTATTAAACATAAGGCCTAAAGTCAAAAACCAAGCCCAAGGCCTAAATCCTAAAATGACACAACTCACTAATTAGGCCCTCAATCTTGAAGGGCCCAAACTGAAAACTTACTAATTCGGAAATTTAAAAATAACTTCACCAAATGAAAGAACATTCCAAAACAATGAAAACAACTATAAGATCACCAAAAACGAAGTTAAAATGAAGAAGATATGACCAAATTACAGAAACAACAAATTCCGAGATAATGAGCAGTAAGCCTAGTTAATTAGTATAAATAGAATACTCATAAAACTTAATTATCTTCTTCAAGGGATGAGGAGTTTGACTTGGACACCGTAGAAAATTATTGGGACTACTAAGCATCATGGTTGAATGAGTACATAGTCCTCTACTTTACTTGTTTGTGTTTGTAGTTAACGGAATACTTAATTATATCCAATAACTGAAATTGTTGCATGTTGGGGCAAATGGGAAATTGTGTGTGTTTGATATGATTGACCTTGTTTGCAAAAATATCTTAAGTTGATATGAATATTATATACTTGCTGCATTAGAGCTTAAGGTCTTAGAGTATCTGTATATTATGATTGGTCACCTATGAACCAGACTAATGAATATTTGACCCCTAATTAAGCCGAAGATGCATCGCATCTTATAACATGATAATATGGGCATCAGCATCACACGGTAGAACAAGGGATCATGCCTAGAAAATTCATATTGTATTTTGTGTGTTAAAAGTTGTTATTGTACAATGTACTTCATGTGACATGTTCCTACTTCAACCTTTGGGAACTACTTGGCTCCAAGAAGTGTCGCCTTCTACTTGAAGCCGTACCGTATCTATTGCTAAGGGTGATATTGATGACAAGAGACTTCGAATTGGATGTGGATACCTGGTACCTAATGTGCCGAAATACTTCCTAACCCAAGCAATGGTGGGCGTTAAAACCGTACTGTATATAGTTACCGGTAGACTGTGTATACTATTGCATTGCATATGTTTAAGCATGCATTCATACACTTATTAAATAACTTTCTTGACATTGCTTGTTGTAGAATGGGTAGGTTACTCACTAAGCAATCGAGCTTACCCCTCCTATAGTTTATTGTTGCAGCAGGACTTGTGGCTAAAGCCAGGCCATGGGATACCCAAGGTCAGTAACATTAGCTTGGGATTGGGATGTAAAGAAGTTGAGAGTTCAAGTGAACCATTCGATTATATATATGTGGACTCTCTTTAATTTCCAATTATTAAGTATCTTTAGTTTGTTGAGTAGCATAGACTACATATGGTGATTTATCTTGGTACTGTATGACTAATTTAAGGGAACCTGACATTCCTACTTATCTATGTTATGTTAGTGATCACTTGGATAGCTTAACTTTAATTCATATGTTCTACTATTACTAAATACTAGTTACTAAGAGAAGGTCGTAGTTGTGAATGCCTTGTATAGTATGTCGAAGGCCCCTGATAAAGGATTGTGCTTGATCTTGGATCTTTATGTATTACACAATGGTACTGCTACAACTCGACTCCCCTCCGAGTTGTGACAATCCATCTTTACCATATAATGAGTACCTAAAAGGTATTGTCTCCACTTTTGAATAGCCTTCACCATAGCATGTAACTCTCTAAGATAAGCAGAAGCTTTTGTTAGATGAGATGGCATTTTCTTACTAAAATAAGCTATGGGATGTCCATCATGTAACAAAACAACTCCTAACCCTATAGTTAAAGCATCTGTTTATACCATAAATCGATTTGTAAAATCTAAGAAAGCCAATATAAGAGCAGATAATAAGGCGTTTTTCAACTATTCAAAGGCAGACTTAGCTTGATCAGTCTACTTAAATTGATATCGCTGCAACATATCTGTTAATGTTGCTGCTATCTTATCATAACCATGAATAAAACGCCTATAATAACCAAAAAGTCCCACAAAAGCTTGCAACTGTTTGATATTAATAGGTAATAGCCACTCACATATGCCTTTACCTTAGAAGGATTTAGGCTAACACCATTCATAAATACAACATGACTCAAATAGTCTATAGTATGCTGACCAAAAGCACATTTAATTTTAAAAATAAAAAAAACAGCATATTTTTATATCATGCTTGTAATACTTTGGTTAGATGCTCTACGTATTGCTTTAGAGAAGAATAATAGACTAAAATGTCATCAAAGAATACTATAACAAATTGTCTCAAATAAGGACAAAAAACTTTGTTCATAATAGATTGAAATGTAATAGGGATGTTACTCAATCCAAAGGGCATAACAAGAACTCGTAATGCCCTTCATGAGTATGAAAAGCTATTTTCTCTACATCATTAGGATGCATCCTAATATGATGATGACTAGCCCCTAAGTCTAGCTTAGAGAAAATTAAGGTACTACACAATTCATCTAATGATTCATCAATAGTTGAGATAAGAAACTCATCTTTAATTGTAGCATGGTTAAGAGCATAATAGTCTACGTAAAAGCACCATGTTCCATCCTTCTTCTTGACCAGCAACATTAGAGAAGAATATGGACTTGTGCTATAATGAATAATCCCCTACTTAAGTATTTCAGCGACTTATTGTTCAATTTCTTATGTCTAAAAATATAGGTAACGATAGGGCTTGACATTGACGGGTTTGTTGTCCTTAAGATGTATCCTATGTTGAATATCGCGTATGGGAGGCAATGATGAGGATGCTTAAAAAATATGAGAAAATTTACCTAATACACTCTCAAGAGCTATATTGCAAGTGATACTCTCTGAAGTATTTGTCACCATCTGAGCCTTAAGTTGGTAGCATGAAGCTACAGCATCTATTTTAAGTACTCTTTTAAATTGAATTGGAGTCAATGGAGAATTCTCAAGGACAGTCTCACCCTTTATTGTGACCATGCACCCATTCCTCCAAAACTATAAAGACAGTAAGGAATATTGATAGTAATAGGTCCCGGTTGCTGTAGCCATTGTATACCTAATACCAAATTTGCTCCCTGCATTGGAAAGACATAAAATATCTCAAAAAATTCATTACCTTATATATTCAAAGGCACATAAACACACCGCAACTTTTAACCATTCACAATCATCACATTAAACTTGGGAGCTAACTCCACTGTCAAACTCAAATGCTTCACAAGCCTCTGCTGGACAAAATTATGTGTACTACCAAAATCAATGAAAATTGTCACGTTGTGTTTATTGAGACTCCCTTTGAATTTAAGAGTCTTCGGCACCAATTCCCTTGATAACACATGATAACTAATAGAAGTCAATGTAAGTAATTTAGTATCGTTTGTTTTATCCATCTCTTCAACAATATCCTATATCTCAATGGTCTCATCACCCTCATCTTAAACTAAATGTAAAAATTTAGCTTTGTACTTATGACCTCTATGATATTTTTCATCACAATTGTAAGATAAGCCTTTTTCACATCTAGCTTACATTTCCTCTAGACTCAATTTTTTTTTTTTTTATTATAGGTCAAATAGGTTTAAGGGGTTGGTAATAGAGGATTGTTCATGGTGGAAACATGAGATGTAAAAGAAGAAGTGATATTTAAAGGAGGAGAAGGCTTAGAAAACTAAAGTGATTGAAATGGTTTGTTAGAAGAAAAGGAAGGCTTTTGGAAGGAAAAAAAAAAAAAAAGTTGGTCTGATAATTTGGCTTCATGCATTTTGGCAATAGAAACTACTTCCATAAGAGAAGTAGGTCTTCCTAATAACACATCTCTTCTGATATGCATTTTTAAGGCCCAATATGAAACAACTTGCAATAAAACTATTAGAAAGTCTTGTGACTCTATTCAACAGAGCTTTGAATTGAGATTGATACTCCTCAATTGTCCTTACTTGTATAAGCTTAACAAGTATGTCCTGGACATGTTCAAATTTTGATGGACCAAGATGACTTTCTAATGCTTCTATAAACTTTTTCCAAGAATTGAGCTTCATATTGCAATGCATCCACTAATACCAATGAAGAGCACGATTTTCCATTATAAAGGAAGCAATGGTAAGCCTCCGTTCATCTCTATATTATGGAAGTCAAAAAAATGGTCAGCCTTAAACATCCAAGAAATTGGATTATCACCATTAAACTTTGGCACTTTGAGTTTAATGCCTTTCAATAAACCATTAATAGTTGCTCCCTAGGAAAATGATGAAGTATTCTCAGTAAGAGTACTCTAATCTCGCTTTTCATGCTTAGTAGCTAACAAAGCTTGCAACTTCTCTAGTTGTTGAGATAAAAGTTGAAACTTATTGTTAACATCTTGCTAAATAGCATGCTATTGAACATTCAATGCTTTAATTTTGTCATCCAAGATCTGAGTACAAGTAGAATTCGTCATAACAAGAGCACCAATGTTAAGCTCAAAGGTTTGCCCCATTCCATTAGCTATAGTAAAACCTTTGCTTATTTAATAAGGATGTTTCTTTCCTTGATTAGAAATGTACTTTACTTTTTCTCTCTTCTCTTGAACTCTCTATTGTCTCCTTTGTACTCTCTCTAGGGTTTGCCAACGAAATGTTGTTCCAAACCCGAACTTCACAGATCTTATCGTGTATGGTTTGTGTAGTTTTACTTTGTTGTCCTTTTGCTATTAGATTGTGTAGAATTCTTGCTAACTTGATCTTGTTTATATTTTTGTGAGATAATGATGATTCGAGCTCACCCAACTCCAGAAAGCCAAGGAAGGAGAAGAACAGGTTCTATAAAAGGGTTTTGTACCCTCTATCTCTTCATAAATCTCTATTTACAGTAATTGTTTTACAGTTTCGTTTGTTACAATTGTTTGTTTAACTATCTTTATATCTGTTAGTTTCTCAACTAGATCTATTAGTTTTACAACAATAGACTGTTTAATCTACTACTTTTTTGGTTGACTTGCATGTTATTTCTGAGTATAGTCTCTTAACCAGGCTAGCTTCTTGATAAGTGTTCAATTGGTTGTAACAATTGCATAATGTTTAAAATTAGGATTTATAGATTATAAATTGTGCATCGAATAGTTCATGTATTTAAATAATTTCATTTGTTTATTCATTATATGTAGAATTTCTATTATGTCAATATCTTAATTACCTAATAACTTTTGTTCATAGATGATGTAAATCAACTTAGAAGTCCATATCCTAATCCCATTAAATTAGAATCTAATTAATTGCATTAACAAATTCCTCTAATTTAATTTATGTATTGTTCTCACTTACATAGAAAGTCTTCTTAATCTAAAGATGTGCAACAATCCATTGTACATAGAGAAGCCAAAGGCAAACCTACCATCAGGAAAAATAAAAGTCAAGAGGTGGAGGGTTTAGTCTTGTGTGTATCTAATTACAAGGACCATAAACTCTACATATACGGTCTTTGTATAATATGTTTTTATGCTAATGCATGGGCTCTACATGCCTAACCCTTATTATGAAAAGGAACAAAAAAGAAAAATAAAAAAAGAAAACTTAGAAGTCCATCTCAATTGCTTCATACAAGTAATTACTAGAGGAGCTATTGAAAGATAATCCAACTATGTAGTATGGATTTTTCAGTCATTCCATTTTGAAATACTAGTTACGAGTCATTTTTGTAAAGTTTCATAAATTAATGATCTGTTTAATTTCTAGAATAGATTAATAGATAGGGAATTAAAAGATTAATTATGCCATGAGATTACCAGGAATAGGTTAGACATTTTTATTTTAGTGTTTACTTCATGTAATTTTTTTATTACAAAGAATACTTGTTCTAGTATTTACACCACTTTATCAATTACAATATTAAGTTGGAATACAACTAAAAATACTAGAGATGGGAGTTTTTGTTTCCCTATACAAACCCTTAGATACATAATCTTTCTTTAGCATAGAAAAAGAAAATAGAGGTGGAGTAACAAAAGTGAAAGCTGAGCTCTGTTGCTGCTACATCCAAGTTGTAAGTGCATCTACTACGCTATTAGCCTCTCTTGGCACTGCATTAATCCTCTACCTCCGCATCTAGGATAGCTTTTCCCTACTAGCCATAATTATATTGAAATAAAATAAACAAATGTAAGCTCCTAAAATTATGTTTAAGACAACTGAGCCTAAATTTAGGGCTTTTAGAGAAATGTTATCTGATTAAGCCCAAACTTTACAATAAAGATAAAAAAGTTAGTCAAAGTAACTTAGTGAAATTAGATTTTGAAAATAGTTTGAAAATAGTGACCTAAAATCTCAATTTTGCCTTTAAAAATATGGTTATTTAATATAATACCAAATTGCTCGAAAACCTTAAAATTAAGCACGGAATGCGACAAGAACTTACAAATAAGTTAATTAAGTTGTAAAATGAGATAATATAGTATAATTTACTATATGAATATACAAGTATTTTTATAAGTATACCCGGTATAAATAATAATTATACCTATAAATTAACCTAAAATCACTTAATTATAAATAATATGTGTTGAATTCATAAAAAATAAGTAAACATATCTTAAAAATAGAAGATATGTTAGAAACATAATTATACGAGTATAGTTATATAGTACACGTGATATATACATAAGGTATATGCTTATATATTAATAAAATAACTAAATATTAACATAATATATATAATAATGATATTTAATCAAAATATCCCTTAAAGCTTATCCAAATGGCTTAAACACGCTAGAAAATTTTTGGCCATGATTGGAAATCACTATGGCAAATTGTAAGAGCTAAATTTTTGCTGAATCAAAAGTAAAGGTATAAGGTTAAGATACCTCTACCTTAGATATTAGGAAGGAAAAAGAAAAAAATTAAGGAAAAATCTATTGCAACCGACCTAAGTACTATAAATGTCAAATGACTCTAGATATACTAGGTTTAGCACTTTAGAATTTATATCAGCAAAAGAAAAAAATTAGAAAAAATCATGGGAAAAATAGAAAAAAATAAGAAAAACAAAGCAATCACCGAGCTAGACTTATACCTAGGGCAAACTGTAATATGCTATATAGCCACTCCACCACCATAGAGGACCCCCAGCGTCTAGCCCTTCCGAAAAAACCCCACCACCCTACAGCTACTAGAGTACCCAAGAACAGTTAGGTTAAATTTCTGTCCTATTTTTTGATAATTTTTAAAAAATAGCAAATCCACCTAGAAAAATTTGGAAAATTTTGTAATTAGATTATTTTAGATATTCTGTAGTATAATATTTTTATTTTTGTAAAATTTTGAATAGTTAATATACTTGTTTTAAAAAGTCACTATTCATCCGAATTTTAACTATTAAAATAAATATATCAAATGATGTTATTTCTAGCTCAAAATTTTTTTCTAGGATATACATAATATATAGATAATTGCTATGTAGACTGATTTTTTATTTGAGTATTTTTCATATCTATTGCATTTTTCGGCCCAAAAATAGCTCGAAATTAGGGTAAAAATGTGAAATAAATAGAATTTATGAAATTAAATGGTGAAATTGACCTATACTGATTTCTAGTGAAGTATAATGATGTTAGGATAGGTTGAAAATGATTTTGTGCAAAAGGAATCATTTTTGGGTAATTAAGTGTAATTTAAGAGTAAAATCGTAATTTCGAATATATAAGCGATAAATCAAAAACCTGAAACTAAGTAATGATTGAATTCCCCATATTTTTAGGAGTCTATAGGAATTTTCGAGGAATTATTTGATGACCCAAACTATTTATTATGAATTTATATAGTAAAATGGCTTAATTTACGAATTGGGACGTATTTTTAGTAATAAAAGCTATCAATATGTATACTAGTCAGATTGGATAAAAATTATATTTTTAATATATTTAATTATATTTTTATAACCGGGATATGTTATATATGTAATAGGGTTTGATAATACCCCTATTATAGAGATATATTGGCAAATTAGGAAAAATATAGTTTGATAACATAAAAAATGTATAGTACAATAATATTTGATTAAATACATATAATTGGATTAAAATTCGAATTACCCGTTAAAATTCATCTCTAGAAATATGACCTATAATATGTGTTGTTAAGTCTGTATGAACCCAACAATACTATTTTTACTAAAATAAGATAATTTTAAGTAATATAACTTATAATTCTATAATATTACTAGAATGTATGTATTTTGATAATCCTATCGGAATTAAAATGTAACTTAAACGATTAAAGGTACATTTCGATACGATTAAAATGATATATTATACGTAATAGTATAATTACATATATTATTAATAATTAATAATTTAACTTGGTATACATATATATATATATATAAAATAAAACTATATATTATTATTATGATAATATATCTTTTATATATATAACATTTTTAGATAAAACCCTAACGTTTTCATAACTATTACGGTAACTTAATTTAGGTTTTGTGTATTTAGGATTCCTCAATAGTCAGACTGTTGACAACTCGAGTCTTCTATAGTGAGCATCTAAACAGGTCAATTAGGATTGTAGCTTTACCACTTGTTGGGATACTATATTAAAGTATTTGGATGCTTAAGAGTACTTCTGCTCATGTTTGTAATTAGTTGTTTGTGCGTATGCCATACGTGTGTTTGGTATTTTGTTGTAACAGGAGTTGAACTCCTTAGTATGCTACTTTGCATGATCGCATTGTTTCTATACTGTATGAACCTGTTCAATAACCCTTGATTACAACTAATAATTATTTGACTATCACAAAACTGGACAGGCATAACACCTGTTAGAGGAAACAATTAGGAGTGTCAAGCTAAATACCAACTCCCTTCGATGAGGATAGATGAAATGGTCATTCCCCATCCTTAGTCGAACTAAGCGATTGGCGAAAAGGTCGCGATATGAGTGGGGGCCATAGTTCGAACGTGGTTACAGGAGAAGGGTGTTCTCCATTACATAAGCTTGGGTTTGGTCTAATTTGAGTCACGATAAAACTCCTCAATTAAGGTTAAAACGGATGTACTTTCTCTAACCTCACAATAGACTGGATAACATTGTACGATATTTCATATGATTAGTTGTATTGCATTTCATTACAATTAATAACCTTGTGATCATTTGGTACTCTTTTGATTACGTCCCACTTATTAAGCTAGTTATGCTTATACCACTCTTTTGCAAATATTAAGTGAAGACTAGGATGTTTAGATACCACCATCCCTAGGTTAGTGTGCTGTTGACTAGAAAAGTGAGGAACGAAGAATCAATTGAACCTGGGCTTTTTTTACTTTTCTTTTGAATTTTTAGAAAACTAACTGGGAATTCTCTAGGATGTCCGCTAGTTTCCCAACTTATTATAAGTAGACTACAAAACTTATGGTTTTTGGTAAACTTTTGATTGTAAATAATAACTCTAGATGTGAGACGTTTATGTAAGTACTATTGTGTTATAAGACAACAAGTTATATAGAACAAGTATTTTGTAAAGCTCTACCACATGTTTGATTATTCACAAATATTAGAACGGATGCTTCAAGCTGGTTAAGTTGTGTACGCCTTGTGTAGACTATATCTACTTAATAGCTGTAAGATTAGCTTCTATCTTAAGTTAGTTTATATAGCAAAACTATTACTATTCTTCCTATTCATTGTGTAACAAGGAACATTAGCATTACTCTTTAACAAGCTTATAATAGCTTTAAAATCTAGTTAAATTCCTACATCCAACTGGTTTGATTGGATGTAGTAGTGAAGTCCCTAAAACAAGGCCCATAGCTCAGTTGAAAGAATATCAATTGAGCTAACTTTTCTTGCAAATCCATAAATCCACCTTCCATTGTGATCTCTAAGCACTCTATTAACTGTTTCCTAACCAATAGAAGAGAGGAAGGATCCATCTGTATTCAGAGTGATCCATCCTTGTTGTGGAGGCTCCCATGTCAAATTAGTAGTTTCTACCTTATACAGTTTCTTGGTATTTTTTAAATGAGCCCAATATTCATGAGCTACCCACCTGACTTCTTGATTAAAGTCATCAGCTTCTTGGCTATTTTGAAACAATAAGGAGTTCCCTTGCTTCCAAAGTTCCCAAAGCATAATTGCAAAGGAAAATCCTAATAAGAGGTTCTCCTTGTTCAAATCTATCTTAATATTATGGCAATTCAAGTGTATCTACTCAAGAAAAGATGCATTGGATATGGGCCCCCGATAAGGGATGGTTTACCATCTGTGATTTGAAGATGCAATATTTAGACACAAAAGGAAGGCATGTATGTGAGACTCTTCTTTTACACCACATCTTGGACATGTTGTAAGTTGAGAAATATTCCTATAAGCTAGATTAGATGCTATAGGAAGAGCAAAGTGAAAAAGTCTCCAAAGGAAAAGTTTTACTTTAGGTGGAAAATTTTTTAACCAAACCCATTTCCAAGATGACTCAGAATTATGTGAAGCCCTCAAAGCTTGATGAATATCTAGTGAGGAGGGAATTTTCCTACGATTATCATCAAGTATTCTCTCATCCTTTTATATTGGACTTAAAAATATGGGTCCTATTAGATGAAAGAGAAGTTCAGACATACTAAACCTAATTTTGTCATCATCCCAAGAGATAGTTGATTTCCAACAATCCCAAATAGACAAATTGCTAATTTCTATTGATAGAGGACCATGAAAATGTTCTCTAATAAGATCAATTCAGCTCTAGGAATCAAACAAGAAGTTTATCTTTCTACCATTTCCTAAAAGACCAAAATTTGAATGATCTTTTATATATGCTACCTTAGTAAGTTCTTTCATTGTAAAGGATAGGTTACTAGGAATGGTTGAGGTACTTTATCTATTCAATCGTCTGTATTTGACTTTGATGAGTTATACCTACACAATTTTCCTTAACTTGAATTCAAAGAACCTCTTGAATGCACAATGTATAGGCAAGTACACCTATTAGTTTATAATATAGTGGATTGAGTCCTAACAAGGCTTTATACGCGAAGAATTAAAAAAATTAGGTTAGTTGGAAAAGATACGACCAAGGACATAACCGTGTCTTTTGGTCGTGTAACGATCTATGCTTCACGTTTGTCTTTTTCTTTTTTTTTATTAAACCTGGAAACGATATAACTGACGACATAATCATGTCTTTTAGTTGTGTCATAAGCTGTGACAGATGAAAATCAGCTTCAAATTTGCCTGGAAACGACACAATCATGTCATTCGATTATGTCAATCTTCAAACCTTCATAACTTACTTATTTTAGCTTCGATTTGAGTGAAATTTGTTTATATCTTCTCTTTTTCTTGCACAGATTGTTTCAAAACCAAGAAAACAAAATTTTACTCAATTAAATATTATTATCTAAAAATAAACTCAAATATCAAGGAAAATCATCAAAAATCACTAAATAAAATATGCGCAATTAGGAACTCATCAATGCACATGCCCGATTCCTAATGCTAAGATTTTGAAGACCTAAACCTCTATGATCAGTTGATTTGGTGATTAAATCCTAGCTTACCTAATGCATTTTGTGTATATCACTTGTTCTAGACTAAAGAAAGTTGTTAATTATTTACGTCAATTTAAGAATGATACTGGTTGGTAACTTTGCCACTTACATGTAGTATGGAGGTAGATTTTGTAAGACAAATTTGGCTAAGATAAGTCTTCTAGCCATACTAAGACATCTTGCTGTACCATTCAATTTAAGTTAAGTTTTTTTAACTATGAAATTTAGGTTAGCAAACTTAGGTTTAAGAACACTTTGCAATGGAAAACTATGATATTTTCCAAAGCTTTTCAGTTCCTTCAACCTTAGAATTTGGATTATATCATGCTAAAGCATCTAGGGTAAGTTAAAGGAGAAGAAAACCCCTGATTTTACTTTGTTGACTTATAGTCCAAAAATGGATGCAAACCAATCTAAGACTCTTATTACAGTTTTAGCATTCTCCTTATCATCTCTAACATAAAGGGTTATATCATCTGCATATGCTAGATGTGAAACATGAAAGGCTGATGTCATGACTTTGAAGGGGATCCAATTCTTTTCTAGCACCTCTTTTTCAATGGCCCTGCTCAAAAACTCTACACAAAGGATGAATAGATAAGGTGATAAAGGGTTACCTTGTCTAATTCCTCTTGCAGGAGTAAAAGGTAAGAGAAGTTTTCCGTTTAATATGACTTCAGAAGCAGTTGTGGTGATACAATTCATGATTAACTTAATCCACCAATTGGGAAAACCATGCATTTGCAATGACCAAAGAATAAGGTCCCACTCAATAGAGTCAAAAGCTTTAGCTAAATCTAATTTAATCACCATGTAGCCCTTAATACCCTTTTTATGATGACAAGTGTGCAAATTTTCATTCAAGAAAATGATGTTATCTACAACCTTCCTATGAGGGACAAAACTTGCTTGCAAAGGATGAATTAGGGTTCCTAATTGGGGTCTGATTCTATAAACTAGGATTTTTGTAATTACCTTATAGAGAGTTGAATACAGGCTATTGGGCCTAAAACCTGAAAAGGAAGAAGTTTGCCTATGTTTAGGAATAAGGTAGATGAGCATGTTATTCATACCTAAAGAACTTGTACGTATATTGTAAATTCTAGTGATCAGGTTAATGACTAAGTTTCCCATTAAATGCCAACTGTTTTTATAAGAACGTAAATGTAAATCGTCTTTCAAGAGCCTATAGAAAAGATAGCATTTCTAATTTCCTCTATTTTTACTCTTTTGTTAAGATCAAGTAATTGTTCGATAGATAAAGGATTAGCTTGAAACATGAGAATGGGATTACTCCAAGGACTCTCCAATTTTGAAGAAGTGAGGCACTTGCTGAAATGCTCATTTATAACTTGACCTATTTGAGCTTAATTATATAAGCAGTTGCCCGCATTATCCATCAAGCTTAGGATTATATTTTTAGCTCTTTGAGTGATGATAGAAACTTGGTAACCTAGTGTTCCTTTCTCCTTCAAGAATCCATTTTGTCCTAGCTTTCATTTTCCAAAGGCATTCTTCCCTATTTAGGACTTCCTCTAACTGCATTTTTAGAGTAAGTTTTTTATTCATCAAATCAACATCAAGCTAATGAGCTATTTGTATATCTACATTTTTTATTTTATCAAGAAAATCCCTTTTTTGAAGCTAAATTAATCCAAACCATACTATATTCTAGTGTCTAAACACTCTTGACAACCTCTAGATTGCAAGCAAACAATTATTACTACTCTCTTGCCAAATTTTTTGAATTAAGTTAAGGAAATCCCTATATGAAAACCAATGGTTTGAAACCTATAAGCTTAATTCCCTCAATTGGATGAGTTTTGAGGAGAATTGCATAGTATTCAGAAGGCCAGTTCTTGGTGTGAAAAATTTTTAAGTCAAGAAACAAAGTCCTCCACTCATTATTACACCAGCCCCTATCTAATCTTCTTTACATTAAAGAAGAGATTAATCTTTCATTTATCCAAGTGAATTTGGGTGCAACAAACCCCATATCAAACAAACCATAGCCATTCATATAGCTTGGAAAGTTAAAAGCTCTAGTTTTATTAAAAATATTTGAACCCTATTGTTTAAGAGGAGATAGTATGTCATTAAAATCTCCTAAAGCACACCATAGCAGATTATTAAAAGTATAAAAAATGCTTCTAAAACTATCCCAAACATGGCTTAAAAGATGGATTAAGGGGACCATACACTATATAAATAGCTAAAATAAGGTTCGAAGGTCTAACCTTACAAATAAGATGGAATTCTTATAGGGTTTGTTTTGCTATGTCCACATCTAACATCTCTGTATTCTAGAGAAGAAGAATTCCTCCCTTTTGACCCTCAGCTTCCTCAATAGCAAAACTATCTAGAGGGGAACGATGAGTAAAAGTGTAGGTATTGAGAGAATTTAGCCTTATTTCAAGAAGAGCTACTAAATCTGGACTGCATTCATTAATGACTTTCATAATGGCCACTTACTTAGTGCTAGAGTCCATTCCAATCCATAACCTTTGTGTTACGAATATTATCTTCTTCTATTCTTTACACCATAACCCTATACCAAACTATTTCGAGACCTACTCTTCCAGTACCCTTCACTTCAAAAGAAAACTCACTAAGATTCTCTATTAAGTCTAACATAGCCATGAATTTCTCCTTAGTGATGAAGGTTAATGGAATTGTATCTAACTTTTTCACTCTCACTGTCACTGGCAAGACCTAATTGAACATGTCCATCTCTAGCATCCTGATGGCTTATTCTATGATTCTCCTTATAGACCACTGTTAATTGTCCATAAGATCTCCTATTTTCAAGTTGTTCCCTTAAATAGCGATTTAAATTTGAATTGAGCAATCTATCTCGAATTCTATTGTCAATCCCAACATTGTCAGGTCGACTTTCCCTTGAGGTAGCAAAACTACCCCTATTATTCGTAGCACCATATGTAGTATCACAATGTGACCGGAATCCTTATGACATTAACTAACTCTACTAGAGCTTGATGGATTTGTGTCCCTTCCTTTAGTATCAATAACTTGCTCGCCTTCTCTAGCTAGGGATGATCCGAATGAGGACAAAGCAGTTTGATATTGAAGGTTAGTTTGACTTTGTGTTCCATTTTTCTTAAGGTATGACTTAAGTTGAGAACTAGAAATTGTTACATACTTTTTCTTTCCCTTAAGTTTATAAGCTGAGGGTTCTGTTTAGGTGTTTCTAGCTTTAAATGCAAAAACGTTACTCTCATTATGATTGACAATGTGCCCATCAACTTTAATTTCTCTCTTAACTATAAGGCTATTATTACTAGTAGCCGCCAGTTCCAACCC
Source organism: Lumnitzera littorea (assembly GCA_024138015.1). Lineage (NCBI taxonomy): Eukaryota > Viridiplantae > Streptophyta > Magnoliopsida > Myrtales > Combretaceae > Lumnitzera > Lumnitzera littorea. The sequence continues at coordinate 118,222,948 of JAMXBB010000004.1, read as the reverse complement.
CAATGAGATGACATCATGGTTTGAGGTGACTACTTCATCCCTTTTTGCCATCGTATCCATTTCTTTTCTAATTTCGAAGCTATTTACACTTATAGAATTTGGCCCTTTAGGTATATCCAATATTACCTTTAATTCCCCCTCGTGTACTCCTTGATTTAACTATGCCTTAGGAATCAAAATTTTCTTATTTGGTTTAGGCATTTCTTTAGTTTCCTTTTTCGATTTAGACTTCATAACTGATTTTTTATTGGCAACTAAGACCCAAGCTCGATAATTATCATCCTAATCTTTTCCCTGACTGGCTCAACTAGGTTCTATAGGGGAGGTTGTAATACCATCCATTTGTATAGTACTATTAGTCACCTTCAACGAAAGTCTCCTTTATCTTAATAAAATTAAGGCAGGACTTCTCACTATGTCCTATGTACCTACATTTACAATAGAGCAACTTAATGCCTTGAATTGTTTTACATATTGCATTATCAATGATGATGGAGTGTACTAAGGGCTGATGAAAATTCACTTACACTTAGAATCAAGCAAACTAGCCCCTCTTAACTTGTGTAGTGAAAGTATTAATCCTACATACTGGACCTATGAGACTACCTAAGGCCTTGAGGAGCTCCAGATCATAGTATTCAAGAGAAATCTCATAAGAATGAGCTTTTAGACTACTACAGAATTAAAAGAGGATGGAGAAGCCCTAAAATTAGGTTCTCATCTTATTATAGTTAGGAAATGACCATTAATGAACCATGATCCATCCCTAATTACTAAGCTTATATCATCAAAGTTAGAAAAGGAAATCACATAAAAACTTGATCCAATACTAACAATGGAGAAATCTTAATCAAAAACCCAAATAAGTTTTAATTTCTAAAAAAAACCCAAATAAGTTTTAATTTCTAAAAAAGGAACTTAGAACCTAAAGAAGCCCCATACAATCTAACAATTATTGAATTTTTCCATCTCATACGAATTTGCTTTTTCTCCTTAGAGGAAATAGATAAGCATTTAATTCCTGACCTACATTGCAACACGAATCATCCTCCTTTAAGGGGTTTCTTTGCTCCTCTTGATATTCTTCCATTTCATCTACCTCATTCAACGAAAAGGCCTCTACATAATTACTTCCTAGGTGTCCCAATACTTTTGCCTTATAAGAAACCCTAGGGTTTCTAAAATCACCTATAATTAGGACATTTCCTATAGGGGAATCCTATAAAAGAACAGAAGAACCAAGATCAATAGAAGATTCTAATTTAGTATCTTCGATGGGTTTAAGCCTTTTCTTCTTTCGATTGCAAAGAATAGGGCTGGGGATTGCCAAAGGATTGACTAAAGAGTTCATAGTTCCAAAGGTGTCGTTCGTGATAATGGAACTAGTTTTGAACAACATGGTTTCATGATTTTATCATCTTATCCTTTATAAAAGCTTCATTTATATATATATATAATATAACACCAAGCCTCAGTAGGCTTATCACAACACAAGGGGTTTCACTAAGGAATCATCCTAAGTAACTGGTAAATATAAGATATAGCTTCCACTTAGGAAATTATCTCTAAAGAAGATAAAAATGAACTTATTATACTTTATACTATCTCCATGGCTCTGATACCATAAGGCACCTAAGAGGCATATAAATTAAAAATCACAACATAAGTTTTAAAATAGTCCTGTGACTTAGATCTATAAGATTAGATAAAATAGTCTCTTTTGAAAATATGATTTACTTAGAAAAACTATGCCTTCTTCTAGTTTTGCTACTTCTAAGCAAACAGAAGAATTTATGTTAAATAATAGAAATAAAATACATACAAAAGATTTTGATAAAGCAATAGATGACTGAAAAATTCTTAAAACTTCTTATGATCAAATTTACCAAATGGCTAAATGGAAAATTTTTGGTAAAAGTGATTATGTCATAGTCACAGAAGAAAAAGATATTCCCATTTCTAATGCCTTAACCACAATAAAACTGTTAAATAATGAATCAATTAAAAAATATTCAAAAGAATGGAATTATATGCATGTAGACCTAGTTCAAGCAGGAGCCAAACCTCTTACTAAATTAAGTCTTGACACTTTTGTCTTCATGGTCCTTAGAGATGTTAGGGAATTGGACTATGAAAGATTAATGCACGCCTCAATTGAGACTAGTCTTAGTACTGGTCCAATACAATTTGAATGTTACTCAAATGTTACTTTAGGTCTTAGAGACAGAACCATAATGAATTCTTTAATTCTTTAAATAAAAACGCATAATTATAGAATGTTAGAAGGTGTATTACCAATGGCTGTAATATATAGAATATATTTTAAGTTAATAAAAACTGCTTTTAGTTCTAAAGCCTACAAGATAGATAAGAGAGGTCAAACCCTTCTTATTAAAATAGACTTAACCAAAGCCAATGTATCAATACCCAAAATGATCCAATAGAGTCAAGTCAAATTGTCTGAACAATGGAAAGAAAAAAAAAAAAAACACTTCCAAAACAACCTGCTTACAATACTGAACCTTTCAATATAATTCAACACCTTGAAGGTAAGGTAACCATCCAATTTGCTAGGAGATCTTTTAATCAACCTACAAGAGCCTTAGAAATAAGGTCAATGTCCTCATCCTCTAAGAGATCAGTAGATTTACCTCCACCTCCTCCTAGATTATCTATACCAATTAATGTTCACCAAAGTGATCAAATTAATGTCCAAACTAATCCTCCACTTAGTGGAATAATGTATAGGTCAGGTATAACTATACTGATTTACTAATGCAATGAACTAGATTATGAAGAATCTTCAGCCTCAATGATAGGTGATCCAAAACTTAATGTTTTAGAGAAACTCTTTGAACCAAATAGGATTCTTTTAAATAAAGAGTTTAATTCATCAAAAAATGAAAAAAAAATTAAAAAATAGTATTTTAATACTTTTAAAAATGTTAGTAAACAAATAAAAGATGAATATTATAATTTTATGTATGAAAATGGTATTCAAATATATTTCTTCGAATGGCTTAAAGAATATTATTTGAAACCTAAACAAATCAATGTTTCAAATGGCAACTAAGTGATGGTTAGATTATAAAATCTAATCATCCACCACTCAGTAATATAAAATGTATAAAAACACTAAAATAAAACTTATGCCTTTCAAAAATACAAACGAAAGTGAAGGCACAAGAATTAAAAAAATAATTGATCAAAATAATTATACTAATCAACATTTACATACAATCGGTAAACAATTAGATAGAATGGAGAATGTAATAAATAATGAAGTAAATAAAACTTATGAAAGATCTTCAACAAATAAAAAGATACCTTTAATTAAATCTTTTGAAAAGCCAAAAAATCCAAGTAATGAATTTTTAGAGACCTTAGATGAAAACAAAAGAATGTTAAAAGATAAAATAGTAAAAGAAGAAAAAGAATTAAAATCAATTGATATATTAAAGTTAGATACTCCAATTAATTCATCAAAATTAAGGAGTATTATCATTAATGATACTCCTTCAGAAAAAATCAATGTATTCAATGAAACTAATAATGATTAAGTTACCAATGTTTCTTCGAAGAATAAAAATGATTCAGAAAATGATACAATCTCTCCTATTTCTTTAAAAGATTTAAAACTTAATGAACCTAATGAACAAATTAATAAAATTACTTAGAAAGAACCTCAAAAATTATATTATCAAAGAGTTTCGCCTCCTGATATAATTTTTGAAGAAAAAAATGATAACTATTAGAATAAGTACTTTGCAGGATCTACCTATGAATGGAATATAGATGGATACTTAGAGCAAAAAATACTTAATGTTCTTAATCAAATGATAATATTTTCAAACACTAATAAAACAATTCCAAATGTTATTGATTATCAAGTAACATTATTTTTAATTTTTAGTTTTACTGGACAATTAAAAGGTTAGTAAGATAACTATCTCACTAAGGAACAAAGAATTAATGTTTTAACATCTTATAAAATTGATGAAAATGGAATTAAAATACTTGATGAAATGATGAACCAATTTAAGACATGGTTAATACATTAATATTTTCAATAAATCAATATTTTATAGGAGATCCTTCACACATTAGAGACAAAACCATGGATCTCTTATCTAATATGAAACATAAGTCCTTATAAGAATTCCGTCAATATAAAGACGTCTTCTTTCAGAGAGTTCTTCTTAGAAATGACTGCAATTGGCCTTTCTAGAAAGAAAAATTCTTAACAAGATTACCTAAATTAATAAGACAACAAGTTAGGAATAAAATCCATGAAGAAAATAATGGTGAAATTCCTTATAATGAATTGTCATATGGAGAATTGGCTTCATATGTTTATAAAATTGGCACACCTATGTACCACAATAATACTTTAAAAACAACTAAAAAATGAGCAGTGCATGAGACATCAAGGATTAGGTGAATTCTACGCGCAATATGATCCCTCATTTATTCAAGAAAGGAAGGGAAAAATCTCTAAAAATTCACAATGCTCTCAATGTTCACATAAAAAACCTAGAAGGAATTTTACGAAAAAGTCTTTTAAAAAACTTGAAAGACTTGAAAATGAGAAAGAAAAAAAAGATAAAGAACATAAGAGAAAATCTTATAAACAATTAAGGTGTTATAAATATCGAAAAAGTGATCATACAGCAAACTTCTGTAAGATCAATAATAAACTTAATAAATTAAACCTCGATGATAAAACAATGGAAAACATTCTATAAATTTTTATAGAAAATGAACCCTCTTCGTCTGAAGAAAAAAATGATTATGGAATTCAAGTCAATGACATTGAATCAAAATCAAGTTCTTCTAAGAATGAAAAAGAATTAAATGTTTTAACTAATGAAGAAGGAGAAATTCTTCCCAAAATTAATCAATTGTCTAATGATAATGAAAATTTTGAATATTTAAAAAAATTTTCTAAGCCTACTCTTTCACTTACGTGTAATTTACCATATAAGCTTAATGAAATCCCTGAAAGAGATAAAAGACAACAGAAAAGATCTATTTCTATTAATGATCTTCATAATGAAATTAATGTTCAAAAACAAGAAATAAAAGAATTAAAATTCATATAATTAAAATTTGCAAAAGGATTTTCTTGAATTAAAACAAAAAATGGTTATTTAAGAATATTCCAAAAATAAGTCTAATAATGATGAAGCAAAACATCAAATAATGATAATGTACAAAAATTATCTGAAAATGATTCTGATTATCTTCTACAACTTGTAGAGATAACCACGAGAAAATAGATAATTAATGTCACAATAAGGATTAATAATGAATTCATTTTAAAAATAACTGCATTATTTAATACTGGTGTAGATTTGAACTGCATTGGGGAATGGTTAATTCCTACTAAATATTTTGAAAAAACAACCCAATCCTTTAGTTCCACATCTGATAATAAATTATGTATTAATTTTAAACTATCCAATGCTGAGATTGTAAAAGGAAAATTTTCTTATAAAACAACTTTTATTCTTGTTAAGAATTTAAAGCAAAATGTTATTTTAAGAACTCCTTTTATTAATCTTATCCAACCATTTTCTATTAATGATGAAGGAATTGAAATAAACTATTTGAAAAGGAAAATTATTTTCAATTTTGTTTCAAAACCACAAGTCAAATATTTAAATGTTTTAAGACAAAATTCAATCTCAAAATTAAACTGTTTAATTGAATGTAAAGAAAAACATTTAATATTTTTAAAAAGTGATCTTAAGTTTAAAAGACTTGAAACTTGACTTTCAAATAATAATTTGAAGAAAAGAATTTCTGACTTAGATTTAGAAATTAAAAATTCAATATGTTCAATGTTACCTAATGCTTTTTGGAATCGAAAATCACATATTGTTGATTTGCCTTATGAAAATTATTTTAATGAGAAAAATATTCCAACGAAAACTAGATCTTCACAAATGAACAATGAAGTTTTAAATCATTGTAAGAATAAAATTAATGATTTGCTCAATAAAAAATTAATTCGTAAAATAAGTCTCCATAGAGTTGTTCAGTTTCTTATGTCAATAAAAACGCTAAAATTGAGAGAGGTGTACCAAGGTTGATAATTTACTACAAACCTCTCAATAATACTCTTAAATGGATTAGGTATCCAATACTTAATGAGAAAGATTTACTTAACAGATTACACAATGCAAAATTATTTTCAATATTTGATATGAAATTTAGATTTTAGCAAATTCAAATTAATGAGAGTAATAGGTATAAAACTGCCTTTACTGTTCCATGTGATTAGTACAAATGGAAAGTCATGCCATTCAAATTGAAAAATGCTCCCTCCAAATTTTAGAGAATAATGAATAAAATTTTTAATGACTTTTCAAATTTTATTATTTGTTTATATAGATGCTGTTTTAATATTTTTATCTAATATAGATCAACATTTCAAATACATAAAAATTTTCTTTAATGTTGCTAGGAAAAATGGTTTAATAATTTTCCCCTCTAAGATTTCTTTATTCTAGACTAAGATTAGATTCTTAGGGTTTCACATCCATAATGGGAAAATAATTCTGATCCAAAGATCGATTGAATTTGCGCTTAAATTTTCTAATGAAATTAAAGATAAGAATCAACTTCAAAGATTCTTAGGTTGTTTGAATTATGTAGCTGATTTCTAATCTTAATATTCTTTATAAGCCCTTATATCAAAGATTAAAAAAGAATCTTCCTCAATAGACAATTGAACACACTAATGTAGTAACATTAATTAAAGAAAAAATTAAAGAAATCCCCTCTCTTCATAGAGCAAATCCATCTTTACAAAAAATTGTAGAAACAGATGCTTCTGATATAAGATTTGGTGGAATTCTAAAACAAAGACAAAACAATAAAGAATGTGTTGTCCAATTTATATCTAAGTGTTGGAATAATTGTCAAAAGAATTATTCTACAATCAAAAGAGAAATTTTAGCTATCGTTTTAACAATCTCTAAATTTCAAGGTGATTTGTTAAATAAAAAATTTCTTTTAAGAATTGATTATAAAGCAGCTAAAAATGTTTTGTTAAAAGATGTCCAAAATATTTCTTCAAAACTAATTTTTGCTAGATGGCAATCAATTTTATCTGTTTTTTATTTTAAAATTGAGCATGTCAATAGGTCTTTTAATTCTTTTTATGATTTCTTTACTCATGAATTTTTATAGGAAGATACCTCCCAAAGACAAAGGAAAAGGGAAGGAGCCCTTGAAAAAGGGTCGGAACAATGTTTGATCGTTGCTCAATACCACAAAACCATCAAATGTCCCATTAATGATCAAAGATGAATCATCATTCTCAACACCTTCCAAAAATAATCCAATCCCTTCTGAAATGTCCAATATTGCAATAACACCTGAATTTCTTAGAGTACTTATAATTGCTAAAGCACTTGTAATTGCTCTACAACAAAAAAATCTTCCTCCAATGATCCCAGGAATCCAACTAGTGGAAGAAGTAATTTCACTAAAATTGACCAATCAAAATATCCAAATCACAGAGGTAGCATCCTCTTCGGGAAAAGCTCCTCAAAAATCTAAATTTTTTATCAGAGGAATTTTCAAATATGTCTTTTCTATTGAAAATGATATGTTTGAAAAGGATCCTTATGAATATGCAAGAAAAACTTTTACTAAAGATTTTTTTTTTCATTCCTTATGATTTTGCCAAACCAATTCAATTTTATGAAAGAATCTTAAGTAAAACTGGATCAATTTCATTCAAATATTTTGAAAACAATAGAATAATTAGTTATTCAACTGCCAGAATTTATAAGGTCATAAACCTTAATAAATGGCGTAATCATCCAACAATACCTATTAAATTTCAAATGAATCCAATATCACCACAACCAAATTACCAAGCCACTTATAATTATTATGATTATAAGCAGACATAGTGGAATGATTTCTTTCAAATGAACCCCAAATGGTCACATACATAGCTACTCTTTTTTGAAAATTGGTCATAAAAAAATCTTATCTACTAGTTTGCACACCGATAGGATGAATTCAAAGCAACCAATGAGATAATCCATGATAGAGCTCGAAAGGGTTTTAATGCTTTCATCAATAAATACAATCCTTCAACTCATTTAAAATTTTTGAAAAAGGATATGCTATATTTATGCATATTAATGTTTCATGAGTAATGACATGGTTTTTTTATTATAAAAATGACAATGAAACAAATACCACTATCTTGATCCAAAAATATAAGGTTAAGTGATGGGACAGTTTCAAAATGTAGAACAAAATTGAAGAAGAATCAATCCTAACTTGGATAAAAAACTAAAATGAAGATGCCTCGATTGTTCCAATCAATGTTTCGATACCTTGCTTTCATGACAAAAGTTTCTTAATATTGTCAATGGCTTGTACTAGGTCTCCTAGACAAATGAAGCAGCTTCTAGAAAAAGTACTAGCAAATCTCAATGAATCAACTGAAGAATCTACATCAAATTCAATATCCAGCTTCGATCATAGTAATGACACTAATGAAGATGACTGTTATGAGATAAACTCGGAAGACCCTTAGGAAATAGAATTTTGAATGTATCTTAAATGTATTTTATATGTATTTTCCTACATTGTAAAATACTGTAGAATTACAAATGACATATGTATCACAGTGCACGATTATGTTAGCAATGATGTTGAAATCCATCTTTTTACCTTTTTGACTTTTCATTATTTGCTACAATGAATTGTCTACCACAATGATTACTTTTCACTGTTCATCTATAATGAATTATCGACCTCTTCCATTATAAATTGAGGCATCTTCCCTCATTTCATCTATCTAAATTTTTTCCATCCTAATTTTTCCATTCGAAAATTTTCCACCTTCTTTCCTCTCTATCCTCACTCTTTCTTCCATCTAAAGTTTTTCCTCCTCTCTCTCTCTCTCTCGAATCCCTTTCTCTCCATTCTTTCTCTCTTCTGATCTTCTTTACTTCTATACATTCCTCATCCCCTATTTTCTTCTTTAACTTTCCATCTCTTCTAACCTATCCATAATTGAGAAGCGATCATATGCTTCTATTCTAAAGTATAATACTTATCTTCAATATTCAATGTTCCTTAATTTTATATTTTCTTGTATAAGTAAATGATCTATATGTAATGCTCAAATGTTTATAAAGTTTTTCAAATATTAATAAAATAACCCTCTATTTTATTACCTTTCTTTCTTTTATATCTTATGGTGGGAGTCTCTATCTCAGATAGGTGTATCATCATAAGATTTTAATGTTTTGATACTTTATGTTTATGTTAATGCATAAACCTCATAATCGGCATGTTATACCGCCATGATGGTTTTCTTTTAATGTTTATGTTCTTTAATTTTTATATGTTTATGCATAAACCCCACTAGTCTTAGCTCAACCGCCTATGGTGGTTCTGTTTCTGTAATGTTGTTTAATATTTAATATTATAAAACCCCATTAGTTGCAAGTAAACTAAGTTGTAGTGGTTTCAATTAAATGTTTAATGTTCTTATTTATATTTAATTGATTAATGTTTAATGCTTGTTAATGTTCAAATATATCTCAAATAGTACATAATAATAATGGTAATGATTTAATAGAATATTTAGACAATGCTATAAAATTCTTAGAATATTTTTATCTATTCATTATGTGGGTATTTAATAATCCTCTTTGATTTATATTCAAATACATAATATGTTTTGAATACATTAATACTGCATCTTCCTGCTTCTATATCTATTGATATCTTTTATCTGCATCTCAATTTATCATTTAGGATAGATCTTCCTGGGTGCTTTATGGTTATATATATATATATATATATGGAAAAATGTAGTAGAAGGGTTCACATTTTGTAGTTTTTGTAAAAAAGGGGCTTATATTCTTGTACCATGCATTTAAAGGTCCATATTTATAAGTTAAACTCATTTCAAGACCTTTGCCCATCTACTAATAATTAACATTGTATGGATTGAGGCCTTGAAATAAGTACAATTAAACACAAACCCTTAAATATACGTTTTAAAAATCTAAGGCTTTTTTTGCAAAACTTCACAAATGCAAGCCTTCCTTTGCATTTTTCTAATATCTAATTATTTACTATTACACATAAAAAATAATTACTATTACTTGTTTATTTTTAATATTTATGGCAATATATAATTAGTGCATATGTAGATTTTTATTCCATGTGATTTTAATTTTTAATCTCATATCAAAAAGGTCAAATACTCACTAGAAACCGCCTCTTTAGCCATTGTTAGCCACCCTAAGTTTATCTACCCTCCAAAGCGTGGTGCTTTCCTTCAAGTGGTGGTTTTGTTTCACCCTTAAGTACTAATTTTATACATGAACCATTCAATACCTAAAATTACATCGTTTTTCCAAAAATTCTTCTAAAATTCCTTTTCGTTGTCTCCCATTCCCTCACCATTTTCCCTAAGTTTCCAAGTGACTAAACTTCTCAATCAAGGTCAATTTAGGTTTTCGTAGTAAGGGCTCGGATGAGTTGTCCAAATTTTTCTCCTTTATACATGTTAAATGGTTTAAATAGGTGTCCAAATTTTAGGTTCTTAGTCCACTAACATGCTTAATTCCATCTCTTGGTCTTGTCACGCCTTTTTAAAATTTTTCCCTAATGCCACATATTTTTCTATGATTTTTATTATTTTCTTTTATTAAATTAATGTATTTCTTCATATATTTGGGTATTTTGGATAATTACGATTATACATATTTACATAATAATTATATTCTATATATATACATATCTTCTACATATTATTTTATGTCATTTAATATTTTTATTACTTATATAGTTTATCTATAAAAGTTTGTTTATTATTTGTACCAATTTCATACATTTTTAATATTTATATAATTATGTAGCAAAATTCATTATTTTAGCTTTATATTTTTATTATTTTATATGTATATTACCTCCATATTGTTATATGTCATTATATATATATATATATATATTTTTTTTTTCTTATACCCATATAACTCATCTTTAAGATCCCTCTAATTATTAGGGCCTAATTCGCACAATTCTAACAATTATAACACATTAAAATCAACTAATATTAACTATTATTTTATTATGATTTAAAATCCACACTTACCAAATCTCTTTGACTTAATATTCCTAGTCTACATGTAAGATACTAGCTTGTCCCAAAGTCTTTGGCTATCTTTTGATCAAAGGCTTTACGCAAAACTTCATTTGACAAGCCCAATTAAATAATAAATAAGACTTTCTCATCAATCTTGACATCTTATCCTCATCTATTAAACTAGACGTTTTATCTTTCCCTAGCAATGCCTTATACAACTCATTTTGCCTCAAGATTGTACACGTCTTGACTTAGAACATGGCAAAACTCATGTTGCATTCATATTTCTCGGTATCGAATTTTGTTATTACCATTTTCAAAACCTAAAAAAAAAAAATATTAACGAGCTTCGATACCAATTTGTAGGGGATAACCAAGGTCAAGATCTTATTTAGGCACACTAATAATGGAAAACAAAAAAAATAGAGAAAGTAATAACACATAAAAATTTATGTGATTCAATAATTAGAATAATCAAAAGAAAATGGTATAAATATAAAAGAGAATATCACTCAAAATCCTTAACTCAATTGCATTCAATATCTTTCTAAGTTAAAGATTTTTTTTTTTTTTTTAATTTCATATGGGAAAATCTATCTGATTTTACTGGCTCTAGATTATTTATCTTCCTATACGGTCGGCTAACAGGTCAACAGCTTCTTAGTCCTTGTTAACATCCTCGGATATAGTTTATTATGACATCTTTGGCGCTATTATATGAAAACAGGTTCTAGATTATTTATCTGCATAACACGTGTGAAATGCAGCATCCACTGGGCTAATACTTCAATTAAAAAACCCATGCATATTTCCTACTTCTTCTATACTCGTATCCTTGTCAATGCCGGTTGTGTTTGGTCTCTTGACGTATCCTCTCGGGTGTGTTCAGATCCAAACCTGATTGGTTGATTTGACGTCATATACCTTTTGACTTATCTGGGGCATCAGAGTCATCTCGGATTTTCGTTAAAAAAAAAAAGAAAAGAAAAAAAGGAAAGAAAGAAAATTGTTTTTAAATAATATTGATACATCATAATATTGATTTCCAAATAAATTTTAGTTGCCGTAAAAATTGATGGATGTTGGTGGCAGTCGGCCAGTAGTATCAGGAGATGATATCAAGGGGTTCAAATATCTTGTTGCCGTGGGTTATTGATAGCAGATCATTGTCTCGATGATAATAATAATATTATATATAAATAATAATGAAGGGAATGGCGTATGCATATATAAAATAATATATATAAATTAGTATTTGAAATTTTTTCATGATTGACTTGCTAAATTTCATATTGAGTTGCTTGGCATTTAAGTTTATGTTTATATAGAAAATACAAGATTATCTTACCATCATATACAATTTATCTAGTGTTTAAGTTGTATGTCATTATATCACATAAATTTGATTTTTCTGGAAAAAGGCTAAAACTTATTCATACTTAGGATATAAATTAATGCTATGCTTCTTGAGAAATTGATTGGTGTTCTTAGGTGTTATATTATTCATGTCTCTTTGTTAGCGTCAAATTGATTGTACTTTAAGCTGTGGAGAAAATTGAGAAAAAATAGGATTTATAGATTATAAGATCGTGCATCGATAGTTCATGAATTTAAATAATTTTATTACTTTATTCATTATACATGAAATTTCTGTTGTGATATTATCTTAATTTACCTACTAATACAGAAGCCAAGGGCAAACCTGCTATCGGGAAAAATAAAAAGTTGGGAGGTTGAGGATTTAGTCTTGTGTGTATCTAATTACAAGGATCATAAATTCTATGTATACTGTCTTTATGTAATAGGTGTTTATGCTAATGCATGGGCTCTATATGCCCAACGCTTACCATGAAAAAGAAAAAAAAAAAAAAAGAAGAGTAAAAGAGAACTTAGAAGTCCATCTCGAATGCTTCGTGCAAGTAATTACTAGAGGAACTGTTGAAAGATGATGCAACGATATAGTATGGTTTTTTTGGTCATTCCATTTTGAAATACTAGTTATGAGTCATTTTTGTAAAGTTTTATAAATTAATAATCTGTTTACTTTCTAGAGTAAAATAGATAGGAAATAAAAAAGTTAATTATATCTTGAAATTACAGAATAGACTAGGCATTTCTATCTCGGTGTTTACTTCATGTAATTTTTTATTACATGAAATACTTATTCCATTCTTTACATCACCTCATTAATTACAATATTAAGTTAGAAATACAAGTAACAATACTAGTTTATCTCATTAATTGTAGTATTAATAAGGGTAAAATAGTTGCACCATTTGAATTTTTTATTCCATTAGTAAATAAAATAAAAAATTCAACATATTCTTCAATAGTATTTGGTTGCGTAATTTTTATGGCACTAAAGTAGACTAGACAAAAAGTTTTATCTCATATTTGGTTGGTAACTTTACTTAGTAATTAAACAAATAATTGGGTTGATAAACTAGATAAAAGTAGGAGTGGACACGATTTGGTTCAATACAATTCGCCTCTCCTCATCAAACCGAATTTAATGTAACAGTTCAGTTTTTTTTTTAAGTCAAACTTAACCATACAGTTCAGTTCATAAATTTTTTGAATCAAATTAAAACCGATTCAATTCGGTTCAATCCACGATTTGAATCGTTTGTATCAATTTTTCACCAAATATTTTTATCTTCAATAAATATGAAATTTCAAATGGAATTTACTCAACTTAATCTTAATAATTAACACAAAATTATGATAAAAAATAACAAAATATGAAAAATTTGATGAAATTTATGAAGATTAATAGAAGAAAATATAAAAAAGTGCAAAATAATTGCATAAATTTTTTTATTTAACTAAATTGTTCGATTCGATTCTAAACGGTACGATTTGATTCGAAGAAGCGAATCGAACTACAAACCGTTTATACATAACCATAAACCAAACGGTTCATAAAAAAATCAATTTTTCGGTTTGATTCGGTTTATGGTTCGACCCGCGAGTCATGGTTTTTTTACCTATCCTTAGATAAAAGACTTGAACTTTATCTAATTTATATTATAATACAAAAATAAAATTCACTAAACAAAGACAAAAATATTTTGCATTTTCAAAAATATTCCTCTAAATTCATGCTATTATATTATAGTATGTATTGCATTATTATAATATTGAATTAACTAATATTATTTTTATTAAATATTACAAAAAATTATTTATTTTATAATATCAATAATTAATTTTTAATAGCTAATAAATCTATGACCTTTTATTTAATATTATATATAATTTTTTTAATTATATAAATTCAATAATCTGTTCAAATCGTAATTCAAATAATATAAATATATAATTAAATATACATTAGATAATGTTGAGGGTATAAATGTCAAAATATAATAATAAGTCCAATACGTGTATATACCGAATAAGGGATAACACAAAATTTTGTGTTCAATATCATATAACCAAATATAATATAATAAGTTTATATTGTTCAATCCTTCTTGTATTTATTATGTCTAGTTTTATTTATACACTTCAGTTTAATCTTTATAACTAAACGTTACCTTAAAAAACAATTATTCTCAAAGGAGTAAGTACTAAAAAATCCATTGGAATTAAATTGCCTTATATATTTTTCAAGTAACAAAGTAATAAACGATTGTGAGAAAATAATTATTCTATTATCTTTAAGCAAACGGATCATAAGTTTTACATATATGCCTTGGTTGCTAATGGTATAATGTTGCTTATATGGTCGCATAACCACCGTCAAGTTTCCAAATAATTTCTGCTAGAATTTTATAGAAAAAACTTGAGATATCTCTATATATAATTTTACATTCATTACAACACGGCTCATTCGATGTATCTTTTGATTAGCTTTTGAACAACATGGTTTCGTGATTTCATCTTAACCTTTTATAAGACGTTTCATTTATTTATTTATTTATTTTCCCAATACTCGTAAGGCAATCATTGATTACAGTTGATCTATTTTGGCTTAGTTCGTAATCTATAAATAGCCTTTAGCTAACGGAGTTTTTCTAAAGGTAGCACCTTAAAATCTTGGCATATTATACAGAATTTTACAGTTATCAATTATTTTTTAAGAGGTGAGATGACCTCTATTGTTGGCTGATGATGGGAAATGGTTGTGTTTAATCGCAGCAAAAAGTGGAAATTTAAAAAATAAAAAAATTATTAAACATAGAGAAGAAAAATATTTTGTTTTATCTATTGTATACTTATTAACGTTATTAATTATATTGTGAATGACAAAGCTATCGAGTGTATCCTGCGGTTACCTCCTAATAATCTCCATCTATCTCTAAAAACACAAAGAAACAATAATATAATTTCTCAACAAATTAAAACTAGGTACCTACGTTTGTAAAATGAAAAGAATGGCTGAGGTCGAGATGGAAGTGGAACCATACATGCATGCAGTTGATTTAACATAATGATGGAATTTAATTTAATTTGGTATAATTCTTTTTTTGAATCAAGGTGACGACAAGTCTTTCTATATATATAATAAAATTTTTGCATTAATCTGTTGTGATCCTAATTCCTACCGGTAGTTTAAGTTGCAAAAATTGAAATTAAACTAATAAATTTGTGGGGGAAAAAGTATATATACAACGGTCATACAGCAGTACTAAATTATGTATGTGTGTGTATATATATATATATATATATATAAATACAAACATGGCTACATGTGATAAAGGTAGAGAGCTAACAGAATAGATAGATTGGTGAAATAAAAAACTACTAATGATTTAGCTTGAGTAATTGGGATCGGTTGAGAAGGCTGTAGGAATTCATCAACATCGTCTTGTTATCAACATCCGGCTTGCTGATCAGACGACATGCTCCCATGAACAAGTTCCAGGAAGCCATAGGAGACAAATACCCATTATTATTGTTGCTATTAGAAGATACATGTGCATATTGTTCAATAAGACTACCTTTCAAGCTTTTACCATTATTCCTGTCATCATCCTCCACCTCCATCTCTGCCAGTACTTTATAAAAGAGATCCACATCACAAGGAAGGGAGATTGGACCCTGGCGCCCCAGCCCATATTTTGATTCAGCTTCTTCCAGCAGAATCTGGAATAGCGGGTGGTTCGCCCGTTCTGCCTTCACTACGAACCGTTGTTTCTGGTTCTCCGGTCCTACGTAAACAGGGAAGCAACCCGCGGGGACTGGACTTACTTTTCTTCTGCTTATCATCTTCTTCTTCTGGTTACGTTGAGGGTGGGGGTGGGGGTGGCTCTGGTGTTGGGTTGGTTTTGTGAGGTGAGATTTCTCCTCTACGTCTCCCACCCACCTACACATTCTGAAGTTCAGTTTTTTCCTCAAAACCTCCATTAACAAAATATTCCTTGAAAAACTCCACTTTATTTATTTATTTATTTTTTCTCTTTGTAATTATTGTTGTTTAATTGTACATCTCGAAAATTAGAGCATAGTAATGAATAGATCAGCCATATGTATAGAATTCTTGTAGATGAAAATAACAAGTATATATGTAAAAAGAAAGATAGGAAATACACTATAAAATGGTATTTGATTTGAGGCAGCAGCAGTAGATGAAAATGAGAGAGAGAGAGAGAGAGAGGAGTGCTCGCAGGCACAAACACACAACTCGACAGTACAAACTACAACTCCTCCTTTTAATTTGTGTGTGTGTGTGGGGAAAAAGGGCAACGTTGGTTTATATATATATATATATAGAGAGAGAGAGAGAGAGAGAGAGAGAGAGAGAGAGAGGAGCAAATAATTCCAATGGGCCATTTGAAAACTTAAACGTCCGAATATTTCATATATTTTTTATATATCCTTGAAAGACGCTCGTGTCGTTTGAATTTCAAAGTTACACCTTACGGGTGACGTATTTGATCAAAATTAATAGATATCCTAATAATAATAATAATAAAATTAAAAGGCTATTTATATATATGTATTATCAACGTTTCCTATGATATATAGGTAGGAAAAAAGCATGTACATGCCGCCGTTTTCCTTCTACAACTAATTAAACTGCACAAGTAGGAGTTTTTTTTGTCGTCGTTGTCGTCGTCGTCGTCGTCTCTGTCCAGAGGCTTGGCCCCATTATATTCGGCCATCATGTGTCGTAGTGTGACTTTGACTTTGACTTAAATGCCGTCACCATGGAAATTTCTCTTTTATTCCACTTTCTATGAGCGGCGCTTTCTACTGTTGAGTCAAACCGTTCTCTCCTTTGTTTAATTTTCTCTTTTCCTTCTCTATACAATTTTCTTTTATTCTTTTTTTTTTATAAGATAAATATGATAAATAACAAACTGCAGAAAGAGAGACGGAGAGTAGCGGTCGATGAATCGCCAATGCATGAGCAAAAATAAAGTCTAAGTGCGCAATAACAAATAAGGTTAACTGTATAATCAAATTGAAAACATAAAGTAATTAATTACTGAATTAAATTATATACATTTAAATAAACAATCCATATTCGGTTTATCCTATACTTGATGACTAAAGAGTTCAATCGAGCCACCAAGCCAACCAAGTTAGGGTAACTACTCATTGAAATTTTATTTCATTTATATGGTAGTAAATAGATATATTTCAATTTATTTTTTACAGTACTAAACTTCCGCATTAAATAGAATAGATTTGTAGACACACCAACTCTTCATCAAGTATCCTTTTTATGAAAACACATGAGCAATAAAGTTTTACATTATATAGATAAACATTTACATTTAATCATATTTACTAAATTTTTATATCACCAACTCAAATATTCATCAAGTAGCTCTTCATGAGAATATATACAACATTATATTTTAAAATTTAATTATAAGCCTAAAATAGGTATGTTTCATGATTTGTGAGTTAATATCCAAGATTATGCATTAAAATTTTTTCATATAATTATATTCACTAATTTTTATTTTAATACATTGTACGCCATTTACTATAATAATTAAATAATACCCTAGAAATACTAGATTTCAATAGAGGTGAGCATGGTGGAAACTATCAAAACTTGAAACCAATTGAATCCTAAATGAGTTGGTAGATTACAAGATAGGTATTGAACATTACAAGATAAAAGATTCGACTCCAAATTTCCATAACTTATTGCCATAAGATAAGGTAAAAATACAACTCTAAACCACCCTAAAGATTTGTATTTATCATACTACACGTTTCAAGTTCCAAAGTGTCCCCATAATCTATCAATGTGTGCAAGGTATTATGATGCTAAATTGTACAATATAGCTAATATATGTATATATATAACTCGATATAAAAAAAATAAAGAAATTTCAACCATATTGGTATAACTTATAACCCATCATCTCTATCCCACTTTTGCGTGTTAAGGATTGAAGTGGTTCCGAGAGAGTTCAATGCGATGACGAATGCGTTGGCTAGTGTGGCACATGATAAAGGGACTTCCACTATTGATTATCCTTTTTCTCCTTTATGCTGTCTTAATTTGCTAAATAAGGACTTGCTATACATGTAAAAAAGAAAATGAAAAAGAAAAAGAAATGAAACCTTGGTATGTAATGATGATCATGTGAATTGCCTTCGGGGATAAGACTTAGGAGGAAGAAGCTCCAACTTTTGTCTAGATAGTAGCTGGAGGTAGTTAGTTTGTACATATTTTATCATTTAAAATGCATGATAATCCTCTTCCCCAAATGGAATTGGAAGTGATATGCTATATGATCTAATAATGGAACCATTGGTTAAATCATCATTGGTACATTTTCTTTACATGAAAAAAAAAAGTGTATTTATATCAAAGACGAAAATGGCAATAAAATGCCAAATTTAAAAGTTTTCCATCCTAATTATATACATTTCAATTTTATGGATAACTTACTAGCAAGTAAAGCATTGATCATACTAAGATCTTTTACACTTATGAATTAACACCAGGTACAACGTCTATGAATAGAAGGATAATAATGCAAAAGGTCCCCAAGAATTGTCCCATGCACATAAAAATAAATATATAAATGCCGAAGATTTTTTAGGAAGATTTATTATTTTCAAAAGTCAGTGAGCGAGGCGCCGGAAGAAGATGATTCAAAATAGGACTATAGTAGAGCTAAACCTCTGCTAACACATCATCAGTGGTGCTACAAGTCGGCCTCGACCTATGATCGAGCAAGTTGATAAAGGAGACTCGGATCCCTAACCACTAACTAATTGGCTCAAGAAAAATACACACAATATAACTACCACCCTTTAGGGGCAATAGCAACATAGGGAAATGGTAAAGTACGTAAATCGGCTCCCTATTCTAGTTACGTAAAATAGAGATCCGTCGAGAGAAAAAAGGATCTTGGATAGAAACTGAAACGAATACTTAGCAAGGCATAGATAATCATAGAGCATGGTATCCACTCAACTATATTATAAGGAATTTCAATTTTTGATGAGACTCAAGTATAGATAACCACACAAATAAGGGGTATTTAAATAATAAGTGTGGTGGCTTGCTGTAACTACAAATAGACACATAATCGAGCTCTTCGATTTCTCATTATTAGAATATCTCCTCTATATAAAACCTATTTATTTACTATTATTTTTTGTCTTCTTCATCCTTTGTTAATGCCTGTTTCGTCCTTAACGTTATTTTGTGTCTTTACACCAAATCGGTTGATGTATGTCATGCCTTTTATCTTCATTCGACCATTAGTTTTATATATATTTCTCCTGCTATCAATTTAGTCATACTTCGATATGTTTGGTTTTCGTATGAAAACGGTTTATAAGATTGATCCATAATATTCGAGATCATTGTGATAAGACGCAGACCCTACGGTTCAATCGGGCATAAGTCTATAATATGCAACAACCCGAAACTTTTATCTTTTAAGGTTTTTATGTATGGTTAGAACAAAAAAAAAAAAAAAAAAAAGGATATGATCAATTATTTATTAAAAATTAAAGTAGGGTATTGAATCTATTTTGGTAAACTCGCGAATAACATATATCAATAAGGATATGACGAGATTGACCAAGTCTTATGCATGGATCCATTCTATTGCCTTGCTATAATGCAAATGAAAACACTGCTCTAATCAATTAATAAGGATTAAAAGATTACAACTAATCCGCTTTCAAACCGTAATTATTGACTAATACCCTAGATTAATCTCTTCCAAAATCCTTTTAGTCAGAAATTAACAAGAACACCACAATAAGTACTAATTGCAAATTCAATTTAATTAACAAAAATAATTCTTTTGAACTCACTAAATTCAAAAACTAAGAATAATGTAAGCATATAAATATATTATAATAAAATAACAATAACGATTAGTAAATTTATTTCATCAATCTCCCATATAGAATAGTTTAACACATGCTTAAGATAAAGAAATACATACAAGAACTCAAAACAATCGACTTTAAAATAGAACTAGATAGATAAAGAAAGAAAAACAGGTAAGTTGAAAATAAGAACTTCTCTCTCTCCAATTCCCTCTACATTCTTCATGTTCGTTTATTGTTCCGCCCTCCTTTTATAATTATCAAGCTTAAAATAAAATATCTTAGCAGCGATTTTTTCATATTCATCTCCTGTGTAACTTTTTGACATAATTGCGGCTACAGAAATCAAATTCACGTGGGCATGACTTGTATATGTAATATCATTGCATGGATCGCTTTCGAGTAGCCACTGGCACACGTATCATTCAAATTCATGATGGGATATGGGCTCCCATTTTCCAACCTCATGAGATTTTTCATGGAGGAGGAAGGGTTGGATTATGTAGGAGAGGGTCCATGGAAAGCTCACCTGCCAAATGAGAATAGACCAATTGCAATATGGGGGATGTCATTGAAAAAAAAAAACAAACAAATATGAGGGATGTCCTCGAGGAAAAGGAAAAAAAAAATACAAAAATGCCACTCTTAGGAAAAATATTCCCAAGATTACGGCAATTAAAATCGTCTTTTGAAAAGATGATTTCAATTCATCTTAAATATTATCTTTCGGTTGAGCCCATATGCGATTTTGATTGAAAACATAATAAAAACCCGAACACATAATGTTTTATAGACAATTATTTTTTACATCAATCAATATAGCACAAATGGAATTCTACTCGGTTATATGTTAGTAAGATGTTTGCTTTTGTCTTCTTTACCTACTACATAAATACATACTTTGAATCAATAAAGAACATATTCATTCTGTATCCATATGAATCGATATTGCAATATGGATTAGTGCTATTAATTTGTGTCAATCCGAAATAATTGATTCTAACATAAACTTGCATCTCAAGATGCGCTTCTAAACATGTTAATAATCTGAAATTATAAAGATATGAAACCGTTATGAGAAATGTAATTATACCATCAAAATAGCTACATAGTGTTTTGAAAATAAGAAAAAAAATCGAAAGTGAAATATCCAAATCTAATAACGTTGACACCATCATCGTGCAAGTAGACAAACATCCTAAGGTTCTACATCGTCCTAAGGCTCAACCATCTAAGTTGCATCCAACTAGATGATCTATCCCCTATCCTAACTGTAAGCACCCAAAACGATACATGCATAAAGACCGAAAAAGGGTACATTTATGTGACTCCCTTACCCATGACATATTGAAGATCTTTAATTGGCCTCCTCAACGGTGCGGGGGAGGGGGGGTATTGGCATGACAACTAGAGGTCTCTCTCATGAAATGAGAATGGCACATATGATCCCTGAAGCTCTCCCTAATGAATGGCTTACGATACTCAAATCCACTTATAGCCTTTTTCCCAATCAACTCATCTGATAGACCATAATGTAGATTCAAACTTCTTCACTATGAAGTCATGATGGTTCATAACATAATACAACCTCACAACTGTCTATAGATATTTCTTATTTTCGAACCATATGCCAACCTTCAATTCGTTGCTGAAGCTCCATTCACCATCACTTATACTATCCTCAGATGTCACCAATCAATCCTTAATACTTGTAGTATAGAAAGGCACAAATTTTGACATCCCGACTACATCCATACATGTAGCTAACTCATGCCTCTAATCATTCCATCCGCGTAACTCTTGCGCTTCTTTCACTTCCTCCAACTAGCATTCACTCAGACTAACGTCGGCATTATAATCTATACATCAAAATCTTCATCAATGTCCTCGCATGCCAATTCATTCTCCACACCAGTATCTCTATTGGACTCGTTGGTTATCAATACATTAAATTCACTAGACATGCAACTACTGCTAGGTACATGACTTAATAGGACCACTCAGGATTCAAACACCCCGGTTTCAACTTGTAGTCCAACATCCTCATTATGCCCTCCAACAATATACTCAGCTGCGAGAAGGGCTATCGATGATGGATTTACTTCATGAATTTCAATATACATCTCTACTGAACCACTAACTTCATCATGTCCTATTGAGAAAGTCATCAACTGTTAGATATCATAATCATCACTGATGGGGATGGCACAGAACATGTCTTTAGTCTTGCCAATAAAAGGGCATTTGCTAATCAGCTCAATCCGGTGAGTTATTATGTCAACTCAAAGCCAATTACATATCAATCCAACTAACTAGTCATACATAGCCCTAAATGGAACTCCAACTATTGTTCTCAAGCACCTATCATACCGCATCTCATCCTCTCCTTCCATAATATTTCCATCGACATAACAAACCAATCTCATATTATCTATTGTATACCTGTTTACCATGTCAACTTCTTAAACTTCAACATCCTCATATAAAAATACTACCTTATAGTAGTAGTCACACTTTACTTGAGTTTATGAACACATTACCTAATTTGATTTCACCATCACAATCCCTTAACAACACTACAATCAGTAATTACTCCAACTGAAACAAATAAAGAATTTACACAGCCTTGCAAGCCAATCCATTCTCTACACCCCTCAACAATAATTATTTGTATACGTATTACCTAATACACATATGTACATACAATACAGTAACAAAGAAAAAATTTATGCATAGAAAAACTACATACATGTACATATAAACTGTACTAAATAATGAACACAACGTTTTAGGAAAAAAAATTAAATAAAATAAAAACACAATATCATACAAAAAAAATAGTATGTATATATAATTAACTAACGAACACAAATTTATACAAAAAATAACTAAGCTCATAGAGAACAGAGAATAGAAAACTATTCAATTTATGTATATTTTATATAACATACAAATGTTCTAACATGTCCAAAAATTACCAATAGACAACAATTACCATCACGCATCAAGTAAAAACACTGTTTCTTCGAAAAAAATGTACTTAAAATAGATCAAAATAAGAAAAAATGATACCTTTTCTTACATTGATGTCTAGAGAAAGAAAGTGATGATAACGCACCAATTATCTCCCCATTTTGAAAAACTTCCCACAATAGAGATCCATACTATTATTCCAATTCTATGATTGATTCGCAAAAAAAGAGATCTAAATGACAGATTTAGTTGAGAGAGTTTGGAGATCGTTTAAGAGAGAGAGTATGAGGAAATATAAAACTAACATATAGAATGGAGGGAAGACGAAGGACGAAGATGAATATGATAGGGATCGGGGACCAATCACGCACTTCCAAACTTGTGGGCTTACTCAAGTAGCCCATCAAGCTATCCGAGGTGGATTGAGTACCGAGGAGCAATGCATACCGTAATCTGACCTGTTAAGTTACTTTGCTCTCCACATCATCCAGGAAGTTATCGAGGTGATCAGTTGACATGTCGAGCTGATCCCTCTGCCATTAACCAGTCCAAGCATCGAATTTGGATACAACCTTCACTAGTGTCGAAGCTTAGTTGACAATTGCTAGGATGCAATCACCTAAGGCTGACTCGAAAATGAGTCGCCCTTAAACCAACCCTTATCCATTCCCAACTATTCAAGCTGTTAAACTGCCAAAGCTAACCTAACCTAATTGGGACTCCGCTCTTGTTCGGCCATCAATATCGTTAGGACACAGAATGAGCAAATTAGGCATGTACTGGTTTTTTTTTTTTTTCCTAACATCCGTACTGTCTGTTCTGCCAACAAATATTCTCTTTTAACGATTACATTGATATCTCTGTAAATTATTCCCTTTTCCCTTAACAAGTAAGAATCCTTTTCTATAATTTCCTACAACCTAGGATTTACCCTAATTAGGTACTATAAATACTTGTATATTATAATGGCCACAACAACATAGATAAAATACACTAAACTTTCAAGCATACCTTCTTAAGCTAAGTATTTTTCTACTTACTCTTGAGTTACTCTTGTTTAACCCATTGAGCGTAGACTAATGGCAAGTAACATCCGACTATACTTATGCGTCATATTAAGTATAACCTGAGCTCGTGTAAAGCATTGATGCGTTATATCCATCGTCGCTACAAAAGAATCCTTACTTAACCTTCGACTATTATTTATCCTTTAAACCATCTTGCAGCCTAAACCCATCCCTTTGGTTTATGTGATACAGGTCGACATGTGTTCACTCACGTTGTATCTCATACTATCTTGGTATCAAAGCCTGGCTACATTCGAAGTCGAAGTTCTGTTATTTTGTTCTTTGAGTGGTTTGTTACTGTTTTTGGGTATTAGAAGTTCTGTTGTTAACATCAGAGTCTGGGTAATAAAAAGGTGTTGAGGGAAAATTCGGTACTTTGTTTTCCGCTGTTTCTCCTACATAAAACAGAGTGTGGTTGTTTGTTTGTTTGTTGTATAGTTGTCTTGGTATTGGAAGTATTAGTTATTGATCTACTGTTGTTATTCATAGAAAGAACTTTAAGTAGCATTTTTAAACATCAATTTTGTGGGGTAATCAACAATGTTAAATTTTAGTATTCAAGAAACTCTAAAAAACCAAGAAAATGGTGCTCAAAATAGTCAAAGGCAACGAAGAAGCTTTACACCTTAATCAGTGGGTAACCAATTAGATAGGCTCATCGACTTAGTGCTAATTTAGGACTGTTATCCAAGAAAATAGACAACGAGCTAAAAATAGCCCAACTAGAGGACGTGAGCAATAAGAATAAGGCAATGGTCAGTTTGGCCAAGTAATACCCCAAGTAGACCACCTGGGGCTAAAGGTATGGGTAAGGATGCTAAGTATAGACTAGCACTCGAAGAAATCGAAGAAGAGGAAGGAGATGATGAAGCAAAGGACTACTATGAGCTAGAAGAAAGGAATGCATAAGCCTTAAGAGTTGAAGTGTTAAGGATGCAAATCCTAAGCTTTTCTGGAAGTAGTGATGCTAAGGACTACCTGGATTTGGTGAATAAGATTGAAAAGTAATTTGAATGCCACGAGATACCCGATAATGCAAAGGTTAGACTTGCTGTGCTGGAGTTCACCGATTATGCTCCTTATGATGGAAGAACTTGAAAGCCACCCAAAGAAGAAAAGGAGAATAAGAGATTAGAAGTTGGGATGAAATGAAAAGGATTATGAGAAGAAGATTTGTATCGGGCTATTATTTGTAAGATGCCTTCAAAAGAGTACAGGAGTTGAAGCAAGGAGGATCAATTGTTGAAGCTTATGCTAAGGAATTCCAGATATTAATGATCCAATGCAAAGTTAGTAAGCTAGAAGACCAAACTGTATCTTGATTCATTGGTAGACTAAAGTACAAGATCATAGATATCCTAGAAACCATGGATATTAGGTCACTTGACGATGCAATCCAAGCCACCCAAAGGATAGAAAGGCACCAAACAGGAAGGTTTCGACTACCCATCAACTAACCTGGCAGTAGCCAATTTGTTTTGAGCAAACCTATGCAAATGAAACCAAGTAAGGTTGCTGAGATCCAACCTGCTTAAACTAGCTAAGCAAAGGAGAAGGAAGTTTGAGAAAAGCCAAAGTTCGAGTAAGAAGACAAGTGAGACCAAGTTTTTCAAATACCAAAGGTTCAGACATATAGTCACTCAGTGTTCGAACAGAAGAACTATAGTAATCCAAGGTAAGGTTCCAACAAATGAAGTAGATAGTACTAATGAGGAAGTAAAGGAACAGGAAAAGGATAGACGAACCAAGCTATCAAGGAAGTAGTTATCTACAGTAAGGAAGGCAACTTTATGTCGGCCACTCTAGTATTGAGAAAGACAATAAGTGTCAATCTTATGCCCAAAGACGAACAGAGGGAAAATCTCTTCCATAGTAGATGTAAGGTGAATGAGTCATTGTATGCCTTGATCATTGACATCAAGAGCTATACCAATGCAGCTTCTGCATTTATGGTTCAACAATTGAAATTTTCAATCATGCTAAACCCAAAACCTTATAGGCTACATTGGCTCGGTGATAAAGGAGCCCTATAATTGAATAAATAGTTGTCCATGCCAATCTGCATTGACAATTATCAAGATAAAGTACTTTATGATGTGTTGCCCGTGAGTATGTCCCATATTTTACATAGACGACTATGGATGTTTGACCAAATAGTTATATATGATAGATGGAGGAATACATGTTCCCTTGAGCATAAAGGCGGGAGGGTGAAATTGAATCTTATGATTGCCAAGTAGGTAAAGGTCATGCAAGCCCAACTGAGCTGAACCCCAAAGAAAGAGGCTTTGGTAATAACTCGAGCTAAGTTGAAAAGAGGGATGGAGTTCAAAGGACTGACCAATCTACTGGTTCAAAGAATATAAGAAATGAGTTTCGAAGAGAGGGAGTAACTTGCCGAAGTGAAAACATTATTAGAAGAGTTCGCCAATCTGTTCCTAGATGAACCACCAGAGGGTCTGCCTCCCATCTGAGGTGTCAAACACATAATTGACTAACAGCCAAGAGCTACACTACCAAATAAGCCTGCCTACAAGCTAAATCTTGAACGGGTCACCAAACTATAGAAGCAAGTAGATGAGCTAATGAAGAAAGGGTATATACACGAATCTCTTAGCCCCTGTACCGTACTAACCATATTAGTACCAAAGAAAGATAAGTCTTAGAGAATGTGTGTAGACAGCTGAGCAGTCAACTGAATCTCCGTCAAGTATAGGTATCCCATATTAAGGCTTAATGACATGCTAGATAAGTTAAGCGGGGTAAGAGTGTTCTCCAAAATTAACCTCAAATCAAGATACCATCATATCTAAATGTGCAAAGGAGATGAGTAGAAAGCCGCCTTCAAGACACGACATAGATTATATAAATGGCTTATGATGCCATTTGGGCTATCAGATGCCCCAAGCACATTTATGCGCTTGATGAATCATGTGCTCCGAGAACTAATAGGTAAGTTTGTCATAGTTTATTTTGATGACATCTTGGTGTATAGCCCAAACCTGGAGACTCACTAAAAGCATTTATAAGTCCCACAACCAGTCACTGAAGATTTTGATCGAGCGAAAGATCCGATCGAGCCTAAATTATAAGTAAAGTTAGAAATATTAGTAAAAATGATCCCGTAAGTTTGAATTTAAGAAAATAAGCAATAAAATAAAAGACTATAAAAATTCTAAATTTTAAATATATAACTCATTATTTATTGAAAATGCGTAAAATGCATTCCAATAATTAACGAATCGCTAGAGATAAATTATATGTATACTAAAAATCATAAAATAACCTAAATAATATTTAGGAATATTTAATTGTACTATATATAAATTTACATGTAGGTATAAATACGCGTAATTACTTAAAATACGCGAAATGTACTAAAATAATACTAAATACTTAAAGAAAATTCATAATTAATTAAGGAAAAATAATGAAGGATCCAGAATTGGGTCATGGTAACTAGAGAAAATAAGAAAAAATTTGGCCAATTAAATTAAGACAACACAAAAGCCAAAAATTAAGGAATAAGGCAATTGTCTTGTCCAATTTAATACACAATAAATTCCCTAAAGCTCTATAAATAGTAAGAAAAATCACAGAGCTCATTTGAGCAGTTTGAAAAGTGAGAAAAATAGAGAGAGGCGAAAACTGAGAGAAAAATTCGAGTTAGAAAAAAATTAGGAAAAACTGTACAATTAGGACCTTTAAAGGGAACCCACACCAAACGAACAGCTAGGAGTGAATGGCCACCACCACCACACGGTGGTGGTAGCGCCCAGACTAGCCAATAAGGCCACGGCAGCCGGCGGTGGCCGGAGCCATCCAGATTGGTGAGTCCGATTTCCAACCCAATTCTTGTATAATTTTGTAAAAATAGTAAATATTATTAGAAAATTATGAATTTTGTTATTCTTAGATATTTTTGTATGTAGATTGTAGGAAAAATATTATTTTGATGAAAATATATCTCGTAATATATAGTCCTTAAGAAATCATGCAAAACCGAGCATATTTTGGTTTAGAAATAAATGATCTTAGGAGTATAGTTTCGAGCCCAAAATTTTTGTGTAGATTACTTAGATAATATAGAATAGTGCTATGAAGCCTGTTTTCAAAAATTAATTTTCAAAATTTTTATAGAATTTTTTGCCTTAAAATGAGGCATAAAATGGGTAAATTAGAGTTAATAAAATAATTAAATGGTTAATTACTGATTTAGTAAATAAGTACATGTTTTAAGATGTTGAAATCTGATGGAGTATGATACTTATAGCATTTAGGGTGTTAGATGTAATTAATAGGTTAATTATGTAGTAAATAAGTAATAAGGAAAAATAGTTAATTTTGTAAATTAGGGTAATTAGTAGTAAAATCTGATTTAGGATGAATCTAAACATTTTGAAATGATAATTGATGTTTAGAGATGATAATTAGAGTGATAGAAATATTAGAAGTGTATTATATACATAATAGGTAATAATACATAATATGTAATTATTGGAAATATAATAAACAAAAAATATTAGAATAAAAATTGATATTATATTAACAATAAAAATATACAATAAATCTGATAGGAAATTTGAATTTATGTAATTATATAAAAAATGTAAAAATTTCTCACATCAGGAGTGAATTCGGTATACTAATACGGATTTAAGTGTACCGGATGAAATAAAATACTAAGTAAGGGTAATGGTAATATTTAGGAGATCGGGAAGTAATGTGATTAATTTCACATTATGGGTTGAAATAAATCTCTAGGGTTGGAGTATAAAACATTACTTAAAAATCGAAATAAAACCTAATTTAGAAATCGATACGAAAACCGAATCCGAACCTAACCCTAAACCTAGAATATTGTAAAAGACTTAAAACCTAGATAATTTGGTATATTAAACCCTACATAAAACATAACAATAAGCATTATAGGATAAAACAAACCTATAATAGTTATATAAAAAACTGAAACCACGTTTGTGTTATAGGGATGATCAGCGATAGCTTGAACAAGTCAAACCTCGAGTGAGTGAACGAGGAGTCGAGGTAAGTTGGGATTAATATGATGCTGTATTTTGGAGGCTTAAGATTATGCTTGGTTGTGCTTGTTAGATAGTTGAATGTATGCATGTGCTTGATTATGGGTGATGCTATGATTCTGTTTGTTGTTCTGGCATATATTGTATGATTTGTATGAAATGAATGATCACCCTAAACTGGACTTAAT
Organism: Lumnitzera littorea; assembly: GCA_024138015.1. Classification (NCBI taxonomy): domain Eukaryota; kingdom Viridiplantae; phylum Streptophyta; class Magnoliopsida; order Myrtales; family Combretaceae; genus Lumnitzera; species Lumnitzera littorea. The sequence continues at coordinate 118,193,277 of JAMXBB010000004.1, read as the reverse complement.
CAAATATATGACCAGTAATCATAATCGGACATGCATGGCAACCCATTAGGGGAACTTAGACTCTTCGGCCAAATACCAACCCTTTCGAAAGGGATAGCGTAGGATTGCATAATGGTCCCTTCTTCATCCTCAGTCGAATTAAGTGACAGGAGAGGAGGTTGCGGCGAAGGTGAAGTCAATGGTTCAGAGGTAGTCACGGGAGGAGCGAAGTCTCCATTACACAAGCCTGGGTTTGGTCGTGAGCTGTTGCATTAATGAGAACTCCTCAACCCGGATTAGAGCGGGCGTAATTTCTCTAATCTCACGACGGGTCGGACAACGTCATGCGATGGCATTTGCTTGCACATGCACTGCACCTAATAAGTTGATTGAAAACCTTGTTGTGTTTATGGTATAGTTTTAAGTCCTCCATCCTAACTTACTGAGCTGTAGTTGCTCACATCCCTATAGACATCGTGCAGGTACTGGCTAAGAAGCGACAACAATTACTCCGAAGCTAGCAACTGCTGGATCCTGGGGAGTGAGGAAAAACATTGAAGAATAAATATATATTTTTAAGGTTTAAGCTTTTACTTTAGAATTTTTCATTTCTGAATAATGTAATAACTCGAAAATATATTACGGAGAAATATTGTAAACTTTAATTGTAATAACTGAATTATAGTGTATATATAGAGATTTCCTCACTTTCTTAGTTAAATAATCTATTTCAATTACAAACTATTTACTTCAAAGCGGGTTAGTCGTGAACGCCTTGTGTAGATCAGGTCTAAAATAGCGGTTGTAAGGCCAACTTGTATCTTAGGATGGTTTATACGGCGGGACTGTTACGACTCTGCCACTTTAGGGCGTAACAGCATCTTCGAAGAGTCTTTGCAAAACTCTAAGTAGAACAACTCTACGCCAATCTGAAGAAGTGTAACTTTTGCCGATCCAAAGTGATATTCTTAAGATTCATTGTAAATAATGGTGGCATACGAGTTGACGGAGAGAAGATCAAAACAATCACCAAATAGCCAGTACTGACCACTTCGACCGATGTGAGAAGTTTTCAAGGTCTGGCATCCTTCTATCATAGATTATAAAGAATTTCAGTATGATCGTAGCCCTACTCACCAAACTCTTAAAGAAGAATGTTGAATTCAAATGGGGAGAGAAGGAACAGAAGAGTTTTGAGGAAGTGAATGAGAGGCTAACAATAGCCCCTATCTTAACTCTGTCGAGCTTTGACAAAGTATTTAAAGTAGAGTGTAATGCGTCTAAACTAGCCATAAGTGGCATGTTGGTGCAAGAAGACCAACCTATTGCTTGCTTTAGTAAGAAACTTTGAGGAGCTACACTCAATTATTTTGTCTATGACAAGGAGTTTTACTCATTAATCCAAACCCTAACGATATAGCAACATTATTTGCTACATATTGTAAGCCCTAAAACCAAGCGAAGCAACCGTAGGATTGAACTTAGAATCTAAGATTTAGGGTGATTAGTTAAAGGATCCGATCAAACCCAAATTATAAACTATTTAGAGAAATACTAGTAAAAATGACCCCGTAAACTTAAATTTAAGAAAATAAGTAGTAAAATAGGAGACTATAAAATTTTCAAATTTTAAGCATAATAAGTACTAATTACCGAAAAGGCGAAAAGTGTAATCTAATAACTAAAAAATTACTAGAAATAGATTATATGTATACTAAAAATTTTAGAATGACCAAAATAATAATTAGGAATGTTCACGTATACCCAACATGTATTTACATGTAGATAAAAATACGTGTAATTACCTAAATTGGCCAAAAACTAAGCAAATAATTAAAGAAAATTATAAAATAATTATAGAAAAATCAGAAGATGATAAGCTAAATCAAGATCAAGTCATGGCAAGTCTAGATCAGAAAAAGAAAAATCAACCAATAAAATTTGGACAACCTAAAAGCCAAAAATCAAGGAATTTGGGCAAAGTCTTGTCAAATTAATGCATATTAATTACTACAATTGTCTATAAATAAGGGAAAAATTTCCAGAAGTCATTTGGTCAGTTTAGCATCTGAGAAAAATAGGAATACTGAAAAAATCAAAAGAAAATCCAGAAAAGAAAAAAAGAAAAGAAAACTATGCAGATTAGGCAAGTGAACCAAATCCACCACTCACCACCACTTGAGACCGAACCACCACCACCACCCTACACTAGAACCACCGCCTGGGCTGGCCGGCAACCTTGGACCAGGTTTGGACGGCCAGAAAGCTTCGAAACGGTTAGTCTCTCATTCACCCCGATTTTTGAATAATTTTGTAAAATTAGTTATTTTGCCCAGAAAATTATGAAACTTGTTATTCTGAGGTTTTATTGTATGTAGATTTAGGGAAAAATATTTATTTAGTTTAATTATGTCTGAAAATATAGGGTCCTTAACAAATTGTTCAAAACCGAACATAATTAAACCGAAAAATAAATAGGCTTAGGAGTGTAGTTTAGAGCTCAAATTTTTTCTGTAGGATTCTCATATGATGTAGAACAGTGCTACAAAGCCATTTTTTTTAAATTAATTTTCAAAATTTTTAAGTTAATTTTTAGTCCTAAAATGATGGAAAAATTGGGTGATTTAGGGTTAATTAGGTGATTAGAATGTTAATTACTGATTTAGATATTAATTATATGTTTAGGGATGTTAATCTCTGAAGTAGAACCCTAATCCTAGCCTTTGGAGTATTAAGTATGATTAATTAGGGAAATTAGGTAAGTAATGTAAGAAATTAATAATATGTGAAATTGTAAATTAATAAATCTAAAAATTAAAGTTATTTAGGTAATATTATAATAGAAATCAGAAAAATAATAAATCTGAAATAACATTTAATTTTAAGTAAATATCTCAAAATGTAAGAATTTCACACATTGGGAATAAAATTCGTTACCTCAATTAGGGTTAGCGTGTACCGAATAATTTAGAATACCAAATTACGACTCAATAGGATATTTGAATACCCGAGCGTAATGTGATTAATGTCACACTAGGATTCGAGCTTATTTAAGACTTAAGAATTAAAACTAGAATATAGTTTAGGATTCGAACCCCAAAATAGAGTACAACGAATTATTAGTACGTTATAGGTATATATATGGAAAATGAGTTACATTATGAATTAGAATAAGAATCCATAAAATATAAGTACTAAAAAGAACTATTTGTATTATAGGACACCTAGAGACAAATCAGCTCGCGACTAAGGGATCGAGCGATCGAGCGATCGAGCGATTTCAAGTAAGTTGGGTTATTACTTATTGTAATAGAGTACTAGTTTTGTAGTACTCAGAGACTTAGGCATGTATATGATTGTGAATGTAAGTAGTTTACGCATGTGATTGATGTATCTGAATTTGTGCTGAAATTTGTATTGTGAGTGATTTTGTGACTGATTGAATTAGTATGAAATTGTTTGAGCACCCTAAACGGAATTTAATCTTAGTCGACCCTAATGCCCAAAAATATCATGCATTGCAACCCGTTAGGGGAACATAGGATTCTCCAACCAAATACCGACCTTTTCGAAAGGGATAGCGCAGGATTGCAAAATGGTCCATTCTTCATCCTCAGTCGAACTAAGTGACAGGAGAGGAGGTCGCGGCGGGGGTGAAGTTAATGGTTCGAAGGTAGTCACGGGAGGAGCAAGGTCTCCATTGCACAAGCCTGGGTTTAGTTGTGAGCTACTGCATAACATGGAACTCCTCAACCCAGATTGGAGCGGGTGGAATTTCTCTGATTTCACAACGGATCGGACTACGTTGTCGATAACACTTGATTGTTGCATTGCATGAAAATAATTGTTTGATAACCCTATTTGTGCTTGTATGCATTCATGAGTCTCCAATTCAACTTACTGAGCTGTAGTTGCTCATACCCTTATAGATCCTTTTATAGGTTCTAATTTGTGATCACTTCAAGTACTATGCTGCCCTACAATTACCTAGAGGTTAGTCCTTTTGAAGCCAGGGGTGTGAGGATCAAGTTACTTAGTATAATGTGTAACTAGACTGACCTTGTAGTTAAAGGTTAAAGACTGATAGTTATTCTGTAAATTAGTAAACTGTGGTGATTATGTAAAACTTTCTGGGAAGCTCTGCGGACTTACTTATAATTATTTATGTTTATTAGAAATTGTAATATTTATCATAATTGTAGTATAATTGTTAATCGAACTGTTTATTTCAAAGCGAGGAGTCGTCGACGCCTTATGTAGATTATGTCTATGGTAGGCACTGTGAGGCCAGTTACTAATATAGAATGGTTTACAGGGCGGGATTGTTGCGACTCTGCGACTTCAGGACATAACACCTATGGAGTTTGTGATCTACACCAATCATGAATCCTTAAGACATTTGAAGAGCCAACCTAAGTTATCATAAAGGTAAGCTAAGTAGATCGAGTTCATGGATGGATTTTCTTATGTTGTGAAATATAAGAATAGAAAAAGCAACATAGTGACCAATGCCCTATCAAGACGATATTCCATCCTGACTAAACTACGAACCAGGCTGCTTGGTTTCTCCATAATAAAGAATTTGTATGCTAAGGATCCACACTTTGGCCCTATATATATTAAGTGTGAAGAAGGATGAACACTGGATGACTATCATAACGAAGACGGATACTTGTTTAGGAAAAGAAGGCTATATATCCTGACTTATTTCATGAGAGAATTACTAATGCGCAAAGCGCATGGAGGAGGATTGATAGGACATTTTGGCCAGTGTCGAACCCATGAGGTGCTATCCTTAAGATTCTTTTGGTCAAGAATGATGAGAGATGTTTGATCCATGTTGGAAAGACGTGTAACCTATCGAAAAGTAAAGAGCTAAGCTAAGTAAGGACATTATCTACCCTTACCAATCCCGACCAAGCCATGGTCTAAGTTGATATGAACCTCATGTTAGGGCCATCGAAGGCGTCTCAAGAGAAGGACTCCATCATGGTGGTTATGAATCAATTTAGCAAGATGACACATTTCATACCGTATTCTAAAACTAACAATGCTTTGACTATCTCTTTTCTTTTCTTGTAGGAAATAATCAAGCTTCGCAGAATGCCCAAGATGATTGTTTCTGACCGAGACCCTAAGTTCATAAGCCACTTTTAGAGGACACTATGGAGACAAATGGGAACCAAGCTAACGAACCCTACAAATTGCTTGAAAGGATCAATCCAAATGCCTACAAGATTAAGTTACTTGAGAGATACAGAGTCTCAAACTCCTTCAACATTGCTAATCTTCACCCGTACACTCCCGAGGATAAACAACTTTGAGCCAAGCCAAATTTGATCCCAAATCTTAAATAGCCCAAAAGGGATGATAGGGATCACAGACCGATCGTGCGCTCTTCGTGGGCTTGCTCAAGTGGCCCGCCAAGCTATTCGAGGTATATTGAGTATCGAGAAGTAGTGCGTACCACAGTCCAACCTACCAAGTTACGTCGCTCTCCACATCATCTAAGAAGCTGTCGAGATGATCAACTAACATTCCAAGCCAATCCCTCTGCTACTTACCAATCTAAGCATTGAATTAGGATATAGCCCTCACCACCGCTGAAGCCAAGCTGACAATTGTCAAGATCCGATCACTTGAGGCCGACTCGAAAATGAGTCAACCCTGAACCAATCCCTATTCAGTCCTAATTGTCCAAGTTGTCCAACTGCCAAAGCCGACATAACATGATCAGGACTCTGCCCCTACTTAACCAGCAATATCGTTAGGACCATAGAATGAGCAAATTAAGTGTACGTTGTTGTTTTTTTTTTTTACATATGTACTATTCTTTCTACCAACGGATATTTTTTTTTACACAATTGCATTGATAATCCTGTAAATTATTCCCTTTTTGCCTTAACGAATAGAAATCCTTTTTCGTAATTTCCTATAACCTAGGATTTATGCTAATTGAGTAATATAAATACTTGTATATTGTAAAAGCCATAACATGATGGAGAGAATACACTAAACTTTCAAGCATATCCTCTTAAGCTAAGTGTTTTTTTCCTTATTCTTAAACTGCTCTTATCTAGCCCATTAAGCGTGGCCTAATGGTAAGTGATTTTCACTCATACTTATACATCATATCAAGTGTGACCTGAGCTTATGTGACACATTGGTACATCATATCCATCATTAGTATACGAGAACTCTTGCTCAATCTTCAACTATCATTGATCCTTCAAACCATCTTGTAGCCCAAACCCATCCCTTTGGTACGTGTGATATAGCTCAACGTGTGTTCACCCATGTCGTGCCTCGTACCATGAATATATCTAAGGGTTGATTTCATCTTTGCTTGAAATCCCTTTTCAAGAGATGATTTCAATTACTGTAATTCTGAGAATATTTTACCAAGAGCGGTATCTGTGTATATTTATTTTTTTTGTTTTTTTGTTCCTTTTCCCAATGTCATGGTATGATCTCCGTTACAAATAAATGTTCCGGCTTGTAGACTTTTCCCTTTCAGGTGCAATGGAAAAATAAAACAAAAAGGCTCCCACATGTTGATCTTGCTGAGGACTTGAAATTTCGATTTAAATCCTTGAAGCTTCAAAATGTTCTTGACATTGACGATTAAAAATGGAAAATGAATTCCATTTTGTATTTGAACTGATGAGCATTGGAGGAAAAAAAAAAAACTGATGAGCTTGATTCGGACTTTCTCGTGTATTTTTATATTTGTAATGGTAGCACGTATTTTTTATCAAAAATATATATAAAAAAGAAACCTAATCGAGCGCTTTAATGCTTGGTGTACATAAAAGTTTGTTAGTATTTGGTTATTCATGGCATTTACCATTGCCAACTTAATTTTTGAGCCCTTTTTCCTACTGAGGTTAGACATGTATATTATTTAAAGCAATACCACTTATTTGTCTCCAACCATTTTATTATATAATTTTAATATTTGTGCTAGTACTCCACAATCCAATTTTCCTAAATTTTTGGTAATCGTGAGCCTCTTTCTTCCACATTTATGATGTCAATTATAACTGGTTCTTTTCTCTCTATAACCCCATTGATTTGCTCCCTCTCACGTATGAGGAGTTATTTTCACAACTTCTTTGTCTTTGGTAGCTTCAGAATTCTCCCTTTGTTTTCAATTTATAAGCTTCTATCTACAAATATAAAACATGAATTTCGTACTAAATAGAAATAGAAATTTATGCTACACAATTATTTTGGTGAAATTGGTAGTGATAAAATTACCTTGTTTCCGTCAATTTGTCAACTTTCTCATTTTTTCGTTTGCCTTCTTTATTTCCTTTTTAATGCTTTTGAACTATTACTTATTTACCTTTTGTTTTTGTAATCATGTTATTTCAACTAAACGCTTATTTTTCTACATAATCTAATGCATAGAGTGTACCAAAGAGAAATGTATGCTACACAATAATTGTTGGTGAAATTGGTAATGATATAACTACCAGCTTTCATCAATTTGTCTACTTTCCCATTTTTCTCTTTAACGTTTTTAAATAATTACTTATTTTCTTTTTTATTTGTGATCAAGTTGTTTTTAACTAAATACTTATGTTTCTACAAAATCTAATGCATAGAGATGCATAGCTTTAGGAAAATGACGATTTGACATAGATCAATGCTACTTGATATAATTCCTAAATAAGTAATTACTAGCAAAATTCTTTGTTATGCTACTTAACAAATGTAGATTTTGCAGAATTTATAATGAAGTGTTAGTTACACTTAGTAAGCAAAGACAATGGTAGTAAGGTGTGGTTGGAAAAAAAATTTGAAAGGTTTATTTGATATTTTCCTCTATAAGTATTCTGTTTGAGCCTCAGTTTTTTTATATTGGGTGACTAGCCTTAATTGTGCTAAAGATTTGGATTGGGGTGCTTCAACTTTTTAGTTGGCCAAAGTTTTTGTTGCCATGATGCGGTTTAATATCGAATAAATTTTGAAATACTTATGATTTTATCTTACTTTTCTTTACTTTCAACTTTCTTTACATGTTTTTTTTTTTTTCTTTTGCGGCAATAAAATCACCTCATCCCAAGACAAATTTAAACAAAATTGCGAGAGATCAATTAGCAAAGCAAAATATGTATATCTGAGGAAGTGGGTGCAAAAGAGTAAATTGATTGATGAATAATGATCTTAATTTGCATATTTTGAAAAATATACGTCGTATGTAATGTGTGGAGAGAAGTTCAAACGTAATAGTGTTAGAATAATTTCTTAATTTCTTCTATCAAATTTATAGTCCTTGAAGTTACTTTTTCTTAGTTAAACTTTACTTTCCAAACATGGCAAAAGAAACTTTTATATATGAATCATAGTTATTTCTCAATAAACCATGAATCATGGATGTTATTTACAATGAATGGCATCATTTTACTACTGCAACAATGGCGTTACCTTTGAGGACAATGACATTTCTTGGATAATCAAAGGTATACTGAAGCTGAAATTGTCATATTGACAATAAAATATAGTTTATGAAACAAACCATTTTATGAAACACACCTAAAATGAATTAAAAAAAAAAAAAACCCATCTTTAGTTGCACAAAAGCTCCACCAAGTATTATAAGTGATTATAATGCATAAACCTCAAGAAATATTAAATTGCTAAGGCATTTGCTACTTTTACGAGTATACGTTATTATTATTAATTGATTTGTATGATTAGTTCATCTATCTTGAAGATTTCAATTGTTTAAATATTAGTATAATAGCTATCATTATATTTTCCGTGGCATCTTTAAATTCATATACGGAATCTAAATGACATGATGGTCATGTAATTATAGTTTAGATTATGACCCAATCATGCATTGCTTTACTTAATACTAGATCCCTTAATTAATATCTCTTTCATTATTTTTATACATAAAACAATGACTTCTTTGATAAAATAAGATAAATGTAATTAGCAAATTTTTACATATTTAACTTAATTAAAACACTCGATTGATACTAATTTTCTATTCTATTTTACGTAAGCTTCTTAAGAATTCTCATTTTGTATATTAATTAAATGGATTAATTGATTTTTATCGGCAACTTAGTAGTTAATGATAGATAAAGGTAAAGCTGTATAATTTAAATTGATGATAACTAAAGTATCAATTACTTTTTCGTATCACTTTATTTAATTTTTTCATACGCAACGCTGGTACGCAGGTACTAATCTTTTTATAATTTAAAAATGTGGTGAAAAGATTTCTAGCTTTGATGGAAAGAAAAAAAAAAAACAGCTCACGAATTAATTTAGTACTGACCAATGTGTGATTCTTATATGTTATAATTTTAGTTTAACATATATATATTTGCCTAATTGTTGCTTAGTTTGTTATATGGATCCGCATCGGGTCTTTGAATAATATGTCTCTATTCCATGCCTTTTTTTTACTTAAAACTTTAATGACCACATAAAGCACACCTTGTGACAGAATATCGAATTACTTTAACTGGTACGCAAGGTGATGTTATAACCAAAATAATATTGCTCTCTCCTAAAAGTTAAGAAAATTAATTGTCTATTTCTTTTGTGCATTCGTGGACTTCACAAGGTTTATTTTATGATGTGGAATTTGCATTTTGAAATATCTAAATTTTGGAAGAGTTACATATCCTAGCTTATTACAAGACAGTCATGGCTTTTAGATGATCATATTCCCTAAGCTTTCTTATACTCGGACTCGAATTCGGACATGATGGTGTAACTCATCGAAGGTTGCCCTGTCTCGTCTCTTCATTCCATGTAGTATGTTATAGGGGCATTCGCTTTTCTTATTTTGGTTTGAGTTGTACCGTGATAACTTTCTAACTCTAAAACATTAAGTTTTATTAGAAAGACATTTTTCCCCAAGTCCTTTCTTAGCTGAGATTTCCTTCGTCTTGACGTTGAAATAATAATAATAATAATAATAATAAATCTTTTAATTTTTTATTTAATAATTTCCCTAAGAATATCATTTCTTGCTTTGAATCTAATATTTTGGGGGCTTCTTTTTATTTGTTTTTAATCCTACGACCTTTTAAATTAAATTTTGTTAAAATGATATTTTATGAGATCAACGTATTAAAAGGCTAAAGAACACGGAAAATAAGGTATCTTGGGTGAATTATCTTGATATTTCGAAATGGAATATACGTACAGGCACAGAGAGAGAGAGAGAGAGAGAGAGAGAGAGAGAGAGAGATTAAATACATAATGTGCCCAAAACTCAAAAGGAAACTTTAAATAATAACCGATATTATAACATACTATTAGCAATGTAGTTAATAAAAAGCAGCGCATAAGACACTGAATAGCAGCTTCCATATGCCAATAATAATTATGATGAGGATGGATGGATGGATGGATGGGGAGGTTGTGGTAGTAATTGCATAGAGAGTAGAGAGGCGGAGGCTGCAGGAAGTAGTTAATAAGTAATTTAAGGACTAAAGAGGAGGTGGATTATTAACTACTATAACAGCAATTTCATCTTCGGTCTCCTTGGGCTTTATCATCACGTTTGTGTTACTGATGGTGTTAGGTTGGCCAGCAGCTCCAGCAGCAGCAGCACCTAGAGGAATTGGACACACCATCAGCTTCACCACGTCCACCCCAACCATCTCCACATCTTCTCTCTCACCCTTCTTCTTCAATTGCTGCTGCTGCTTATTTCCCGCGTCCTCATCCTTCCCAATCCCACTTCCTTTCTTGTTTTTATATATCCCATAAAGCACCATTTGAAGCACTCCGAATGCAAAACCCAATAGGTTCGGCACCTGCCATCCATTGCATTAATAAATAAATAAGACAAAAATTATATAATCAAATACTAATTTTTAAAAAAAGAACAAAAAGCAAATTGGGTTTTATTTCGGCTTACAGCGATGTAGTAATCCTTCTTGAGGAAGCCATAAAAGAACCACACAACAGCACCCACTGTAAGGAAGAGTGAGAGTTCGAAGGGCATATACTCAACGCTCTTCGTTTCTATAACTTTCCTCTGAAAAAGATTCGATTTTGCGTCAGCTACTCTTTTTAAACAGAAATACATATATATATATAAAGTTATATGCACCCTCCAGTCTGGTCTGGATGGATGGATGGATAAATATTAAGTAAAAACAAGGGAACACTGACCACAATGCAGAGAGGAGCAGCAAATACACAGAGAGAGAAGGCCATGCAAATCCATCCCACAACCGCTTGGCGACGTGGTCCTTGTGCTTGGAACATTGTTAGCGATATCACTAGCCCATATCCCAATACATTCATCAGCAACACCAACTTTACTGTCAGGATCTGCCAAATTTATTCATATATATATATATATTACTGAACATGGTAGTCAACACTATATTTCTAATATAAACACCTGCTATATTGATTAAATTTTGTTAAAGAGATCTTGCAAATGAAAATTATTAGGACTTAATAATAAATCGATAAAGCCAGACGTATGTACCCTGGCCTGTTTTGGAGCGTAGCACAGGTAGGCAATTATATAGAGAGACTCGATGATGCAGCCAATCGCATTGATGGTGATGAGGAGGGGATCCATTTTAATCATTCCGTAGTAAATTATAAGGCTTGCACTCAGTAGCGCCACTATATATGGGATTGACTGAAATCCATCCGTCGATTTCCTCTTGTATATTTGGTAGAATGTCGGCCTGCACCCATTTAATTGTCATACCTATATATATATATATATATATATATATTCATGTATCCTATCCTTTTAGTTTGTTACTAATAATGAAGGCAACACACATTATTAAAATTAGAAGAAAACAAGAAGACAATTATTTGATGAATAAGCGGACTTACAGTGGAGCTAGAAACGTTATGAAGGAAACCAGGTTGCCTATAAACACAAAACAAAAAAAAGTATGAGAAAAATATAGGGAATTTTGACATCCCAAGGTGTTTAGCATATTAATGATGTAACATTTCCTAATGTCTTGAATCACAATATGTGCTGTGTGAAAAAAAAAAAACATAGTAATCAAGTCTGCATTAACTATTATGCTTTCCAACTCCACTTTTACGTACCATGCAATACTAATAATACACATGCACATGCCCTAGCTAGCTACAGCGTTATATATATATATATATATATATATATGTGTGTGTGTGTGTGTGTGTATGTATATATATAAAAAGTACAAGTATTAAGGAGAATCACTCCACGGACTAAAATGGATTGGCATTATAGTGGGAGCCATCTTTGATATAACCTTCTCTTAATGATATGTGTAATAATTATGAAGTTGCATTATATATATATATATATATATATATGTATTTTAGACATAACTAGTAATTAATATAGGAGGGAGTGAAAGTAATATATATGTACCCAGAAGGCCAAAAGCAAAAGATAAAGTTAGTTGGATGGCCATATCTCTCAGACTTTGAATGTTAATGTGTAGTATTAATTAGTATGTAGGAACCTCCTCAACACACCCTACTCTCTTTCACTGTTACTGATGAACTCCTTCTCCCTGTCTCACTATATCATGATGTTAAATCTGATATTATCTCAGTGTACATGAAAGCATTGCAATGGGGTGTTGATGTTTATATACTAATATGACGATCCTTTAGTCGGTGGATAAAAATTACCTAACCTTACTGGAAGCCAACTAGGCAAAGCACATTCACAATCGCAAAAATTTAAATGAACAACGAAAACAAAAAAAAAAACACAAAAAGTGTAAAAATTACAACGTACACTTGCGTTGCATATGATAGAGTAGTTTGGAAAAAAAGGATGATTCCCAGGATTCTTCCTTTACAGTTGTTTTTTTTTTAGTTGCGGAGAAATAACTTCTTCTTCTTTTTAATTTCAAGAAAAAAAAAAAAAAAGAATAAGAATAGAAGAAGCTAGAGTAGAGAGAGTGCAAGGAACGCTTTATGTCAGTAATGCTCCAATTGGAATGATTTAACCTAAGAAGGCTAAATTATGAAAGGCAATATATCATCCTTATTAGGTTGCCTTTCATCTGTGACCTGTGGGTGCTCCTAGAGCTAATAATGCAACTTAAAAAAGGACCCCGTTACTCAGACGCAAAATGCAACGAGGCCCCACATATGATCCCTTTCTGATGTGTCGCCCACCCATATCTCATCTGGTCTTAAGGTTTACAACTCATTTCCCATGCTCATGCATCCCCCCTTTTTCGTTCTCTCCTCAGCTCATCAAAAAAATCAATTATTACTAATGGAAAACATTACTCCATACAGCAACATTCTTCCTTTTCCGCTTTTGAGTTTATACAAACATCATCAGTCAAATGCACAAAATTGTAAAGGAATCTATGGCGTGAGGTGAACTACTCCCTTTTTCACCATATTCCATACCATAATGTATAGAGTTTTAGCTGTAGCTTGTGTGTGTAGTGTGATTATTATTAGGTTCTACGATGCTCAACTAAAATGTGTTTTACGCTTTTAAGACCCTAATGTTATTACAGCCACATATGTCATCGAGGTTAGGTAATAGTCCTTTTTTTTAAGTTCCACATTTATTAAAATCATTATCAAAGAATGTGCTCCTGCTTATTAATTAAAAATAATTATAAAACTTCGCTGCATTCCCTTAATTATATGGAGCACTCGACTTCTACTTATTCGATCATCATTTCACCCAAACACGTTCTCTTTGAAGCAGGTTTCTACATGTCAATAATGGGGTTTTCAACAGAAATGGGCTAATGCGAACTAAGTAACACGTTGATTACATTTGTTTTGTCATCAAATGCCACAAGGAGGATTCCCAAAACATGCCTTGAGCACTTCTATACAAGTTACACATAAGGGAGATTCTATAATCATGTCCTCCATTTTAACAAGATTGATCATACTTTTTATCCCACCATTTATTTTCATTTTCTTTAAATCTAAACCATTAAATTCATAATTTATTTAATGATTCAGATTTAAAATATTACAAATTAAGAGTAGAATAAATAGCAAGACCTATCCCAAAAAAATAAGGATGGCATTATAAAAAAATCTCATAAAATAAAACAAGTGTCAAAAACTTGTTTTTACTAGAACAAAATCTATGGATGATCCATTAATGATAAGCAACGCAGGATACACGACGCCAAAAGACATGATTCATAGGTGTGGTAAAATTTAACAAGTACCTAAAGATTGTTATTCATGGAAAAATCACAGTTATTCGAGTAGTTACCATATAAAGGATCACTTTAGTAAAATCAAGTGTTAAATCCCAAGCTGAGGATTCTTAATCTATTAACACATATAGAAATGTACTTGGCCATAATTTGGCAATTTATTAATTTCCAAGAATCTTGAGTTTCCTCATAGTTTTGTGGTTAGCTAAACATTTTATAACGCCTTCTTAATTAAGACTTGCCCCAAAACCATATTAAGACCTTTATCCATTATTTATGGAATCAGATAATATGTTTTTAGTAATCGGTTAGTCAAGGCAGGCAGCCCACCAGCCATTGCGTAGTAGTGGATAATAATATTTATGTTGGAGTTGCACATAAATTTAAATGCGTCATATAACGGGAAGTGGTGATGGCTTGGATAATGGAAGGGACTGGGATGATTAGTCAAAGTCCTAATGGGCGCCGCAATTAGACAAAGAGAACATATAATTAAAAAAAAAAAAAAAAAAAGTGTAGAACCGGAGTTGCATAAACCAGACAGGACTGGTCAATTCAACCGTGGTAACCAAGAACCAATAACACGTGAATTCACACATAAGAATGCTTGCAAGTTGCAACCAACCGTCATAATTATTCTAGCATAATGGCCTAACTATTAATTTTCAATTTTATTATTACCTACCAACCATAACTCTATAAGAGAGCAGGCCCGCTGAACCAAACAAGACCCAACCCAGCTCGTTTAATTTGGAGTTTTTTTAAAATAAATAAAAAGGTCGATAGAAAGTATCGAAGACTAATAACATTTTATATATTGTCAAAATATTCAATAAAGCCAAAATCAATTATATTTATAATCAATCTTTATCACTATATATCCAATGGAACTTGATAATTTTATCATTTACAATAAGTAACACAGATAATGTTTTAATATATTAATTGATCCAATTCAGTCCTCATCCAACACGTGATCCCGGACTCTAGCCTTCTTCCAATTAAAGCTAATCCGATTCCGATTCTAATTCTAACAATACCGATTCATGATATGCCACTCCAATCTTGGTCCCTCGCAAATGATTCACTTGACTAAGCTTTGAGCAGCAGTGGATCGCACTCTTTAAGTAGCCGATGTTCTGCACCAAGATCATGATGCCTGATTGAATCACTTAGTAGTAGGAGCCAGGCAAACACATCATAATCTACAAGCCACAGCTCTCATCTTTAGGAGCTCCAAACTGGATGTTGACTGTCATTCTTGCTACCACTACCAGAACAGCAGGGGCTTGCAAAATGCTCTGAGGATTTACGAGCTTTATTGTCTACAGCCCACTAATTAATTTCACTACAAATGGTGATATCAGTAAGCCAGATAGCATTGTCAGAATTTGAATGAAGGAATATGACAATATAAATAGTTTGAAACGATATTCAAAGAGTGCAACTGATGTCAGGGTTGGCTCAGTTTTGTTGGTTAAAACAAATCTGAACTGCAAGCCTCATCTCAAAGCAAATCGTGAATTGACCAGTTACAGAAACAAGAAATCTCAGCTCATCACATGGTTCGGTTTAGTTGAGTTTTCTACCTGAGATTAGTTTTGACAAGTTTTCCCACTCCGAGGTATACCGTGAGTTCAACTCTACATAGGAACCACCAGACCTAGCTTTGTAGAAACCGATTCAGGCCAATCAATCTAATCTGGCCTCTAATCCCAGATTTCTTTTACAGTACAATTTTTCCATGCTGTACACTACACTTGCACCTCCTTTTCATATTTAGAATGCAAAAGATGAAGATGGGAATGAACCTTGGAAAAGAGTGCAACATAAACACCGCAATTCATTTGAATTCCGAATAAGTATGTTGAATAAGCTGATGGCAGAACTTTGATCCATTCACCCAAGAGCTGCTAATCATCGTGACCTTTTGATCTATACGTAGCACTATATTACATTTTCGGTGAAAGAAAACATGCAAACCGCCACTGGATGAAGAGTGTTTTTTTACTAGCTTGATCATAATTACTCGCAACAGCTTAAGTAGAAAAGTCAACACATTATTTTGTGACCAAATTCATAACATAATGTCCCTGCCACGGACCTGCTATTAAACATTCATGTCAGATTTTAAGAACACAAAAAATCATCGCAAAGATGAAGCCGAAGTTCAGAATCGGTTATAAGAATCAATAATGAGGTTGTTAACAATTCTAAAGACGTATAACATGGGACAATGACACACCCAAACATGCCGATCAAGTCTAACATAAAAAAATTCAAATACATAATCAAAAACCTGTTTAAAGGCTCTCACTTGGGAGGCATTGGGGAAGAAGACATGAAAGAGAGACTGGGTATTACTATTACTATTGCAGTTACTATTGCATAGACTGAAAGCGCTTCATGATAATAATGCTCATATCCATGTAACGCTGAGCACAATTGGAAAGGCAAGTAGACTCGCTGGAGCTGAACTTGCTCCCTGGAGTTCCCGTGATGCACTTGTCCCAGCACGCACTCGTAAGCTTTGCAACCATCTCATTCACCATTGCCCTCTCCTTTTCTTGCTGCCAATTATCAATTTAACATTTTTTTTTTTTAACAAATAAATCCATAAATAATCAATCAATTGCAGTGTGTGCCGATCACAGATTCAGGACAAAAAGGCATAATATTATCCGAATACGGTCACATCTCGTTGGAATTATACTGACAACTCAGAATGCACCCCACAAAAATACACAAATATTAATAATTAATAATTAATAATTCTATAAAATCTAGAATCTGCTAATAGTTGACCCACCGAAGGGCAGAACACCTAACTCGATTCCACATAATCAAGAACAATTAACGGAGCCTAACCAATCACCAATGGGCAATTAGACATAGATGAAAAGTAAAAGGATGGATAGATAGACATACCGAGATAAGACGTTGGAGCTCAGCGGAGTTAAGGGCGGAAGAGTCCATGGCAGTTAGCGATCGGCAACAAAAGGTTCGATATTTTTTCTTCTTCGACTAAAACCCTATCCCTACCCCAGCTGCTAGGGTTTATCTCTTCCTACCTTCACTTCGTTTATACAGTAACTTGGGTTGTTTAGCCCAAATCCATTTAAGCCCACCGTTTGCCTTACCCAATCAACATCCAAGCCCAAATCAGTGTTTCCACCCAGCCCTTGGAACTTTAATCATGTGCAATTAATTATCTATGCTTGCATATTTATTTAAATAAACCTCTGAATTCCTTTTATTTAAATTGTAGCAAATTGAAAATTTTACTCACAATATCTCTAATTATGCTTCAACTTTATCAAATAGGAGTCTCTAAATAATTTAATAGGTACTTTATCAAAGCTTAACTATTAAAAAAATAAGTAAATAAATAAAAGCTCAATACAGATTATTTCGAAGCAGTTATACGGAAAATTTTTCAATATACTTGTCATTCCAAAAGTTTATAAGCTTATTCGAATAAATATGAAAGTTGACAGGTTTAGTTGCACACAACACAACCAAATTTCAAAGGCTTGACTCTACGATGGCATGTATTTTGTCTAGGTAATAATACCCTGTAACGTACTATGCAGTTTTTGCGTTTTAATTTTTTTATATTTGATTTTCTTGCTTAGTTTATTTAGGCGATTAATTAATTTTTCAAAATTTTATTTTTAATTTTTAAGAAGAGGGCTTAATATTAAGATAAATACATACTCGTATGGAAATTATATAATTAAAAAATGCAGCATCACATGTAGTTTTTTATTCTTAAAAAAAAAAAAAAAGATCACCTTATTATTGGAAAATAAAGACATGTATCATCATAACTCTTATCATCTTAGGCTTTTAGCACGTTCTAAGGCCCTCGATTTTGTTTTTTAAATCCAATATAACTACTTTTCCCATTAAAAAAAAAAAAAAATAGAGAGTTCTCCTATGTTATGGAGTTGTAAAACCTCTATACATACACGTTCATATATTTAAAATCCGTAATTATTGATTATCCATGTATATAACATGAAAAGCTAAATACAACCACGTGAGATGGACACGTAACAATTTATAGTGTAAATATAAAATTAAGCATAAAATAATAGCTCTAGTATTAATAAGGTGTGACACGTGTGCAAATATATATGTGTATGTATATAATGTGTGTTGTGTGTTTGTAATAAATACTATGAATCAATGATACAAATTTTTATTCCATATTCGATAATATATGATATTTTGCAATAATTATATATATTATACATTATATAATGCACAAGAAGAATCTTAGATACGCCATGTTTATAGAAAATTATTTATACATCAAACTAAGGCTAAAAAGAAGAAAATTATCATCTAAAACATTATGATATGCTACAAGTGTTAATTCTATTTCTATTCTATTTAAGTACATTCATAAACTATCTAAATATAGCTTATATAATGCATAAGCATACGCCTACGAGACTTTAAGGACAATGTATAAGTACTTAATACTTGGCTAACTTAATTGTTTTTGGACAAGAAGTACATCATTTGCGATGTCAATGCAATACTTGAAATAGCACATACCCAAGGCAATTAAATATATATATACACATTATTTTAAGTGTGAGCTCTTGAAATCCCATTTAAGATAACTGAAGCTAGATTTAAGATCTTTAAGAAAAAGTTATTCAATTGAACCCAAACTTTACGATTAAAGTAAAAAAGTAGTTAAAGTAACCTAATGAAGTTAGATTTTAAAAATAATGATCCAATATCCCAATTTTATCCATAAAAATATGATTACTCAATATATTACAAAAATGATTGAAACTCTTAAAACTGAACTTGAAATACAATGAGGACTTAGAGATAAATTAATTAAACTATAAAATAAAATAATATAGTGTAATATACTACATGAGTATACTCAGTATATATAATAAATATACTTATAAATTAACTCGAAATTACATAATTATATATAATATGTGTTGAATTCATAAAAATAAGTATATAATATATCTCAAAAATAAAAGATATATTAGAAACATAATTATATAAATACAAATACATATTATACATGATATATACGTATTTATAAAAATGAGACACCTCCTACTTGCTTATATTAGTTAATTAATTAAAAAAAAAACTTTTAAGGCCTAAGAAAATTTAACCGACTCAAACACTATCTACATGTGACTCCTAACATTTAGTTGAACATTTTACAAGCTTAGGATCTTTAAAGAAAAATCAAACACATTTTTATAGAAAATAGAAAAAAATTAATAAAAACAGGGAAGCTATTCGGTTAAGTTGGAATCCGACCCAATTGAGCATTTGTTGTTGAACCCAACCGACCACCGTTAGTCAACCCGGTGCCCTGGACATTTGACACCACCTCCTCCATCACCAACTATCAGAGCTTCGACGAATAGGTAGGTTAAATTCCTACCATGTTCTTCATTTATTTTTAAAAAAATAGTAAATTCACCAAAAAAATTATGAAAAAAATTGTAGTTATGTTATTTTTTATATGCTTTCATGTGATATTTTTATTTTTGTAAAATTTAGAATATTTTAAGTACTTACTTAAGAAAATCACTGTTCATTCAAATTTTGACTTTCAAAATAAATACATCAAATGACGTAGTTTTTAGCTCAAAATTGTTGTATAAGATATATGTGATATATATTTGGATGCTATCTTGCCAAATTTTTAATTTAAGCATCTTTATTATTTAATGTAATTTTGAGCCCTAAAAATAGCTAAAATTAGGATGAAAACGTGAAATAAGTGGATTTTTATAAAATTAATTTATGAAAATGACATGTGTTGACATATGATGATTTATAATGATATTAGGATATATTGAAAATAATTTTATGTAAAAAAGACAATATTTGAGTAATTAAAAGCAATTTAGGGGTAAAATTGTAGATTCGAGTATATATGCAATAAACCAATAGCATTAAACCAAGTGATAACTGAATTTCCCATATTTTTGGAAGTCTATAAAAATTTTCGAAGAATTATTTAGCAATTGAAGATTTTTATTACGAATTTACACAATAAAATAACTCCAATTACAAACCAGGACTCATTTTTAGTAATAATAGGCTAAAATTTGATAAATAATAAAATAAAAACTACTTATATTCATGCTAGTTAGATTTCATAAAAAGTGAAATTTTAATATATTTAATAATAATTTTACAGCCAAGATATGTTATATACATATTAGAGTTAAATAATACCTATATTATTGAGTTTATATTGGTAAATTACATAAAATATAGTTTAGTTACATAAAATAGGTTTAATATGATAATATTCATTATAGGCGCATATAGGTATATCAAAAACTTAAACTATCCTATAGAAGTCATCTCTTGAAATAGAATATGCAATACGTATCGTTAAGTATGTATAAACCCAATAATGCTACTTTAACTAAAATCGGACAATCCTAAATAATATAACTTATATCTCCATAATATTACGAGAATTTATGTATTACGATGATCCTATCATAATTGAAACGTGATTTAATTGAATAAAAGTACGTTTTGATACTATCAAAACGATATATTATGCGTAAAAATATAACTACATATATTATTAATATTTAATAACTTAACTTAACTTATATAACAAAACTATATTTTATTATATGAGGAAAATAATATTATATATATAACCGTTTAATGAAAATTAAATTTAGGTTTTATATATATAAGGTTTTTCAATAATCAGACCGTTCAAGACATGAGTTTACTACAGTGAGCGTCTGGACAGGCAACTAAGGATCTTAGCTTTATCGCTTATTAAGATACCGTATTAAAGTATCTGGAAGTTTAAGAATAATTTGGTTGTAGTTTTAAATTAGCTATTTGTGCGCATGGCATTTGTATAGTTAATATATAGATTGTGATAAGAGTTAAACTCATTGGCGTATTATTCTGCATAATTGCATTGTTTCTATATTGTGTGAACTTGGCTTATCACCTTTAAATGAAACTAATAGTGATTTAACTACTAACGTAACTAGGCATCAATAACAACCATTAAGAGAACGATTAGGAGTATCAAGCCAAATATTGACTTCATTTGATGAGGATAGCTAAAATAGTTCTTTTTATATCATTAGTTGAACTAAGTGACAAGCAAGAAAGTCACAATAAGGGTGGCAACCATGGTTCAAAGGTGATCATAGGAGAAGGATATTCTCCATTGAACAAGTCTAGATTTGGTCTGATTTGAGTCGCAATAAAACTCCTCAATCTGGATTGGAGCAAAAGTAATTTCTCTAATCTCATAATAGACCAGATAAAATTGTACAATATTTCAAGTAATTGATTACATTACATTTCATCATAATTAATAACCTTACTTGTGAATGTTTGGTATTCTTCTGACTTCATCCTACTTATTGAGCTAGTTATACTCATATCCCCTTATACTCTTTTGTAGGTAACAAGTGAAGATCAAGATGTTCAAATACCATTACCCTTAGGTTAACGTGCTATTGATTGAGAAAGTGAAAAACAAGGAATTCATCGAATCTAGACTTTTCACTTTTATTTTGAGTTTTAAGGAAACTAATTGGGAATTCCTTAGTGTTACGCCCCAAAGCGGTAAAGTCGTAACAGTCTCACCATACAAATCATTCTAAAATAAAAGTTGGCCTTATAACCGCTATCCTAGACTTGATCTACATAAGGCATCCACGACTAACCCGCTTTGAAGTAAACAGTTCGTAATTTAAGTAAGTCATTTACCTAAGAAAGTAAGAATATATATATATACACTAAAATTCAGTTATTACAATTAACGTTTACAATAGTTCACCGTAATCTATTTCCTAGTTAATACATTATTCAGAAATGAAAAATTCTAAAATAAGAGTTTAAACCTTAAAAATTTATGTCTGGTCTTCAGATATTTTTTCTCACTCTCTAAGATCCAATAGTTGCTACCTTCAGGGTAATTGTAAGCCGCTTCTTAGCCAGCACCTGCGACAACGTCTATAGGGATGTGAGCAACCACAGCTTAGTAAGTCGGGATGGAGGACTTAAAACTATTCCACAAACACAAACAAGGTTATCAACCAACTTATTAGGTACAATGCATATTCAAGCAAATGCCATCGCACGACTTTGTCTGGCCTGTCATAAGATTAAAGAAATTACGCCTACTTTAATCAGGGTTGAAGAATTGTCATTAATGCAACAACTCATGACCAAACCCAGACTTATGTAATGAAGATACCACTCCTCTCATAACTACCTTTAAACCATTGACTTTACCTTTGCCACGACCTCTTCACCTATAATTTAGTTCGACTAAGGATGAAGAAGGGACCTATTATATAATCCAGCACTATCACTTTCGAAGGGATCGATATTTGGCTGGAGAATCCTAAGTTTCTCCTAATAGGTTGCTATACAAGTTCAATTTATGATTACAGGTCGTATATTTGATTAGGTTCAGTTTAAGGTGATCAATCATTTTATACAATACAAGGCAGAACAACAAACAAAATCATAGCATCACTCATAATCAAGCACATGCACACGGCTAACTATCTAACAAGCACAACTAAATATAATCTCAAGCCTCCAAAATACAGCAACATATTAATCTCAACTTACCTCAACTCCTCGCTTACTCACTCGAGGTGGGACTTGTTCGGTCCATCGCCAATTATCCCTATAATACCAACGTTGTCTCAATTTTCATATAATTGTTATAAGTTTGTTTTATCCTATAACACTTATTGTTATCCTTGATTTAGGGTTTAATATGTCTAATTGTCTAGGTTCTCAAATCTTTTACAATTATTCTCGGTTTGAGGTTAGGTTCTAGTTTAGTTTCTAAATAGAGTTTTATACACAAATCTTAAAAACTAGTTTCAACCCATAATGTGAAATTAATCACATTATTTTCGAGTATACTAAATACTATAACTACCTCTAGCCAGTATTTTATTCCACTTAGTATACTTAAATCCTTATTAGTGTACCAAATTTACTTCTGATATGAGAAATTTTTACATTTTTCATATAATTACCTAAATTTAAGTTTTTTATCAGATTTATTATATATTTCTATTATTTATATAATATCAATTTTTATCCTAATATCTTCTATTTATTATATTTTCAATAATTACATATTATGTATTATCATATATTATGTACATAATACACATCTAATATTTCTATCACTCTAATTACCATCTCCCAACATCAATTAACATTTCAAAATGTCTAAATTCATCCCAAATCAGATTTTACATCTAATTACCCTAATTTACAAAATTAACTTAAAATTTACTATTTTTCCCTATTACTTATTTACTACATAATTACCTTAATAATTACATCTAACACCCTAAAGGATACAAATATCATACTTCATCAGATTTGAACATCTTAAAACATATAATGATTTACTAAATCAGTAATTAACCATTTAATTACTTAATTAACAAAAAATAACCCATTTTATGCATCATTCTAAGAACTAAAAATTATCTAAAAATTTCGAAAATTCATTTTTGAAAAAGGCTTCGTGGTACTATTCTATATCATCTAAGTAGTTTACAAAAAAATTTTGAGTCTCAAACTACACTTCTAAGCCTATTTATTTCTAAACTGAAACATGTTCGATTTTGCATAATTTTTTAAGGACCATATATCACAAGACATATTTTCATCAAAATAATATTTTTTCTAAAAACTAAATACAAAAATATTTTAGAATAACAAGTTTCATAATTTTCTAAAAATATTTAATATTTTTACAAAATTGGGTTGGAAATCAGACTCACCTATGTAGGTAGCTCCGGCCACCATCAGCCGTAGTGGCCTTGTCGACCTATCTGAGCGCTGCTACCACCATGTAGTAGTAGTGGCTGTCTACTCCCAAGTGCTCGTCGGGTTTAAGTTCTCCTTAGAAGCCTCAATTATACAGTTTTTTTGTAATTTTTTATAAAACCCTAATTTCCTCTCAATCTCGCCTCTCTCTAATTTTCTAAAATTCTAGACATCCAAAATGAGCTTCTAAAAAATTTGGGGTATTTATAGAGGTCTTGGAGAATTATTGTGTATTAAATTGTTTTGACAATTACCTTATCTCTTCTTTTTCTCACTTTCTATTTGTTGTAATTTGATTGGTTGCTTTTATTTCTTCAATTCCAAATTGACACGCCTCAATTCTGGATTTTTCCTCATTTTTCTTTATTTTTATTTATTTTCCTTTAATTAATTATGATTTTTTTTAATTATTTAGCATTATTTTAGCACATTTCACCTATTTTAAGTAATTACGCATATTTCTACCTACATGTAAATTCATATATAGTACAAATAAATATTCCTAAATATTATTTAGGTTATTTTATGATTTTTAGTGTGCATATAATTTATCTCTAGTAATTCGTTAATTATCAGAATATATTTTAAATATTTTCGATAAATAACGAGTAATATACTTAAATTTTGAAAATTTTATATTCTTTTATTTTATTACTTATTTTCGTAAATTCAAACTTACAAAATCATTTTTACAAATATTTCTAACTTTACTTTATAATTTAGGCTCGATCGGATCCTTTAGCCGATCACCCTAAATTTTACGAGTCCGATCAAGTCTAAATTCTATGAGCCAAACTCCAAGTAACTGATTGTGGATCTTACACCTAGTACGCCCACTAATTTCCTATCTTATTGTAAATAAACTTCAAGACATGTGACTTTTACTAAACTCTGATTATAAATTATAACTTTAGATGTGAAATATTTATGTAAATATTGTTGTGTTATCAAACAATATGTTATATGAAACAAGTATTTTGTAAAGTTATACCACAAGTTTAATCATTTACAGATATGAAAATAGATGCTTCAAGCCGGTTAGGTCATATACGTCTTATATAAACTATATCTACAATAGCAGTTGTGAGGTCAACTTTCATCTTAGATTAATTTACACGGTAAAATTGTTATGATTTTTCATGTTCGGGGCATAACATTAAGAGTAAGAGTTATCAGTGTAACATTTAAATTGATGGTGCTAATCCATGTCTCTCAAATGAAAATTACTTAGTAATCAAGGTTATTAAACTTGTGATTATATCTAAAATTGTTAAAGAGTCCCGTACAACAGAAAAGTAAAATGAATACGTAGAAACGTAAGTTTCTACCATCTATGGTTAATAAACTACAAATACGTTTATAAAGTAAAGTTATAAAAAATTAAAATATATGATGTAAATAAAGAAATTCAATATAAATTTTAGTCATGATATAAGTTATAGTACAAATAATGAAGTATAAATCATTATGCTAATGTATAAAACTAAAATATAAATATTCTTATTAATATAAATTACATTATAGCGTAATTTATTATGATAAAATGCTAAACAAAAACAAAATACTAATCAACTATCTCATCATCAATAAAACTATTACAAGCTCTCCTAACATAATCATTATCATTATTATTATTATCATTATTGTCAATCGTTATTGATATTACTACCAATAATATTCATATTTTCATATTCTAAATCCCTTAAAATATTGATTCGCATTTCATTTTTGATAGAATTAATGTCATGAATATTTTAATCATCTTTTGTCGTACTCAAATATGCCATGACTCTTTATATCTATAAATATGCCTACTTTATGTATAATATTATGTTTATCATTTTTCTTATTGCCTATACCTAAAAGGATAGTCAACATATCATTATTTAATAAATTAAATATATTTTTTTTCTTGATTATTTATTCATCTTTGATAAGAGATTTTGAACACTAAAGCTAAACTAATTTGAGTTTTAAAAAAAATATATAGTGTTATTTCACTTACAGTTTTAATTCGTTTGCTTTAACTTGTAGAAACCTAATTTTTTTTCTTAGTTTTTACAGCTCATTACATGTAAATCAAGCAAAATCATGTAAAATCACATAGAATCATATAGAATTGCATAGAATTCATGTAAAATGGCATAAAATTAATTAAATTGTAAACTCATAAGATCATATACCTAAAATCATAATTCTACAAGTTTATAAAAGAACGATTTTATATAGGATTCAACTTAGAAAGGACTTCTAGAATTATAAACCAGTAGAAACATACAAGTGAATTCACAATTTTGATAACCATGTTAGCAATAGCTAATTATTATGTATGACAATTTTTTCCTAAAAAAATAAAAATCTATGCTTTTAGTAAGTATTAATGAGTAATGCAAACATAAGTTTTTATTTTCTACCAAATATTTATATTTTATTTGGAAATTTTGATAATGAACTTTCTTTTAAAAAAAAAATAATTATACACATGTATTAGAGATTCACATTTGTTAAAGAGAGATATATATATATCTATAAGTATTATCTAAAAAATGATGATGTGGTTGTTGTAAATTTATAATCATGTCAATAGTTAGAGCACTATGTAAAGTTTAGATACTTTAAATAAACTATTATGTTAATACATGATTATGTGAGACCTAGAATTTTTCACGGTTCTTTGAGTGAATAATTTAAGGTATCAGGAAATTAACCCAATTGACCTAGGAATTTGCAAGTGAGCTCAAGATATTAGTTGAAGAGATCCCATAAACCCAGATTTCAAAAAAAAAAATACAATGATCATAATATAGCTTAAATAGTGTAATTTTATTATATTATTTAATATTCATTAAATCACATAGAATAGCCTTATTAGTTTATAAATATTTAGAGATAAATCATATATATATATATATATAATAAAAATATTATATGACATGGAATAATATATAGAATATATGTATATACCTCGTATGTAGTTATTATGTGTAATTACATAGCCGTAATTAACTAAAATGCCCAATAAAATACTAGTTAAGTTAAATTAAGCAAAGGAAAATTAAAAACAAAAAACAAAAGCATAGAGAATAGCTGGAATAATCTTATCCGATGCATAGAAGCATCAAAGGACAATTGTTGGTGTTAGAATAGCAAATGGACACCTATTAAATATGTATAAAAGTGGGATTTAAGTAAGGATAAGAGAGAAAAACCATTCTTCATCCACTTAATGTACTGTAAAATTGATTAACTTTCCTCAAGAGCTCGTACATGCAATTGTGAATTTAGGAAAAATATTGTAGGGTGAAAAAGCTTAGAGAAGAAATTCAAGGAAAATATTAGGAAAAATTACATAAATCGGGGTTATTGGCAGTTCGAGAGTTTAAGTAGCAGTTAGAAGCAAAACACCACGACTAGGCGACAGGAGTTGCCATGTTTTAGCCGCTCGACAAGGAAGTGGCCACTATTGGTAGCCGGAGTTTCCAATTTCTAATGAGGGTCCTATTTTAATCCGAATTTTATTAAATTATTAAAAATATAAGTATTGCTCAGAAAATTTTACAAAAAATTATTCCTACATATTTTTATGTATAAAATCTATGAAAAATACGAATTTGTGTGAATTTAGTAGCTATACTATACGTCCTTAAGAAATCGAAGAAATTTTAATACCAAAATAAATATAGCTAATGATATAGTTTTCACTTCAAAATTTTCCTATAAACTATCCTAAACCAATATTGAGTTTTTATGTGAAAGTTTTTCATGAAACTAATTTCTAATTTTTATTGGATTTTTAAGCCATAAATTATGATTAAAACGATGTTTTTGGTAAAAACTAGTGTATTTTTCCTAATAACCTCACTTGGATTCTAAGTTTTGCTAGTTAATGGAGTATTTATTGTGTACTGGAGTTGTGGAATTAAGTTTTATAGGAAGGAGTATAGAAAATCAACAACATGTAAAGTTGAGGAATTTGTGAATTAAGATGTGTTACATGAGGAATTTGAGATGTAATGAGACTGAGAAGTATTGGTTGTAGTGTTACTTTGTTTATTTTCACTAGAGTTTAAGGGCAAAAGTGAATAAATCAATAAGTGATATGTAACTTGAACTTAAGCAAAGGATAACTCAAAAGAAGTTGAGGGTAAATGTTATGCTTAATATTAACTCAGAAGCTAAATAAAAGGTAGGATTATGAGTAAGTGGTGAAACAAGAGAAAACTCAAAGATTGAGTCAAAAAGCAAACTCTTAAGAAACTTGAAATTAGTTAGGCTTAGAGGGTAGCTTAGAGAATATCCTGTTAATAGATTTAAAGTTAAGTAGATTATATGATTAGATTAGAAGGTTACTTAGAGGGTATTAGGAATGAAAATATATGAATGTGAGCACTTAGAAGCTACCTTAGAGGATAATTCATCAGAAATCTTGAATAACCATCAAACTCAAAGGCTAATTCAAAAGTTAGGTTCGTTATGAACTCTCACTCCAACAAAGCTCAAGGGATGATTTAGAGGCTTCCCAGCATAAAAGGTTCATAGATAATTTCACTCAAAATTTAGCTCAAAGGGTTTTTTATTAAGAAACTTAAATTATAGTAGATGCAACAACTTAATCAAAAGGTAACTCAAAAAAATATTTGAGGTAATTATAGATATGTGAACACTCATAAGTTGTATTAGAGGGTATTCATTAAAGAACTTGGGATACTTATCAAACTCTGAAGTTGACTCAGAGGTTAAAATTGTTGTGAGTTTCAACACCCACATAGTTCAAAGAGTAACTCAAAAGCTTATCCAATTAAATATTTTGAGGGTATCTCGACTCAAAGAACAGCTTAGAAGGTAACAAGGATAAAATAAACTTATATCCCCATTCTAAACTTCCAATACTTAGGGCATAAGATAAAAAATTAACAACTAACCAACTTAATTTTTATATAGACGAGTAAATTAGCAATATTTCATAATTTATATACAGAATAAAATACTATATCGAGATAAATATTAAGGGATCACCAATAAGGACAAGTTAGCAAGATTAGTTAACGAGCAATAGAGTTCCAAGTAGATGGGATCATTGTTTCACCACACTTTGAAGTATTGTTTCATAATACTTAAAGACCTTAATATATGTCTTGTTTATGATTATAAATTAGTTGCATGTGCATTGCTTGAATATGGTCATGCTATTTTGAGTGTTGGACTTATATATTGATTACTTTATGATATTATATGCTTTGGACTATCTAAAATTGCTTCATTACTCACTTAACTATTAATTGAACCTACATCGTAACCTATTAGGGGAAACCAGTAGTATTCTTAGGCTAAACACGGATCCTTTGATGAAGATAGCTAAAATGGTCCTCTCTCACCCTTAGTCGAACTAAGTAATAAAAGAAAAGGTTGCAACAAGGTTAGAGACCATGGTTTGAAGTGAAGTATCGAGCAAAGCACGTTTCTCCATTACACAAGTCCTGATTTGGTTCCTATTCATGAAAAGCGTAGCATCAAACTCTTCAACCCAAATTAGAACGAGCGTAATTTTTGTAATCTCACAATAGATCAGATAATGTCATACGATAACACTTGCTTGTTCATGCATAGCATCTAACTAAATCTACTCAAAAACTCGGATTGCTTTGTGTCAAATATATACTATTATCTCTATCTCACTTATTAAGTAAGTTATCGCTTATTCCCCTATAACCGTTTTACAATTTTTTTAATAGACTCACAATTACTACTCCAAGTCCCAAAAGATTAGAGAATAGGGTCGAAGAGTGAGATTCAAGACTAATAGGTCGAATTCTTCTTTATTTGTCGGTTTCACTAACTTATAACGAAACTAATGAGGTCTCTACTAATGATTCTTTAGTTTTCAGCTACTGATATTGCTACTATGCTCTATAAAAATGTAAACTTTTGTTAATCATTTATTAATCGCTTTATTTTCTCAGATCAAAGAAATTCTTGAAACTTTTTGTTAAATATTTAGAGTTTTTAATATGATTTGTAAAGCTTGATTTTCTCAGTCATTCTAGCTACCAAAGTATTTTTCAAAGCTATTTTGAAAAGTTACATCACAAGTTGACATATATTAAAATCAAAATTAGGTGGCTCAAAACAATGAAATGGTAAATACTTTGTATAAACTATACCTACATTAGTAGCTAAAGTGGTTAACTTCTAATTTAGGTTAGTTTATACGACAGAGCTGTTACGACTCTATAATTTGGAACATAACAGATTGTATCGTGTAATAGATATTATTTTAACTTTTTTTTTTCTATTGATAGGAAATTTTGGATATAGATCCTTCAAGCTCATATGGACCTAAAAAGACTATAAGTCAATCTGTTTTAGTCTACAACCAACTTCATTTCATCTCTAGCAGACCTATTTTGATTTATGATCACCATAGACCGAGTATTACCAAGTGATCAAACTCTCTCTCTCTCTCTCTAAGAAGTTATCCACCTAATGCCCTTGTCATCCACTTTTAAAATATGTTCAACTCCCTCTTAACAGATAGGTATTAGGTGTAAATCCTAAAAAATCGATAGTCTGAACCTTAATTTAAGTCTAAGTGTCCTAAACTGGGTAATGAGTCGATAAGATTAGTAACAATAAAAGATTATGAAACTTAATAAATCGAATATAATATCAATAATAAAAACACTAGAAATTGATCAAACCCTAAATCGCATATTAAAACCCTAAATTTGATTTACGCACCATTAACTAAAATTGAATCCGAATTTGATCGAAACCCTAAAATTATAACTTTAAGCCTATAAAATAGTTAAATATAACTCAATAGTGATATAATTATAATCGATTTCAATTATCGACTAAATCGCGTAATCGCGTAAAATTTTAATGAAATTGTTATAGTAACTTGTAAAAAATTATAATTGTAACGGATACCAATTAAATTGATAAATTTTCACAAAATTCCAAAATTAATTCATAATGATTATTTTTATGATTTTTTGGTTTAGAAAAATTACATATATTTATTTTTAATTTCTATTTTCTTCCTTTTTCTTTTTCCCTTTTTCTTTCTTTTCTTCTTCTCTTCTATTTCCCTTAGTTTACACGTGAATTTCAGATGAACAATTTCAACAACCCACGTGATAAAATCTAAATGCCAAGTGTTACTTTTATAACAAAAGAAAAATTTAGAAATGATCACATTGTCCTATCTTCATTAATGTAGAGATTAGATTATATTATTATTATTTTTTTAATTCCTTTTGGCTGTTGCACACGTCTGAATTTAAGAGAAAAAAATTTCTGGAAATTAACAAAATCGAAAACACAAAAGAAAAAAAAAAAACAAAACAAAGAAGAGCAAAACAAAGAAAAACAAAATTGTGAAGAACAAAGAGAAGAAAGGAAGAAGGAGGAGGAGGAAAAGAAGAAAAAAACCAGAAATAATTAGATAAGTATAATTATTTTAGTGGTATATATGTATATTATATAGTATGTACATGTATATACTAAGTATTTGTGTTGTATTTTATTAAATATTTCATTACATATACATGTATGTATGCATAAGTAAATAATTTAAGATATATATATGTATGTATGTATAAAGATATGTATGTAGACATGTATGTATATAGGTATAATATACGGTATGTGTATGTATCCATAAGACTATATATAGTATGTATTTAGTATTTTTTTTACAAAATAAATATAAATATATATATAGTTGTGCACGTGAAAAGGATTATATATATATATATATATATATATATAAGAATATGTATTCATATAATATATATAAGCATTTTGTAGTTATATATTCATATATACATGTAAGCTATATTTT